>NNCF01127306.1:0-32924 GCA_002313205.1 Laupala kohalensis
TAAAAATTCCCTTAAAATAGGGCAATTAAAGCAACCACAAAATCCTTTAACTTCGAGCCAATAGCATATGTAGGTTAGTGCATACCGAAAAGAAAGGATTCTATACTTTCCTACATGCTCCCGCAAAGGCACATTTTGCCGACGCGAAAGCATATTCTGACAATCTCAACGTCCTCTATTCATCCCGAAAAATACTTGACACTTCAATTCTAACCATCTATGTTCTCGTCGGTTCTCGAACTCAAGACTTCGAACCCCGGACTTCGGCCGCCCGCCCATATTATGTTTCGAAATGATGCCGCATGATTCGTATCATGCTCACCTGCAATTGAGCAAGCGCTTCTTGTGTCAAGGTGTATCAATACGCATGCGCTGTGANNCCAACGGTAAATCTCCCGCCTTGAAGATATATTAATATTTACCAGTACCCTCACGTCTCTGGACGAAGGAGGTAATATAAAAAGAGGCCTCCGCTTGTACTTATCTCCCATAGTTCGACCGTCCGCAGCCAGGGAGCCCTAGTGACCGGAATGCGAGCATTACGGTCGCGGACACAAAAGTTCTGAATTACGCCACGGCAGCGCGTCTACCCGACTTTCATTTGTTTTTTAATGGGTGCTGTTCTGGTTCTCGAAACAATTACTTTGTTTCACTTGTATGATATTATATTGTACGTTTTAAGTCTTCTGTCGTATGAGAAGCCGACTTTTTAGGAAGGGAATACGTATTGTATCATATCTCATTGTTTTATGCTTATAATTCATGTTGAACCATTTATCTTTTATTCGAATCCTTTATACTGTGAAGTATTTCGTACTTGAATACTGTTGGCTAAGCCATGTAAATCTTCATGACAATGAAATCTTGTTTGTTATAAGCACCAATCAAATTAATTCTACTTCAACAATAGGTGTTTATCTTATTGGAGTGATTATTGCCTTCGTTGATTCTTGTGAAACATTGCTTCAGATAACCAACCAGCAGTGGCAGCTGGGTGGAGAAGCGGAGTCTTGAAGTTAATTTTCTGTGTGGCGGACGCCGCTTGCTTCTAGTTTCAGTCTTCAAGTTATTATTCTGTGTTTGTGTGTGTACAACTGGAGACCAAAAACTTAGGGGGAAAATGTTTCAATTCGCATTGTTGTTGTAGACAACGCTCACAGTTAGCGGTAAATGTTCGGCGGCACTTAGCCCGTACCTTGACCAGCGGCCCAGCACATACCTCTCAGTCGGTCCTAATATGATCGTGGCACTTTGCCGGCTTTTGAGGTTGTTGATGGCACTTAGCTTCTTTTTTCGGGTCTAACTCAATTTTTTTAATTTTTGGCACTTAGCCCGTTATTGATGTCCAGTCCACAATTGTGATGGGGAATTATGATAGCTAGATATGGATAGCCAGGAGTTTAGCGCGTGTGTTATTTATAGCATTTATGGTTATGTAGAGAAGAGATGTGAGAAAACTGTTAGAAAAATTAATTTTAAGGCGTAGTGAAGAAATTTGACGCAATCTATATTCAAGTAATTCAAATAGTTAAAAAAATAAAAATTCACGTTAGTGGTCAATAAATTTAGACTAATAATTTGAATTAGACACTAGGACAAAAACAACAACAACAATAATAATAATAATAATAATAATAATAATAATAATAATGTCTGCGTAAATACAAGTATGAAATTAAAAAAAGATTTAATGAAAATTAAACTGTAGAATTCAGGGATAATATTGGGAGGTTAATTTATTTTTACAACAAGTATTTCGAATGCTTCATTATGGTTTATAATAACACAACGTAAACTACCTTTTTACAAATTAAATTTATTTGCAGGAGCTAGAATTGTAGACGTGAGATATGTATGAAATTATAAGTTTATGTATTTGATCAATGTCCATCTTATGCGTACAAGGACACACTAGATTACTAATAATCCAGTGCGGTCTTGGTGTACCCCGTTCGTAAATAAAATAAGAAAATATTCGATAAGTAACTGCAACATCCTGAGTGAGAAAATTTTCAGTCAATCCATTGCAGCTGAAGGTAATATACCTATAAATATTGTTATATATGAAAACTAAATATATTCCTTCGTCACTTAATCTATGTTCGTAGAAATCTGTGTTTGTTCGCGGGCTACTTTAAGAGTGCAAAGGATTCACTATTATTTTCTAAAAAATTTAAAAACTCGTCGTCGGAGACGTATTCAACAATGTATTACTCCAAATAATGAATTTCTCTCTCGGTGTAGATTTCATATCTATCGTTTTCTTGATTTCAAAAACAAACATGTTTTTCCTTACTGCGTCAGAGAGGAAGAGATCTGAGAATATTACACTCATATTCTACCAGTAGTGTGGATGTGTTAATGACAAGAGTAGCATGTTACTATATTTTGTGACATGTTTTGAGACAGTAAGGTGACACCTTGGAATGATGGGATAAATAGTGATGCAAAACCATTGCACATACTTTCTCATATACGTTTCTCCATATGCAGCAAAGAGTGACAAAAAATATTGTAAAAGTGTTGTCTAAATGCAATTTCGTTGTAGACAGAAATTGATGTATTTCCGTAACTGCAGTGCGTTTGCTGTCCTATGTATTTTATCATTATCATATCTTTCATTTCAGTTTACGAAAAGTGCATTTCTACGTCTTCTTGGTCCATTAACACTGCTAAATATTATTTAAGCTTCTCGAAGCAGTAAACTGTGTAGCAGAAAGGAATTATTTTACTGCGTCCATACGAAACTTCCAAGCGAAATACAGCTAATGCGGATGTAATGCATGCTAATTGTACCTTACGTACAGAAAATATATACGAAATCGTTGTACCTGTTTTCGAAAAATATTACTTTGACCCTCATGTGAAGTATCCTTTGTTTTAAAGTTTAAAAAAAAATTAGAGCATGTGCATCAACAACAAGTAAATTCTACAGTAAATACGAAATATGAATTAAATNGTGCATCAACAACAAGTAAATTCTACAGTAAATACGAAATATGAATTAAATATATTCATCCATTTACTCAGAATCGCTGATCACAGACGGACTGTCGTTATGCCAAAAACCACTTTTTCTGATTCAGTGATAACGAAAACGGATATTTCCGTCGAAATCTCGATTTCGAATTTTTTCACGATTACGAAACTTTCTATATACTACGTATATGAGAAGTAAAAATGTGATAAAGCATGGGACAGGATTTCTCATCAGAATATCTCCGATTGTAAATTCCCAAGCGGTGATAAAATCAGTGCCAAATGCTGCGACACTTCAAAAGATTTAACAAGTACAAAACAAGAATTTGCTGACGGGTTAAGAGGAGAGAACGAAAATTTCAGTGACACAACCGTTGTTGGCGACAGCTGCAATGGATGCTGACGAAAGCGAAAAGCAACCCGAGCGGCACACAACCGTACGGCATACGCCACTCCGAATCAAGGCTTTCTCTACATGTGTTTCCGCGTCGCCGCAGAAACATGCAAAAGCAATTTACCTCCACCCATTTCTCCTTCCATCTCACTCACAGAAGGCGGCGTGGGAACAGAGCTCGGGAATTCGACGGAGACCTGTTCTCGACGGATGCCGCAGAGGGAGAAGCCGTTTCCTCCCTTCGATTGCTCGTCTGGAAGGCCATTCCTTCGAAATCGAAAGATTCGTATTCGATTGATCGAATGAGTCAGTCCTGGAAGACAGCTGCAAATCGGCTTTGTAGCTAGGTTTGGAAGGCAGGGCCGCTTTTAACGAGATAAGAATAAGTTAAAGTCTGTCGTTTCCCAGTAGAGGAACATGTGTTGTTTGAACGTGTGTTTAGGTTCGAATGGCGTGTTATAACCTGGGCACTTCACGGAACTAGACGACTCAATCCAATACATTACTGCACGATCTTACAATCTCAAATGTTGTAGAGTAACAATGGAATCGACTTTTTTTATTTTGTAGACGAATGTGATACAGGAACAAAGTTCATGACATTAAATAGTATTTTCATTCGAAATTACCAATTATCTTTCTGAGATAGAAGAGATTATCTGACGCGAATAATCAAATACTTTAGAGAAGTTTGTTTTGTCTTTAATGGTTGAACATTATTTATATCTTAGTCATAAAATAGGAAGTTTCTCACTTAATACTGAGGTGTAATTATTACGATGAAGATATGCTCGTTGTAGATGATTCAAAGAAATGAAGGTCTGGTTGGAGTAAAGAAAACATGACTGTTTACGTAAGACACAACCATGAGAATGGTCATAGCAAAATATGTGTGAAATGTCCGCTATAAAAAATCTTAAATCTCTTCCAGTGCCGGAGAGAATCCACTTTTGTGGCTAATTAAACCTCATTACTTATTTCTAGTTTATGTACATGATTTTCTAGATATTTAAAACGTATATGAATTAATCCGTAAAAAATAAATTACATAAAATAAATGGCACCTTCGGACAAATTGTCTTTATCGTGATACTAGTCGCGCGTGAGTAACCAAAATACGTCATTTTCAGCTAATTCTCGTTAGGTGACAAAAAATACCCATTCAAGAAATATAAGTACATTGCATAAAGTTGGTAGTGTCCTGGAAATTAGTCTAAAATATTTGTGTTGGTCTCCGAATATTAATTTCCTACACTTTTCACGATGCAAGTATTTTTTAAATGTATTTTCGATATAAATTAAGCTTGCAAAAATTTTTTTTTCTTTGCATGCTTAATGTGATGTAACCTTGTTTACCAAAAGTTCTTACTGTTCTATTACCTTTAAAACGTTTTAAAAGAGATTTTATTTTTGTTTAAAACTTTTGTTAAATCGGATTTTGAAAATAATGTATCAATGTGTCTCCTTGTCTGGTTTTGAAACCAATCATTCACTTCGGTATTTAAGAACAGCGTGATACATCTCGTTACGAATGTTGTTTCCCCTTATATAGAAGCCACTTACAACTTGTAAAATAGTGATTTTACACACTTATATAGCACATCTTGTGAACAATTCAGACACTAATCAATACGTAATGTCAATGTTATTCTCTTCTCTATTAAGAAGTAAAATGTTATAAATTTCTCTGACTTGCATAGTCTACAACACCTAAATAATTACTATGAAATATAACCTCACTTTGAGAAATGTGATCTGTTCTCTGCCCAACCTGCTATGATCTCATTTGCTCATCGCACCACAAATAGGAAACCAATATTGTGACTGAAAAAAAAGTGATAAAAAGTTCTGTACTTTTCGAGAGAGAAAAATCATGCATTTAACCTCAACATGAGGTGTAAAAACGATGATAGCCAGAAATATAGGGGAAATTGAAAAAATCGATGTACAGGGAAAGCTTCATTACATTAAAATCTATCTTCTAATAATAACTGAAATGCAAATCAAGCGAGAAAAACGTAAAATAGTGGAATCGGTCAACGCAGATCAACGAAAATTATCGTATATATGAGCGTGCAAACTACTTGCCATAGCGTATACTTCCAAGGCGTGCTGCTGCACGCCTCGATTATCACCATGTCTAGTCATAATTTGTTTCAACATTGGCGAAGAACCAAATTCTTCCTCTTTTCTGAATATCTGACGTTTGGTAATGAATTGGAAAAGCTTTTTCCCTCTTGTTTCCTTTTCCCACCTAATCTGCCGACTGTACTGTAACCAATTCACAGTTTTCACATTGTACTTAGTCTTCCTTCATTATCACTTCCTTCTCTACTGCACTTACTTTACAAACTAAAGCACTTAATCTCATTTTCTCTATGACTTTTTAGCTTTATGTAATCTTTGCATTCGTCTCGCTCTTGAGAGCTTTTTCTGTTGCACCTTTACTGTTTACTCTCTATTACGTCTTTATACGAGGCAGTATAGTCTTCTCTGATACCACCGCATAGTGAGAAACGTCTTCTTTCGTGAGATGACATGCGTTATTTTATTTGTTTGATTCGGTGATACCTTCAAGAGTTCGATCTTCCGATGGAGGTGGTTTCCACATTCCTATCAGCGAGACGCTAAGGTTTATTCTTCCCCGAGGTTCTGCACGAGAGAGAAATAAGAAGAGGAACAAAAGAAATGAGAGAACAAAAACATCACCAAAGACTTCAGCCTTTTAAAAAAATGAATATACCTCAAGCTATTCAGTTTCTAACTGGGCTATTCTTGAAAAACGTATTAAATATGATCTTTTATCTGCTGCAAAATAAGTAATCTTTAACATATGTAATACGCAAATATAACCAAAAAAAGGAAATTTTATTTATGTGATATTAAAATTGAATTCTGTAACAATTTCATCGATTTGTTTTTATACTAGTATGTTAACAAATTTTCCCCTAAAACCAATAGATAGTCTGTCGTTTGGCCACCCCAGGATTAGGATTAGAAAATGACCGGTTCAACCAAATCTAGGTTCTAATAACCTAAGACAAATCTTATACGAAGTTCTTCATTCTGTGTATAAGAAAGATAGTTAAAAATGTAGCATTGAACAAAAGTCATTTTGTTCCCATCCTGGCCCGGGTTTTTCTCCGTTTTTCCTTCTGGTAGAGGCGGATTTATCATACAGGTTCTCTAGGCTTTGTCTAGGGGCGTGTTTATTGTAACAATAAATCGTGAATTTAGTGTTATTTCAATTCTTATGATTTTTAAACACTATACTCAGAATAATCTATAGTTCGATAATAACTTGTACATGTAATTTTTTGCTTAAAATTACAAACATATTGACATTCTATTAGTATTATAACTCGCAGCCAACTTTTTATCTTATCTAGAAACTTTTGCTGAAATTTTTGAATCCGCCTCTGCCTTAGGGCCCTTGATCGGAATTGATGAGATGGTCCCTTGCTTGCTTCCGGAGAGTAAATTAGTTTCTTTTCCCTCCACGTGGTCATACGCAGTTTGTACTGTTTTTTGACAATAAATTTATTTATTTATCAACGGAGCTACTTTATTTTATTTTAATCATTGATCTTGGCCTCCGATGGTAGGTTCGTCTCTCCCAAGCAGGTTCGTCTTGCCAATATATTCGCTCTGTCTTCCCCTACCGGATTGAAGTGCAGGTAAAAATACATGCGGATGCATTTTACTCCGAGAATTTACTTTGGTCAGATTATCTAATGATCCTCATGGGATCTTTTTCATGCGAAAAGGTGTGTGTGAATTTTCGCACCGGGAAAGTTCGCCGATCTCGACCTGGTCAGCTGACTAAAAAAGTACGTGTGATCGGAAGCTAGAGAGTCGGAGAGATGTCTCGCTTGTGTGACACTTGCCTTACTTTAAGGTTGGTTAAAGCAACCAAGGCAAGACGAATGAGAGACTGCAGAATTTATCTCACTGCATTATAGTTGCCGATTTCGCCTATGAGGAACTTTCTTCTGGGAGTTTTTAGAATCGCAAGCATATGCGAAGAAATAAATGAGCAAATGACGGGAAAAATATTTAGATGCACCCCCAGGAAATTTTACGCAGGTCTTCTAAACATTGGACACGGCAGATTTTAATAGGATTAACATTTTCCATTTTTTCCCAACCTTTGTGGTCTCCGTTCTGATGGACCTTCATATCTTTAACGTTTGTCATTGCGGGACTTTGATTGTTTATCCTTTTGCTTCTTTTCAACATTTTTACTATGCATTTAAACCGTTGTATCTAGTGTTATTATGTCGTATTCATCCCTGCCTTGAGACGGTGGGCACTGATCCACAACTCTGGTAGTCTTTTATAAGTATGACTCTAATTTGCCCTGTTTGTATCACATGATTAATGTAAAGATTATATCACTCCTCTGTTGCAATCAATTGTCATTTAACTTTCGTGAAAAATATACCTTCGTCTTTTAAACCTGAGATAACTACTCGTTTCAACAGTCCCTTCGAGGTAGGCGAATGCACTGACCGCTGCACTACAGGTCACTTCTACCTGATATCACAAGTATCAGAATATTTTTCTGCCTTTGAAATATACAATAATTCTTGTTTCCAATTGATAGTGCAACAAATATATTATTCATTGAACTATTTCCACTGTGATATATCATTACACCCTAATCCATCTCTCCGATATTTCAACATCTATAGTTTGGAATACGTAATAAAAAATTAATAAACATATTTTTTTCATTAACAAACAAATTCTTTCACTCGTTTTCATGAACAGTTTTTACTCATATATCCCTAAAAAGGTAATATTCCATTTCGCAATGAAATTGCTGTATTATTTCATGATTTATCTCTATTGTAGCTTATAGTTGGTACTGATATAATTTAAGACTTAGAAAATTATTTATAATATTTTTTGTCTAAATTATTTTGTAGTGTTGAAAATTCATTAACCTGTCGTTTCTTTGTTTCAGAAACCCTACGATTGAATAGTATGATCTCTTGGTGAGTATTTATTGAGATATATTGTTTCACAATGACCAATCTTTTATTTCCATGAACTTGGATTGAATTATACAACCAATATATTCCTTTGCCTTACTTTTGAAAGGGGTAGGAGAAGTTGTTCTGCGGTTTTCATAATTATACTCTCCAGTTTAATGGAATAGCGGAACCTTTATATCCATGCCATCTGTGGCCCTGGAGGAAGCTTTCGGCGATTTAAGACGCAATAATGAAATCCAGACGCCACTAAGCTGTATAGCAGAGATCTTTCCCTTAGTCATGCTATCTGGGTAGTGTACTTTTGGTTGTAACATTTCATAAGGAATCGTTAAAGATGGTTAACTAATATTTCTCTGAGATATATGGAACGTATTAAAGGAATGCAAGAAACAGGAGAGTTACATCTGGTTTTAATTCGTATTATTCACTAGCTAGTGGTAAATATCAAACATCCTGAAGTTGTACTCACATATTTCTTGGACTAAAATTAATGTGAAAATTATATATCAAAAATTGAATGGCGGACATTAATTAAACGTAATGGTGAAGACTGTTTAGAGCATGTATATCCCACTAAACATTGGAAAAATAAATTTTTGCTTACTTTACACTTTTTCAAAAATTGAAGGTTCTATATAAATAAGCTCATAAAAGTACCCACATCTAAAAAGGTTTACCATATTATTGGTTCTCAAAGAATTTGTAATCTTTTTTTCTTTCCAAATATCAACAATATTTAGAAATATTCGTATTGATGTATATGCATACCCAAACTTTTTACTGCTTTTAGAGTTGAAATGATCGAAATATCAAAGAAAACTAGATTTTCCTCGCGACATTTTACTTCAACTCGACCATTCCTCCTCCTTATTTGAATAAACAATGAATACCCCATAACACAAGTAAACACTGTTCAAAGCATAGCAATGCGAAGAAAAACTTTCTTTTCTCTGATCCCTTGGTAACGCCCGCCTCCACTTCTCTCTTTTTTATCTTTTTGTTCCTCCGTCGTCCTGAGACATCACCACTAAAAAATCTTTTCTTCACAGGCTTCCTTTCCGTGTTTGCCATCACCGTGTCTAAGGGTCGAAGAAATATGCTTGGACTTTTCTTCCGAGTTAAGGACGAAAGGAAGAATTTTTTCGTGTATTTCTCTTTCTCTTGGAGAGGTGAATTCCTTTCCATAATATCCATCCCGGGAGAATTGATTCCATCCGGGGCTTCTTCATTGGAAGTAAATGAAAAAGGAAATGATAGTTGTGATGAGGTCGAAGCAAGAGAGTATGAGGGTTTTTGGTTTAAAGAGCACACACAGCGACCTAGAATGATAATTTTGTTTGTTAATAGGAACACTCTTTTCTTGTCCTCTTCACTAGAATTATTGCTAGCTTCAAGTATCACCGAAAAAGAACATAATAATGTGCATAAATTAATTTTAAATAAATAGACGCACAAAATATAACACAAAATTCACAGTAGTAGAAAAAAGCATTATACAAGAAAACATTACTTATACTTTAAAAGATTCGTTCCGTATTATCATGTATAACCCATGCTTTACATTTTTATAGAATCATTGTAAAAAAGTTATTCACATTTCAAAAGTCAATAACAATAAAATAATACAGTTATCAAAATTCATGAATTCTTACAACCGAAGTTTCAAGAAACGCTTAAACAAAAGATGTGCGTTAAGAACAACAAAACTTTAAGCTCGCTTTAGCTTCTTAGAGCATGCGTGAACAGGACGTCTACCGCTTTTGACTTAACACAAAAATGAACTAATATTTTACAAGAAAGTGTTTCTATGATCATTTACTTTTCTTAGCGGCGTTTTCATCTTTGTTTTACTATATCTGCAACGGTTAGCGTCGTAGGTGCTCTGGTAAAAAGATTAGAAACTAGAAAAAATCATATTAAAAAAAAAAGATTTTTAAGGCCCCGTAAAGTAAAGCAGCAAACTGTGGTGTTAAGTAGCGGTCTTTTATGATTTTCAGATTTGTATCATTCCTAACTGAACGTCACCCGGAGATCTGAATTAAACTTTTCAAGGTCAATTCACACAATTTCACGTGCTCTGCTAAATAGATATCTCCACAAAAATATCTTAAGCCTACTCTTTAACTGTGACAATGCTCTTGCTCAATAAACAGCTTATTTCCGCATGGTGCTTTCAAAAGGCCGTCAATTTCTTTCTCAAAAGACAGGTATAAATTAAACTCATCGCACTTGCTGATATAAACAGTTTCAAATAATTTCACCAAGTTTGAACTATCGAACCTTTATATATCGAATAAAGGTTTAACAATCAAATATCCGAATAGACATTCATCTTCGTACAGGGCGGGTCAGGTACACCTATGTGACTCGGAAACAGATAGTAACAACTTGTCGGGAATTCCATTCTGGTTTGACACGGTGGAGATGTAATACAGAAAAGGAAAGACAAAGTAGAAGAAAATGCGTTTTATTGCTCATAGTACTTAACATAAAAACTAAGTCATCAGTGACAAAGGTGAAGTAGAATTGTAATCAAAAGGGGTGTTGGAATTGTGATTCAGGAGGATTAGACATCGCTATCCCAATTGTACATTCACTACGTGCTTCTACTGCGCCAAGGACCTTATTACACGCATCGTAGCAACTGCCGGGTAAGTTTAGCGCCCGCCGGGGATCTTAGAGAATGACCGAAGTTCTACGCACCGAGAATGGGAGGCCTCCTTTCTACCTCTCTAGAAACTTTTAACTGGCACACATTTTCTATAATATTTTAATACATATTCAAATTCATAAAAAAATATCACGATTGAAGTTCTATTGAAATTAATAAATATTTGTAAACACTATTGAATTTTTGAGTTGTATTAAATTCGTGATAGATCTGTGAAAACTTCGCTAAAAGTCAAAACATTCGGTTGTGCACGGGGAACTCTGATCGTCAAGTATTAAATTGAAGTCTCAAAATGTCACTACGAGAGAACTGCGAGAAGAAATTTTCTACACCAAGTGAAGTCGAGTCCAACTACATATCCAAGTCAGGTCTGTATGAAAAGAACTCGCTAGATCTGAGAAAGGAACCTAAAAAAAGAATGTTGAAAGTAGTATATTGAAACGAGGCAGGAATTGACACATCAGTAACTTTTGGACGGTAAATACATTTAGAAGAAACCAATAATTCATTGCGCAACGGTCCTAACATACTAGTGGATACAGGAATAAATTTAAAACACGTGAATAATTATAAAATTCCTTAAAAAAAATAAACTGTCCTTTTAACTTTGAAGTAAGGTCTAGGGTTGACACTTATTATTAGGAAAATTTTGATGTTTCCTTACAAATTTAATTTTAAATCAGGAAAAGATCAGTCTCTATTCTTCTTAGTTAGAGATTATGTACAATTTCAACCGAAGAGCCAGAACAAAGAAACATTCTACTTCGATAAACTTTCATTCCAATATCCTCATTAGAAATTCATTTCATCCCAGACTGACGTTTGGATTTAATATTTTTCCTCTCTCCAAAATCACCTCTTCCTCGGTCTCAACCCCCATCCTCGTCCTATTAAGCAGAGGTCCCATCCCACCTGTTGAGTCGACTTCCGGCGAAATATTGATTCGCTCGGTGGCATTGGGCTGTGGGCAGAGGTTAGGATGCCTGGCGTGTACCGATTCAAGAGGCAGATAAATCGAACCGGCGTGTGTCAGCCTTGTGGACAACCTCTAACCTGTGACCCGAGCAGAAAGGAGGTCTCATGGTAGCTCATCCATGGTGGGCAAACGTCTTCTGCTGAGCGCAGAGGCAGTCGACGTCCAGAAGGCCTTGGACGTCTTTCTCGTCTTTCGGTTTCTAGAGTAGGATTCTGGTTTTGACATGACGTAAATCCTATACGCAACTTCTACCAATTATATTCATTTTATAATCCAGAATAATAAAATGCGAATCTTATGCATCATGCGATATTCTTTGAACAATTCTCAATATTTATTTTGATTTTTTTCTCAACACAATGTGTATTCTGAATTGAATTGTATGATAATCCTTCGTACAAATTATCGCAATACAATTATTGTGAAGAAACATTATTAACATTGAACAGAATAGATTAGGATGCCATAACTAACTTTTTGATATGAAGTCCTACTCTTCTACCATTCTTATATAAATCTTAATATATACACAACCTACAAATATGTTGTGTGTCCCTCTACAATTTCGATTATACTTCTCACCAGTAGGAACAAAATACCACAAAAACATGAAGATACCAACTGTCTATAACAATTACAAAAACTAATATTTCAAAACATTTGTCCAAACATTGTTATAATCTTTCTAAATAATTCAGAAAATATTTTTTCCCATCTCCAACATTCATTAATATCTTATGAAAACGGAACAAGCTGTTTTAGATGTCACGCGCCTTTCTTTTTCATTTCTATACAATTGAAAATGGGATCGTTATTGTAAGTACAATTGCTGAAAAACTTATGCCTATTATTTATTGTATTTTATTATTATTATTAATTATCGTTATATGTTTATTATTAACGTTCTTTAGACTCAAAAAGAAAAAAATTATAATACTACATTTCGTCTTTTTATCACTCACGCCTCGAATATCGAGAAAAATATGTTTTATAAAAGCTAGCTCTTTTTAGAGGCACTGAAAGATAAAGTTGGGAAACTGACGATTTGGCGAAGGTTAAATTGAGGAGGGCGAAGGGAATAGTTCCTTTATTCAAAATATTGCTTCTTTATTCCAAAACTCGTTAACACCCCTGTAAAAATTGATTGCGTCATGTTTCCATCCATCCCTTCGATTAGCATAGCGAACTTTTAGTTGTAATTGGTACTGAATGAATGATTTCCTTTCTGTTGAGATTCAAGTATAAATCAAAGTTTGTAAGTGTATTTTGCAAACAGAGTCCAATATTTCACCATTTCTATATTTTCCTTAATATTTTGACTGCAAGATCTTACAATTTATTAAAATGTACTTAAGCTAAGACCTTGCATCTTTTTCTTCGTGAATTTTGTTGTTTGAGAGACTCCGCAGGGGGCTCATTTTCTACTGAGTATGGGCTTTGAGAACCCACGGTACCAAGTTGGGGACTGGTATTGCGCCACCTGTCCTCGGACACCGTAAGCTTAGGACATGCTTCAGCGACCATCATTGGCGCGATGGTGGAAAGTTGCGTGTTGCAAAAAGGACGGAGATCTTGTCTTCATCGTCCGGGTCGCGAGGAAGGATTAAACCTCTATAAAAAAAACCTTCAACCTGAAGGTGTGTTACGCGCCGATGAGGTGAATGGGTGTTGAGGATAAACACTCGCGAGCGGACAACCACTGGGGCAACTGCCGCACCTCAGTTGAATAAGGCTTAATGGCGTGATGCGGGGATTCCACGTCACCGGCCATTTATTTCCTCCGAACTCGTGGGACAAGATGACAGATGCTTCGATTCCCCCGCCTTGTGGGTGTGCCGCAAGGTGAGTATTCCACCCAAACGTCTTCGAAGCGACCGAGGGTTCACAGCCTTCCCGCTTCACAAGACAATAAGGAAAAGTTACAGAGCATTCCATACGAGAATGCTTTCATAATAATGTCACGAATCAACGGAAGCTTTGAAAAGGTATCACCTTTTTATATATTCAAAGGTCTAGAAGGTCTCGTTGGTTCATTTAAAAGTATAAAAAGGTTAAGAAACGGAACGATACTGCTTGAAACAAAAACAAGGGAGCAGGCATTAAAATTACTTGACTGTAGTAAGCTGGGAGAGTTTCCTGTAAAGTGCGAACTCCATGCTGCACTTAATCGCAGCAAAGGAGTCGTATCTTGCAGGAACATAATGGATATGGCAACTGAAGAACTTGTTTTAGAATGGGAGGCTGACAGCGTAGTTGAGGTCAGTCAAATAATGAGGAAGGTTAATGGTGTTCCGCAGAAGACCAGTTCCTTCATTGTGACATTTGACTGTCCTAAACTACCCAACGATCTCAAGGCTGGATGGCTTTACCTGCCGGTGAGTCCATTTATTCCAGATCCTCTGCGCTGTTTCAAGTGTTGGATTTGATCCAGCATTCCCGGACACGTGGGAATCAGAGGAAATGAGGAAGCAGACGTTTCCGCGAAGACGGCGTGCCTCAAGAATCGCGTGTTTTTCTTCACGATTCCAAAACGAGATCTCCCAAATACCATCAAGACAAGGATCCTGAGCGAATGGAACAATGAATGGTTAGCTGTTGAAGGGAATAAGCTCCGACCTATCAAATCCTGTGTTAAGTCATGGAACAGTTCCCGTAGGCCAGCTTGGCGCGACGAGGTCTTGCTGACCCGCCTGCGCATAGGACATTGTCCTCTTACTCATCGGTATCTCTTACTACTTGAAGATGAATCCGGTTGTGAGGAGTATAACTCACCTCCGACAGTGCGTCACCTACTAACTGATTGCAGAAGATACTCGAGTATACGGAGACAAATTGGACAGGCTGCAGATTTACCAACAATTCTCGGAAATGAAACGGTTAATGTTAATAAACTATTGAATTTTATGAGTAGATCGGGGTTCCTCCCACAAGTTCTCGGGAGGGTTTAAAATTTGCATTCTCTTTTCATCTCTACTGTCTTCTTTCTTTTCATCGTTCGTTTCTGTAATTAGAAAATATAATATTTAGAAATTGCTTTCCTTTTTTGTGATATAATGTTTGGTATTCTGTTTTCTTTTCTTTCATCTTTCTATTTAGAAATTTGTTCATTTCAGGATGGTTTTTTAGTGGGTATGGTCGAGATATTCGGCGAGTCCCACACACGGGGAAGAATCACTACGGCTCTTCTCTATGGTGCGAAACTGCATTTTTCCCTACTTGCATGGGCTGTAATGACCTCGATGTTGGCGAGCCCTAAAGCCTCACAAAAAAATGTTTGAGAGAAAATTTTATTACTTAAAACGCCATCATCACCCAAGATATTTTGCAAAAGCTGTATTTGATAGCGTGTTACGCAAAAACTACCGAAATGATTGAAACAAAACTTAATCGGTGGTACTCATTAGAGTTGGGAACTTAATATAATATAATGTATTTTTTATTTCTATAATGAGATTTTGTAACAACAAGCAAAAATGAATAAAAGAGAAATTGCCGTTTTATTATTTTCTATGTGTTGTCTTGTTTTATAATCGTATATATAGATATCCTTAATATGTTAATTGTTTAATGGTAATTGTAATCGTTATTCACCAAATTTACAACATAAAATGTAAAGTAAAACTCGTATTCTATAATCGAGTTACCTCATTAATTTACAAATATTACATAATGCATCCACTACATATTTTATTATTCAGTTCCAAAAATCCGACATGTTTTTTTTGCTTACACATTTTAATACATGTTATTTTAATACAATTATTAAAATTTGCAATAGAAACATTGATATTCTGTCCAGTGAATAGCGTTATTTCTTGATTTTACATAACTAGGCTTTTATGAACTATGCTTTTCATGTCGTATTGTCAATTGTTGGATCTTCAAAAACAAGGAGATCAATCTGGAAACTAATGTGAACGAACGATCGCTCACAGATGAAAATTTTCAACATCAAAATTACAGCAAAAGTTTGTGAAAATAACTTTTATTCACTAAAAAAACATTTGTTATCATCATTTCTACGATATGATTTACATAACAGTAAGTACTTTTGAGTCATATCATTTCTCAAATGTCCTAATTAATATTTTATAGGTTATACTATACACAGTAGTGAAAGAGTGGTGTGAGGGGAATTATTTTATAGGTCTTTTTATTCACAATTTTTTATACATCCACAAATACAGAATGTGTATTGATCATTAAACATCGTTGCCTTAGACAAATATTGTAAATAGAAATTACACCTTTATGAATTGTGGAAAACTATCTAGTTAACTGAATTTGCATGTAAAACTGTGGGGAATGGCTAATGGCTTCAGTTGCGGAGCCAAATGTAAGTAAAAATATCAGTGATGTATCAATATTTTTCATTCCGGCACAGTTAAAAAACTGGCTCCCACCACGTGTAATACTAATACATATCTGAGAAGAAAATGTTGTATATTGAAGTTAATAATTAATATTTAACTAAAAACGGAAAAAAATACACATTTATACCTAAATTTTATTAATTTAATTAAAATAAATTTTAAGCTTTTAAATATTGATGCGAATTTGAGTAATGTGTTTGACAAAAGACAAAAAAAATATATTGAAATTCTACTCTAATATGTTACTTTTGTTTAACAAAACTTCTTACTAGGTATTTATAAATATTAAAAGTCTCATTGCATGCATATCTACAATAATAATAAATTTAATAATAATAATAAATTTATTGTCAAAAAACAGTACAAACTGCGTATGACCGCGTGGAGGACAATAAACTAATTTACTCTCCGGAAGCAAGCAAGGGATCATTCCATCAATTCCGAGAGTATATTTGTGAGAGTAAAACAAACGTATGTCAGAGAATATTGAACTCACTCTAAATCATACCGCCTCCGGACAGAGCCGAATTGCATCCATAACGTATCTTTGATTTTCAATGTAGAAGTAGTAATAAGTATCTGGAACCCCTCTCTAAACACTATTCCGCAATATCTTCCGTCTGGTGGAAAAAGGTTGCTCCCATTTCGTCTTCTACCTTTTCGCCTATCGTATTTCCATCGTTTATTGGTCATGCGATCTGTGACTGCTGCCTCAAGGCGTGTGGTCGTGGCGGTGCCACGCTGCGTCTGCGTTTCTCTTTTCCTCGTGTATCAGCAGTATTAGAGCATGGGAAGGCTTTTAAAATAAATGTCGTCCCCAGGACTCCAGCGTGAACGTAGCGAAACGTCGATACAGTGTCTGTGCACAACACCAGTCGTGCTACCATCGTGTCCTCTCTTTCCCATCCTTTCTCATCCCTTCCCTTCCCATCCCTTCTCAACCCTTCCCATCCCTTCCTTTCCCTTCCTATCCCTTCCCTTCCTATCCCTTCCGTTCCNTTCCCATCCCTTCCCATCCCTTCCCATCCCTTCCCATCCCTTCCCATCCCTTCCCATCCCTTCCCATCCCTTCCCTTCACCAATCACCCACGCTGATGAACTTGAACGCAACACACACTGGAATAAATCTACGTTTTGAGAGGAAAATTGTGTAAAACATCTCTTTACATAAGCGACAATATCCTGACTGACTGATTAATTTATCAAGGCAGAACTGAGAATACTGAAGTTACAAACATTAAGTTTGCACAATAGTTGCATTTTACTTGTTTTATTTAATGTCTTTTGGCGAGATTCTGGTCATCCCTTCCACCTAACCATGAGTTGTCTGATGGAATTAGGAAGGAGAGATGTTGGGTTGCCAGGAAACTCATGGTACCGAACCCACATTTATCTGGAGTAAGTGAAGGAGACCCCAGCTGAAAACCTCATCTACTTCAGCCGAGTAGCGTTAAAACCCGCGCTCTCCCATTCAGCGGTATCATGGAAGCGAATACGCTACCACTAAACGACCACTGGCGGCATTTTGTAACGTGACCTCCTACTGAAAATGGACAGTCCGAAATTAGAATTTCCAAAGGATGAAATGAGTATTCATCGAAATGAAATTCATCGAATTTAAGTATTTGTTTTTTACTTTATATTAATTTCTTTAGCGTCTAAGTTTTTGTATGCAAAAATTGAAAATTTAAATATCTAGAAACGAATCTATGGGTTTTTCTCTATTTCATTCTTAAATGATTTCATGTTTTTACCTTTCGTGCTAACGATATGATACATTATTTTAATTATGTCCTATGAACTAACAGGGTTATCAACTAAACAACGATGATTCATCAGAGAAAAATATTTATCGTAGAAATTTGCGAAAAAACGTTTTTGAATCTCCTTTTTTTTAGAAATAAAGTAATGAGAATTTTCTATAATCTTATTTTCAATAAACATCACGAACTCTTACGTTTTGAAAGAAAACAAGCAACATAAATCGACACTAAATAACAACGATGGGTAAACCGCTTCATAACAAAATCTCCCGTGCAGAGCTGGATAGGTTTAACTTGTCTTCTGTAAAGTTAATGACGTCCAACATCCTGTACCGTCACACTTCGTTAAGATAATACTGTATGAACTGTTTAAAAGGAGAAAAAAATTCAGAGTGAATTATCACCTTCCAGAAAAATACTTGATAAAACCTTTTTACCTCGAAGCATTTGTCTTGTTACATAAAAATGCACCATGATCTACATTATTTTGACGAACAACTGTGGTCACATAAAAGAATAAATATTGGATATTTGTTTACTTATATAGAGTCTTTTTCCTTATATACTTTTTATAGTTTAACGTGACAGGTAGAATTACGGAGTTATCATTTAGGAACTGACAACAATTATTTTGTATTTTATAGTAAATAATAAAATAAATTTTTCAGAGATAAAATGAATGATAACGCTGTCTCGATTCCGGATAATTATTTCTGTACACCATTTATGACAAATGGTTAAGAAGAACTGGAGAAAAAGAGATATTTATATAAAATTATCTTTCAAGTATGAGACACAGTGATTATGTGCACATAATGCAAATTATAATTCATTAGAATTTTTTAAAGAAGATGCGACATACTAAAATATTCTGTTGTAGTAGTTTAATTTTCGGTTCTTTTTGTCATCATTGGCGTGAGATTAACATGTTCCACGCAATTTGCAAAAAACGTTTTTTTAACTCACCGAGAGTGAAATAAAACTGTTGTCTATTGAAAACAATTTTACCACTATTTACTGATGGTTATAAATCTAAAATGGATTAAGATTATAGGTTACTTCACCAAACAGTTCAATTCGGTTCACTGTGGGGGAATGCTCTTTTTTGCTTTCGACACGCCTTTCCTCTCTGAATTGCTGAAGAGAAGAAACACAGGAAGTATTCATCCCTGATCTTCCGATTGCGCCGTTTTTTTGGCAGCGTATCCTGCGAGTGGTAAAATGGTATATAAAAGTTCTATGGTATATATAGTGCTATTATCAAAATTCTATGAGGTGGAAAAAATCGGTGGTGCTTTGTTTCAGAGGGAATTTTCTATGAAGTCACTAGGTAATGGAAAGTGCATTACGTGTGAAAAACTAGTCCAATAACGAGACCAGCCTGAAATAATGCTCATTATAATAATTCTGAACTCGAAAATTTCCGTTTGAAATATACAAGTCACGTTATTTGTATTCATCTTTATCTCAGCTTTTTTAAGCATATTATATGATTCAAAAATTGAAAGTCACTATGAAAATGGACACTGAACCTTCCCTATTTGAAGGTCATGATTTGAAACATTTCTGGAAATTATTCTTTTTCTCATATGCCCCTCGCCCTTTTTCCGTGAAAATGTGTATTTTAATATTGTACGGGTAAATTATACCATAAGATATTATGTAGGTACTTCCTGATAATACGTGTTTATCTTCAAATAGTATTCGCTTTTTATAATATTCGTAGGATACCTAAAGATCGGTGAAGGTAAGAAGTAATATTTGACAAAACATTTTATTTTGGGCCTGGTAGAATTTTTATTGTGACTGTCAAACACGCTTTAAAAATTTAACAAATCAATTCTATAAATATTATGGAACACTAGGCAGTTTCAACTCCATACTTCTTTGTTACTCAACATTGAGTTACATTCATTTACTTGTAAATGCTTGATCGTCAGTACGAAATAAGAAATATTGTTTTCAATTTAACGCAAAGTTAGAACGTACATTCAAAAATTGGGATCATTTTATTTATTTTGAAAAAAAATGCTTGATCCTTTAACTCTTTTGTATCTTACAATGAGACAATTTTGTTATCAAACCTCTATTATTGAATTCCGTGCATGATGAATTGCGTTTGTGCAGTGATAAATATATTTTATTCTTCATCACACAAAGCATTGATTAGTATACTCAACGTATTGTTCTTCTAAATAACTGGCATAAAACACTTAATCAGATTTTGCAAAAGGACTGAACCTTGAGAGGTAACTTAGTTGTAGTTCATTTGCAAGGAGATAAATTGTCTCCAGTCGAAAAGGTTACTGAGACTAGTTGTTTTCCTCTCGCCATTGGAGAGATCTGTTTAGGATTAAAAAGGTAATCTTGACGAAGTCATAAAATGTAGTTATAGCAGCTCCTCGCAGAAGAGCTTTCAGGATTTAAAAATAAATTTTCCTCTTTATGGATATACTATGGTAGTGATCTCTCTTTGATACTGCCTCATAATTCGTGGAAAGTTCATGTTTATTATTGATGCTGCTCATTTTACTATACCAATTTCCATTCTATTTTCTAATGTTCTTGCTTCGTTGTATGCATTTGTATCTGCCTTCTTTTTTATTTAAGCAATTTATTTTATTTTTTGTCGTAATATCACAAACATTCGTCGTCCAATGATAATTACCAATAATTATCCATAACTATTCTATTTTTATGTGACATCATGTTTACAAATATATTAGATTGTCATGATTTTTTTAATTATAAAATAATCTTCAATCTTGGGCAAGGAGGTATAAACTGTTCTTCAAATTCGCTTACAAAAATGTGAAACATTAATGTGTTCCACAGTACCGTGGATAGTTTAAGTTAGTATGTTTATATGATTTACGTGAGATTTTTTGCCATTTATCTTAATAATGTTGTCTAATATTGCCTTGGTATGGTTAATTTCACCAAACCATATTTTCTACAGAGTAACTTCAGAGTCTCAGTGGGTCTGCATTGGACGTTAGAACACTAATAACTAATATTAAAACACTAATAACAAAAATTCAAACACAAAATCATGGAATCGAATTGCAAGAAACTAACAGATAATTTTATATTGACCACAAACGTGCATATTAAATATAAATTAAATTCAACAGAAATTTAAAAAAAATTATTAATGATACATAATTTAGAAAATAATTATAACAAAACATAATTATGAGAAACATTTTTATTACGATCAATATGTTTTGTATGAATTAAACTGCTACAAACTTGAACTGTTTTATGTTTTAGGTTTCTGACTGGTATTTCCACGGAATCGCACTTGAACTCCTTGGGGAAGGGGTGATATATTTTGGGGAAAATTAACGAAACTGTATCACGGAAAGATGTAAAAAATATCATTATTTATAATTAAACTATTGTCCTCAATTGTGGTCATACGCAATAAGTACAGCTTTTTCACATTTTTTATTTATGTATTATGAAGGAAATCAAATATGAATAGGTAATGTTACGGAGCGACTATAGTAAGATTTTATGTTCTTTCATAAAACCGTGTTGCCTTCGTTCGTTCCGTAAAGCGTCTCTTCATTGTCTCAAGTTGGTTACGCTCGCACACGCTATCAACTTTCAACGGCTACGTGTTCCGTAACGAAGTTGATTTACATGTAAATGTAGCCCCATAGCAAGCAGTCAATGGCCGTAAGCGACCTTACATGACACGGCATGGACGACCGCACACCTCTTCCGTGGGGAATATTTCAGGATCACTAAGCAGATCATCTTAACAACTCTATTCATATCTCATTGGCGCACGCCCGTGCAGATAATGAAGTACAATGAAAATTCGTTGATTCAAAACTCAAGGGACCACGCACAAATTTCTAATATACAGACACTCTAGGTGCGGCGTCTATTAAAATAATAAATCTCGAGTTTACAGTTATTTTAATAGTTACGATTTATGAGCAATATATTCTGAATAATCTTTAGTTTATAGTAATACGTACTTGTGAATTTTTTGTTTTGTTTTTTAGAATATAAATTTGTCGCTATTTTATTAATATTATAACATGTACCGAACATGTCCCATCCTGGCCCAGGGTTTTCTCCGGTTTTCCTTGGGTAGAGGTGGATTTTTTTTATATAAAGACTCGCTATGCTTTTGCCAAGGGACGGCATCAATTGAAATAATTATTAGCGAATTTAGTGTTATTTAATAGTTACGAATTATCAACAATATATTCCGAATGATTTATAGCTTGATAATAATACGTGTGAAATGACTTTTCTGTGTTTTATTAAATACAATATTTGTTGGAATTTGTTAACACTATAACACGAGTCGAACTATTTTTTATCGTTAGGATTACGTTGAAGTGTTAAATCCGCCTCTGCCTTAAGACCTTTGATCGGAATTGATGGGACGGTCCCTTGCTTGCTCCCTGACAGTAAATTAGTATTTTGTCCTACACGCAGTTTGTAACTGCTTCTTTGACAATAAATGTACATATTTGTATGAGAAACTAAATTTTGGAAATATTTCTATGGCTATTTAATCCTTTTTCAACACATACTATTATGTACAGAGAGAAATTAGGCCATTCCCTTTTGTTTAATATAATGTCATGCGTAATTTTAGACTATATTTAAATATTTGTTGCACAATATTACAAGAAAGTATTTTAAACATTGTATAAACTTTTCCCTTTACTTTTGTTAGTTTTTAGATTTCATGTATTTAAATCTTTTTCACACATTTTTTCAATTTCTATATCGACAATATGGTTGCAAACAAGTGAACTGTGATCTTTCAATAAAGAATGAGTTCTGAGAAAGCAGTTCGGAGAATAAGTAAATCATTTTGTTGGAGAGGCGCAAATATTGGTAAATGGCCCCATGTCCATGACACAATAGCCACTTTGTTTAATAACAATGGACAAGCTACGCGTAAAAACAGTAGAAGAATTGTTTAGTGACTTTTTTGAGTGAGCTATAGAGTAAATCTATTTTCTAATCTGCAAGACTAATTTGTGTATTTCAAAGAACAAATTGTGGTCTGTTATAATGAGAAGAAAAATAAGTCACACAATCTATTTCGAATTATCGAAAAACTAATCCTGTAAAATTTCGAATTATAAATTTTTATGAAACATTCGTATTATTGAGAATTTTGAATTAAAAAAGCTTCAAATTTTAGAGATTGCACTGTATTTTCTTATAAAATAATTCACATGATTTCGTCTTATTTCATGCACGCAATTTTCTCTCTTTAAACATGCATTGTTTTAAATGGCAGATATTAAGAAGAATATTTAACTGTAAAAAGTTAATATATTGAATGTGGCAAAGTAAAACCCCGTGTAAGGAAATGAAATCACCCGCTAACGTTTGTATTGCTCTACGAGGAGATACAAGAGTGGCGATTTTTTAATTGAAATATTAAAAAATGTTTTTCGTATGTTGTATGAACATATGTGAAATAACAGTTCGTATGTTGTAAGTACAGATAGTGAAAAATATAAATGTATATGGTTATGACAATATCTGAAGGCATTTTGTTGGCTGCAAGAATTTTTAGGTTAGTTAATAGTGGGGGATTGAATGATTCGTTTCTTGGTATTTGGCTTCCGGGTTCTTTGTCGCGTCATTTGTCGAAGAGCTAACGTTTCGAAAAAGACGCGGCAACAACCGGGAAACCACCGTCTGCATAAGCCTACGACTGAAAATTCGTTCCTTGTTGTACATTAAATTTCGTCTCGCTAGTTACAAATGGCTTGAGACATCAAAATGGACACACTGAGTCACATGATTGCAATCAACCACTATACATCATTTCATTTATCGTCCAAGAGCGCTTAAAATATTTTCAGAAACTTATAAGCCTATGACCTTAAGAAAGTTTCAAGTGGGAAGAGAATGGGGAATCTGTTCAAATGAAGCTTCTTCCATGTTTTGTTAAAAAAAAGTATTTTCCCCTCATTCAATTGTAGTAGTAGAATAATATCGAAAATCACATTTAACCTTGATCAACAATATTTTGGTTCTTGTTAAAATACACTCCGTACTTAGTGACTCCGCCAAAAGAACGGCCATTGTATACAATATATTTTCTTAATTTTGGTTTTTTCTTAATTTAATTGGGGACAAGAATCCATTACAATACCTTGACACTTATATGATTCAATTACAATTTTTTTTCTGAATCTGAAAAATTAC
Organism: Laupala kohalensis; assembly: GCA_002313205.1. NCBI lineage: Eukaryota > Metazoa > Arthropoda > Insecta > Orthoptera > Trigonidiidae > Laupala > Laupala kohalensis. The sequence continues at coordinate 24,358 of NNCF01127306.1, forward strand.
TTAGGCTTGAAATAGCTCTGTTTCAACAGACACCACACAGTGGACAACGTTGAACGTACCATACAGCCATTTACTGTCTACTTGCTTACAAATAATTTACCTCTTTTTGTATTTTTATATACTCGAAATTTAAGCAATGAAGATTTACATTTTGGGCCGTGACGTAGCACATTATTAAAAATTAGTCGATCGTTTTTAGGTTGTAATCGTTTGTTTTTATGTAATTTCCTTTTTCTACGTTCTTAAATTAAGTTTATTTTATAATATCAATTGTTTTAAATGAACGAAGTCTTATTTGTATTTCAGGAAACTTTGTTCTTTGAACGAACACGATAGATTTCAAATTGAATCTATATTTTTTCATTACTTGTTAATTTAACGGCAGCAACAGATATTTAACTCTTTCCGAGAATTTAATTTGATGGCTTAATGTCCGACCATGTCATCAGTCTACTCCTCCAGCACTCATTCCATGTTGATCTACTTTATTAAATTAATTGAATACCTTTTGGAGAACTTCCGCTGTGTTTCGAGTTTGGCGAACTTGTGGCACGTGTCAAACTGAATTCACTTAATGAGGATTTCATAGGAACTTTATCTGTTTTCAAGCGTTAGATTGATTGTTTCGTGCGTCATACAAAATTGCTAAACATTGAGCAATTCTTTGTTTAAAAGAGATTCATGTTTTAGATAGATAAGCAGTTAATGATCAACTTTACTTCAACCATCTATCAATTCAAACTGGGAACTTTGCCAAATTATTTAATTTTGAACCTTAGTTCATTAACACAATTTACATAAGTATTAGCGCACAGAGATTAACTTGAGGACGATGTTATTCGTAGAGGATATATACAAATCAGAAATTGCTTATGCTCGGTGTTCCTTTGGGGTAGCATAAGAAACACCTTAGCACATTACCAAACATGTACATTGAGTATTATTTATGTTTAAATATTATTATATGCGCTTTTTCGTCATGCACAACTCCGTGATTTCGCATTGCCTATACCTGTGACACGATTCTCTGGTAAAGTTTTCTTTTCTGAGCTCAAGAAGATAACTGAAAAATTTCTTTCCTCACCTATTCTTCCAGTCTATTCACGTGTAATATTGGGGTACGGATGAATCGTCTAACGTAGCGTGGAAATTTATTTAATTATTTTGTTTTGTCGGTTTGTCACTGCGTTATGAGACAGTAGATATAATTTAATGTATTCATATTTCGTGTCTATTGCGGTTATCATTTTGAGAAGTACCGAATCAGTTTACGCGGAAAATGGGAGCATAACATTATCTGCAAGCTTTTACTTCCCCGATGAGACTCGAAAAATTAAATCCTGCGGTCGAATTGGACCTTATCGCTCATCGCGACGATTATTTCAATATTTCTTTACGTCAGACTCTGAACGTTTTTTTAATAATGAAAATATTCGTTTACTTAAAATTTTGTAAACTTTTCTCAGAAGACTTGTAAAATTTAAACTGCGTACGATTGGTTCATGTTTAACAGTAGAAGTTCGGCTTGTCGATGAAATCGTGCGTATTGCTCTCATGCCTCCACAATATCGTGCGAAAATCTCGCTAAGTACCTCACGAAACTTGGCTGACGTGAGTAAGCGTTATCTACCTTCTGCACGAAATATATATGAGCGAGGCATGTTAGAGCTTCTTCTTCTCCAAACTCCATCGTCTTTACTTTCTGTCGACACAAGAGAAATAAATGAAAAAATGTATTTGGAGAGGGAAAAAAATGTGATACGCAGTATGATTTTGATGAAATTTATGAGACGGTACCGTAGTCCACCCATGATGCGACCCGTGACGTAGTAGCTAGGTTACTCGCCTTCTCCCTCTGGTGATGCTGGTTCAAACCCTTTCCGATCCAAGTAAAATTCGCGGTGGTGGTCGAAGCCGTGTTCGCAGCAGGTTTTCTCGGGGAACTCCCGTTTCCCCTGCCATTTATTACACCACAACATTCACCCATCATCATTCACCCTCATGACATTCATAGATCGGGGAGGTGCGACAGGAAGGGCATCCGGCACTCTGGTATTTCCCCTGCCACATTGAAGAGAGAGGCTCCATACCGCCCACCATCTCCGACCTCTACTAGACTAGGGTAAAGGAGTAAGGAAATACATACTGTAGTCCAGCCATAAGTGTTACATTCTTTTTCAAAAATGAATATTTAATGAGTACATCACAGATATTCTACCGACTCATAATGTTTTCTTTAAAAATTAAATAGATGGAAGAAAAATAAATACACAAGAAAAACATTTATTAGTTATGATAGTGATCTAAGAACCATTAACTAAAATTCACACGTGGTAACGCTGATGACTAATATTTCGTCTAAATTTGGAAGGTGGAGGATTCGATCTATCGAATTCGTTGAAATTTTAAGATATTTCTCGTTATTTACTATTGAGATGGATAATGAAATTGATGATGCAAATTATATTCATATTTGTTAATCCAGTGGTATTCTCATCATCTGGCGACTACCGCACACCGGCGACAATTTTGTCACAGTGTCAGTTTGTCGCTAATACGCGCATAGCTCTTCAACTCGAGTCTGGTTGCTCAATTTTCGCTCTGGGACGACGACAGTTCTGTCGTTTTCCTGTTTCAGTCGCCAGTGTGCGTGGCTCCACTGCTTGTAATAGTAACTGCGACAGAAATGTCACCGACACTTTCATTCTAAAAAATCGACGACATTCATTACTTCTGGAGTGAAAGTAATATGAGGACTGAAATTCCATACCAGAAACTCGAAACCAGAACTTCATTGATAATTCTGTTTCACTCAACTCAACCATTAGATTTTCATACAGTAACCGTGATATATTGTCCATCATACATTACCGGATTTTCATAGTTGAATTTCTAGTACACGCAATCATAGAAAAATAACGCTTCACCTATTACGACAAGACGGATTCTGATAAATTTTTGGAAAGTTGGTAAAGTGTATTACACATACAAAAAATGATCTTGGTTAAACTTACACATTCTAAAAACAATATTTGCTAACTTACACAACCAAAAATATGTCGTTGTGTCTCATGCTTGAAAATGCATGAGTCGATGTGTCGCGGTTTTTGATTGCTAGAAGTATCGAAAGGTAACCTACAACAGTTCTCTCCCATGCAGCTTACACCTTAACACAGAAATCCATCAGTATAAGTGGTAGGGGTGGGGTCGCAATCGCGAACTCCATATCACACCACACATCTGGGAAGGGGTCACGTAATGTGTCGTACTATGGCAAAGACTCCATGGTGTCGTGGCACGCTCTGGATGTGACAGTGATACGAGGACGCGCAAACGTTTCTTAAAATTACGTTCTGGCGTGTGTGTGCTCACGAACGGTAGCACCATCAGTTGTAGAACTTTCTGATTAGCGTGCTGTACTGTACCTCTGTCTGTACTCAGGAGGAACACTAATGGTGATAGGTACCATACCGATACCCTCCCATACCCACACCATAACATAAGCACGTTTGACGTGGACCACAAACCGTTAGTCCTGGAAATTGCCCCCGTTGCTTCGGGACACGGATCTGGAGGTAGACGACACTAAGGCAGAATCTTCTGTTTTGAACTAATAAATTTAAACTAGCCTAGATACAAGTCCCCCACAATTAGTTACATGAGAAAGAAACACGTAAAGTACTTATATAAAAGTTCAGGATTTCCCTACAATTTTTCCTGTATACATCTCTGAACGTGTATACGCCGTAGCAATATGCACTTAGACAATGCTGTTGCTTATCTTGACCCATCCTACGCTTGAGCCATCACCTTGAGAACCGGCGCAATCCGTTCCATTTGCGACCTGAGAGCTAATTGCAGGGCGACGGGTAATGCAGTGGTCTCGAGCGACCAGCTATCTCATTAGGGACCTTCTATCCCCTCTCTCCATCCTTCGTCCTATTCTCTACCCCTCTTCACTCTTTGCACATAGTTCTTTCTTTCCCCCATCATAATAAACGTCGTAACTTGTGAATGTATGTGTGACAACAGAGGAATTGATAATTTATTCTGTCAATAAATTGCTCATTTGAATGAAATTAACTTCTGCAAACAATTAGTAGAGAGTTGTATGTATGTATGTATGTATGTATGTGTGTGTGTTCCCTAGTCTAGTAGGGGTCGGAGATGGAGGACGGTATGGTACCTCTCTTCTTAATGTGGCAGGGGAATTACCAAAGTGTCAGATGCCCTTCCCGTCGCACCTCCCCGCTTTATGAATGAAATGAGGGTGAATGATGATGAGTGAATGTTGTGGTGGAATGAATGACAGGGGAAACGGGAGTGCTCCGAGAAAATCTGCTGCAAACACCGCTTCGTCCACTACCGCGAATTCTACTTGGATCGGAAATGGTTTGAACCAGCGTCATCAGAGGGAGAATAGTTCGCCTGGCACTACGTCACGGGTCGCCCAAAGTAGACGGTTATACTATTATATTACATCGAACACACACTCCTAGACCTGAGTTTTTGAGTTAGGAGGAGTTTGACGGATTTAGTAAGTGGAAGATACAAACAAACTTTTTAAGGTATTTTTTCTCAAAACTCTCCCACAGAATTATCCATGCCTCTCTAAATAAATATAGCACTTCTACTTCATTTCTCATCCTATTTATCTTATAAATGTAATCATTGCTTTTAAGAGAAAGTCAATTTCACATGCAATTATATTGCAACGATTCAAATTTATATATGTCATTTGTATAGGATTAGTGGGAAGGATTTACTTTTTGGCTTCATATGATTTCTGGCGTAATTAATTTACATAAGAAGTTCGTACTTCATTAGAAAAAAATCATTGATATAGCTTCTTCACTAGGAGCAGAAACATAAATAATTTGTCTGTATGAGTTTGTTCAAAATTAATAAGACTATTTTGTTAATTGTTGGATACAACGAATTGAAAAATAAATGAGGAAATTTGGGGAAAAAGATTTTTGAAAGAGAATGTGACATGGAATGAGGAACCTAACATAATTGCATATTAATTCTGTGCAAATTAATTGGCTATAAATTATTGTGCTACTTCTTTTGTGGAATGGTGATTCTTTTTTTCTCATCTTTCACATTTGTTCCTTTCTTTTTCTTTTATTTAAAAAGTACATAATAATTATAAGAATGTATGTATATATGAATAAAACATTGAATATAAATATACTTATGCTTATGATATTTATTGGCATGAAAGTATAAAATTTGGTGAAAAGAAAAGAAATGTTTTTGTTTAATTGTCAAGGATATATTTTATTAAAAACTCAAAAAGTTTCCCCGTTCCTGTCGATTACTCCTGATTAAGAAATTACACCTATCACAAAGCCTCAACATTAAAGTTTCACTGCAGTTATTATCTTAGCGTTACCTCACATGAATTAAATTCAAATACTCTCATGCTAATGTCTTTGATGCCATTAGTGACTTAGCGAGCATCCACCTGAATAATATCGACTAATTGCGTCGTTCACTTTCTTGGAACAGTTCTCCTGTTTTATCGTCATCTCTCTCACTCTAGCTTCCTTCACTTCTCACGCACGATAATTTCCCCTTCCGCTGTATCCCTAAAGGTGTTTACTAATTAGAGGACATAACCCTCAGAGACAGTCATCACCCTCTGACGATGCTGAGGAACGCTTAGTGTGATGGTGAGTTGTATTATAGAGGAAGAGTTCATTAGTGCTTCGTGTCTATATAGAATAGGGAACGTTATATTGGATACCAAACATTTTAGCGGTTTCCCTGTCATTTAAGGAGTACTATAATAAAATCAGTTTTTGAACATAATTTCCTTATAGTATTGGAATCAATATGACTTAATATTTCGTCACCACTGAACGAGAAATAGTTCCAAACCTACTTTTCAATGAACATTGACTTTTCATCTTTGAAAGCATTTGTTAATTCGCAAAATACATAAGTAAATATACAATATATGTCACGGCAGGTATTATTGCTGAAATCTCGATGAACAATACTCAAATAATGGATATTCTACGTCAAATCAACCTGAATTTACTTAATTTTCACCTATTTAAATGAACTTTTCGTTTATCCGTCTACTAATAATATTGTTTTGTTGATTAATTGCATAAGGAACTTTTAAATTAATAAATATTAATTTTTTTCAAATGATTACAAATAGTATTTTATGACATATTTTTACATGAGAAGTTGTTAATGTCAAACAAAATTCACAGAAAATACAATTAAGTTACCAATTATATAACATATTTGGAATATTTTTATTTTCTCGTCTTCACTATATATATATATATATATATATATATATATATATATATATATATATATATATATATATATATATATATATNTTCAATCATTTTGATTTTTAAGCACTATACTCAGAATAATCTTTAGTTCGATAATAACTTACATGTAATTTTTTGCGTAAAATTACAAACATATTGACATTCTATTAGTATTATAACTCGCAGCTAACTTTTTATCTTATCTAGGAATTTTTGCTGAATTTTTTGAATCCGCCTCTGCCTTAGGGCCNAATTATTCATTCACACAAATAATACTTGCCTATCAAATAACATTCTATGTACACTTTCTCCCAAAAAGAACATAATATTAAACATTACAAAGAAAACTTCTCTCTCATCTTTTACTTGGCAACTAAGCGCACCAGTATATATAAATTGACAAAAATTGACAGACATTGAAATTCTGGTACACGAAAATCGATTCGATTTGCTATGCCTCACAGAGCATTGGCTTTCAACTAACAACATNATATTTATATAATAATAATCATTTATTTAGAGAGAATCAATTATTGTACGTCCATCTTCTTCGCCCTTCCTAATTAATTTAAAATTGACATAACAAAAGTTCTGGTCTAGGGCGTTAAAGTCCAAACTCGTTGCACAAATTCTTCTTTGCAGCCACACACATAAATTTGCTCGGTGCAGCCAGCTCGTATTACCTGGTGAAGATGCGTCGTCAGTCAAATAATTGTGGTTGTAGGTCGGTGCCTCTCTCCAAGCACCAATTCATTCAAGCTTGCATTCCTCCCCACGGCTGTCGGCTCGCTCACCGCCCTAGAGATCATTGACCCACTCATGGTAGACGTCTCGGCTCCATCCCTTCGTTCCTTCCAAGAACCCGGCAGGCTGCAGACGCCGTAATTGCACCGCGTAGTCAAAGTTCATGTTTCACAAACTGAGCTTAATTATTTCGACCGAAATCACCGTACAGGCTCCCGATCTGATTATCAATATCGTTGAGTGATGATTTCAACTTACGAACTTGAAGTCTCGCGACTAATTAGCAGACCAAGTTGACGTTTTAACCGAACATTATGTAATGTTCTTGATGTAAATTAGTGGTTGAAATACCATTATTTAAAAAAAAATCTACGTCGAAAATGCTGAAATAACAATATCATAAAATGTTAGCGCTCTAATACTCGAAAAGTAATTGAACGATAATCTCGAAAAGTGACTGAGTGATCGAGATTGAGATACTGAAAATAATGATTAGATTAATGCTGAAGCGTCTTCACTTGTCAATTTATCAACACGTTCCCCGCTCTATCTCCCAGTCGCTTCCTCGCGTGGCTTCCCTACCAAAAATCACATGACTTTTTTAATCCAATTGAATTTGACTTCTACTCCACGTGCAGCCTCTCTTATTAGTGATATTCGTGGTGACGTTGTGCGTGTCCTGAACCAATCATCAGATTTTCTTTTGGAAAACTTCCAGATTCTCCAGGCTTTGTCTTTTTCTGCACATCCCCTCAGTGATCTTAACCAGATACTCCTTTCAATTTATTAACGACTTGATACTTGATTTTTTACAGCTTTGAAAATTTGGAATATCGAACCCATCTCTCAGACACTTTCTCTCCCTTCGGTGCCCCGACACTTGGCACGCCGTCGTCTATCTGTTTGTCACTCATTAACCCAGACTCTAGTAAAAGCGTGTAGCCATGCGCGTATTAACTCTATTATTCTCTTAGCTCGTGCCCCCTTCATTGTTCGTGTCCTTACAAGAACTCCATCCCTTCTTTCTAGTAGTTTTCCACTTCTTCTCGCTCCTACTGCGCACACGTATCCTCATCTGTCACCGACAATATTTGACCTCCCCAATGTTCAAATATTACTAAGAACCTTTCTGTCCCTTCTTTGTCTAAATTTCATCTACGCCACTCGATATTTGTGTAACACTTCCATGTTCCTTCTGCATCTTGCAGACGTAAATGCGTAGTAAGCCACCCTCTTCCATATGGCAGATTTACGACCCCTCTTCAGAACAAGGAAGCGCGCTCAGACCCTCATGCAGCAAGGCCTCGCGCCTCGTCTCCCCACACTATCCTTCTCTGAAAGTTGTGGTAAATTTCCGCTTGTTTAGAAACATTTTATTTTTCAAATAAACAAATAAATTGAATTAAATGTGAGAAATTGATCATTCCTTACACACACACTCACACACACACACACACACACATATATATATATATATATATATATATATATATATATATATATATATATATATATATATAT
>NNCF01127306.1:33038-91375 GCA_002313205.1 Laupala kohalensis
CTTTTAGTAATAAACATAACAAACATATAGTAATAAAAATTCCTTTCAAAGGATAATGCTCTACGCAGTAGCTCACGCGGAGCCGAAATATAACATAATAGAAAAACGCAAAAACTAACCAGTGATAGCTTTAAACAGAACTGAACGAAGGCGAGGGTGAAGACGCAGTTGGAATTCGAGTAGCGGTTTTTGGGTCATCTCAAGGCGGAACTAGGAATCTCAAAAAGACCTCAAAAAGGAAAGTTTGGGAGGCCGTGGGGCCATTTGGATCAACGCAGTGGCACGAGAAGCAAGACAGTGAACGAGTAGCTTCTGCCGACGCGATAAATAACAGAAGATGTGATTGTCAGAATGAACAGGTCACCAGGGAACGTGCGAGCATGCACGAACAAGAAACTCCGGGATTTCTTTAGAATCCGACCGAGTGTCACTTGACGAGGGGAAAGAAACTGCGTCAATGACAAGAACAATGCGTCAATGACGAGACCAGTCCCACGGCCATAAAGTACAAAGCTCGCTAGAAGGGACAGTGGCCACGTGTTTACGTCGTAGCAACACTGAAATATTCAAAAACGTTGTGATTTGCCGAGGACGTGTATGCGTCACGAGGACGCAGCCAATTAAAATGATTCCACGTGGAGAGGTTGCAAATTGATGATTGGCTTAAGAGACCACTTGATTTGGGGATGGGCGTAGCTTTCTCCTCCAAAATTGGGAAATTTGAGGGGATTGTTATTATTCAACGAGGTGTGCGAAGGCACCCGAAAGAACAGAGAGATACACATCGAGACTACTGATCTTAACTTCTTAGCAGCAGACTGTGGAGAGCTAGAAAGATCACTGCGTTGAACTGTGACTGGCTCAGAAGTCGCTTACTTACTGAGAACTTCGAGATTTTGAAGTGCTCAATTAGAGATTTTTCGAGATCGTTACTTTGTGGAAGGATGAGTAGATCAGAATCACTCTGATTACTACATCTTATTAGTGATACCAGCAATCGTCCAGAGTTCGTTCGCGTATCTTAATGATGAGTTACTAATTGTTTTCTCATATATGAATACGACGTCGCAGTAAATGAGTAACAAGTCATCGGGTCATAAACCGACTCCGATCTTTGAAAATTCTCTCATGATGTGTTCGGCCCGCGATCCGGTAGGTACTTATTCGAACAAGACGGCCGAGAACTTCAATGAGACCACTCGACTACTTTGGAGTGACTGGTGTCAACCGTGAATGAGTCTCGAGGGGCGGCGTCTACAGCCAGCTGAGTGACGAGGATGATTCTCAACGGCGTGTAGCTCAAAGGTCGTTGAACCCAGAACCACCCAGCACACCCACGCAGCTTGGTGAATTGCAGCTCATCTTGTATTGTATGTCAATAAGCAATGTATTTTGGCATGATTGACTGCTTCCAGTATTAAGCAGTGGTAAGCAGTGCTTAATGAGACATGAGTAAGGGAGTATTCCGTCACTTAAAACTTTTTATGGAAGATGGTAGTGACATTGACATATAATCAGATAGTTTAGATTTTGTTAGCAAACGCAAAATATGTAAAGTAAATTATATGAAGAAGATAAACGTATTGGGACTAATTAAATACCAATAACCTTGTGTACAAAGATTGTGAATTTAAAAGCGTTTGATTTTGGGGGAATGATAAAGGGGAAATGTAAGCATGGGTAGCTTAGAACTTTAAATTGTAAGAAATGTAGTAGATAGTTAATTAAAACCAAAAGCTGTGAGTATGTTATACTTTCAATGTGTGTGTTTTTATTTTAATAAATGGGCAGAACCCAACCCTTCACAAAATCTATCTTTTAGGATTTGAATAAATATGCTTAGTGGGTTTGGTAATGAGTGTTTACCACTACACCATTCTGACAATTAAATTAAATTACAATTGGCGATTCCCAACGTGGGACTTCGATCCATTAAATGGGTGGCTTAACCACTACTCTTTTTCATTTAATTGGGTGAACTAAATGAGTTGTATTATCCACAACACCATTCATTTTAATTATTTTACAATTGGCTTTACCAATGAACTGTTAACTTTGTTTGTCCATAAGATTCGGTGGCATTCGATTTATCCCACACTCAGTGTTCGTTAACCATTAGCATGCAGTAATGAGGCTCATAAAAGCAAATAAATCCATGCGGGTACGCAGGTATAATTTAGGTATAAAGGCAATTATGTATCGGTATGTGGCACACATGGTGTGGAGAAATTCACACACCCGTGTCCAGCATAATATGTCTGTTGTGCTGATTGCCTTCCGTAACCGAAAGGTTATAGTAATAAACAATTTTTTTTTATTTTTAGTTCATTATCCTAGTGATTTCTTCTACACAAAATAGTTTCTTGTCAAAAAAATTTCCCGTGGATCTCGGTGGTTCATTACTATTTCCCTAACCAAAACATGTGGATACCGAATGGCAATATCTTCCTCGAATGCAAAAACATTGTGAAGTAAAAATTTCTAGACTTCGTGTTAAAGCAAATACATTGAATTATCTTTTGTGTCATTGCTATATTATTTTCCCCAATTAAAAAACAGTTAACTAAGTAATTGTCATTATTGAAACTCTACTACATTCCAAAGAAATAAACAAGTCATTTGAATAGTTTATAATTATAGTAATAATTATAAACGATATTTATAGTTACATATAATATTGTGTTGGGTAAATAATTGTTCTTTCAATTTTATATATTTTATTGGATGTCTAAGGAAATTCTATAGTGAGACCACCATAATCGAAAACAAAACAGAAGTGAAAAATTACTCGTCTCTTCTTATAATTCTAGACAACCAATCATGATTTAATTCATTGTTTTTTTTACTTTTTGTTATTTTTTAATCTTAACATCTGTGTTCACCATATATCGCCTTTTTAATGTGTTTGTCATGGTTCTATTATTGTCATTTGTTTCGCTTCGAATCAATTCTAGTGTTTGTCTACACATATTTCCCAATACAGTATGCCGATTGTGAAAACCAACTATATTTTCTGGAAATATTAAATCGCTTAAACGAAAACCAAAGGATTCAATGGACCTTGTATGATTTTTATTGTTCCATTTAAATAATTGGGAGTCGTCAGTAAGAGTATGGTTAAATACTTGCCAAACAGTTTTGTGAAAGAGTAAAAGACTCAAGTGATAGTTTCGAACGCGAACGTGTGAATCCTGAAAAATGTACCCGGTTAGAATGAAATCCTCCAAAGGTATGGGACCGTGAATGTATCAGTGACGTCCTCAGAGAGGATTGCCCAGATCCTCGCAACCTTCGTTTCCAAAGCCCTTTTATTCCGTGCTTGCTTCCTCCCTCTCCCTTCTAAACCATGATCTGGGTCAAGAAGATGGTTCGCGACGGTCGTGTGCACTGAAGCGAACTGCAAGTGCGTTATTAAGAATTTTATAGGCGACGCGCAGTTTTACTGCTTTTGCGTAAGCCCACACACACACAGCATCCACATCGAAATCCCTTTTCCAATAACCGCGTGGCCACTTCCGAATCGAGAGCACAAACGTCGACGCTTCACAGTTCTGAATTGCCGCGTGATTTATCGTGGTTTAAATTTTCCATTCTTTTAAAAAGTTTGGCGTCTCGAACAAGAAACATTTTTGTACATAAATTGAGCTCTAAAAGTAATAGTTTCCTTTCATTTGTACACACAAAGCCATGTAGGCTGACGATAAGCACGCTTTCGGTTCTGTTCGTGTGATGATCCAAATTAAAACGAATAATAGTTATTTAAACTCTAAAGTTATTCCTCTAAATTATTTGTAGTTAATGAAATTGTTGAAAATAATAGGTAAGTTTACTCGTTCTGAGCACCCTATGTGGAAATTCTCTTATTTTTTATACAACTAATACTTTTTGAATCTTTATTTTTTTCTGAAAAAGTTTGATGATCTCTTCAAAATACTGATATTCCAGTGTCTACTAGATTCATGTCGTCCATGGTCTGTTACTTGCGGATATTTTACCCTTTGTTAACTTCTCATTTAATTGTATGAAAATGTTATTTATTTGTATTAAAATGCGTTTGAATGAATGTCACAAATATTTAATTTTAAGGAAAACGTTTTTCATAAATTTGAGATCTTTGTATGCACGAAGGTTTAACTATTGGGATTATAAAGTGTGTAGCTCGTGAGATATGTACGTCCTCTGCTGGTTAATATAATTAACTCTTCAAGTTAATAGAAAAAAATAAAAATGTATTAAAATAGAAATATTATTTTAATTATTAAGCAAACCAATAAATCCGTACAATCTAAATATTTTGATTCTGAAATCAAATTAAGATCAATACAATTTCCGTTTAAAGTTTAGAAATGAAGATAAATAAAAGATACGTCTCTAAATTTTGTAGAGATCTATAAAAAGGAAAGTATAGTGATAGATTTATTGCAATATCGCATCGACAAAATCGTCCACACCTTTGTATACAATGAGTACAGATAACTAGACAATTGGAACGCGATCCCTATATATCTGCTTTAGCTCTATATCGTGATCTGTACTTCATCTGTCCCACCCTTCTGGGAAAGAGCTTTAGTTCTCTGTTCGCGCGTGCTTTAGTTTCGCAAAGCGCCGGGACACAACGCGACGCGCCAGTTGTCTCACCCACGAACACACCTCAGGGTGCAGGGAGACACGGTCTCTACTAAAGCTTTCAAAAGAAGATCTTTGTAAGTTTTGGTCCCTGTGTCAACGCACCGGTGTGTCATGGACTGTCTCTGCCTGCAGGATACTGCGCATGCTCTGTTTGAATGAGGAATTGTGAGGTGTACAGTAGAACATGTATATGAACATGGTTTCATAAATACATGTACTTAGTGAAATCTATTTTTAGTCGTGACATGTTTCACTGTTGTTATTTCATTATATTTTTAACACTACATAAGAATTATTCATTGAGCTGAGATAAATAATTTTCAGATATTCAAGGATTTAATAAAGATGACTATTAATTATTATAATTGGATAACATAATAGTATGCGCCTTATTTGTTCTAATTATTTCATCCACTTTCATGACGTTATTCGAACTCTATGGATTAATAAGTTTTCATCGGTATTTTCATCATATTTCTTTATTTCTACATATTTATCAAACATCCTAATTTATGAGTGGATATTTTCATACTTACTCTTCCAACTTAACTCACGTGGGGTGAGAGATAGGGAGAAAGGGGGCAGTTTTGTGTTTCCGACGAACGAAAAACAATGAGACAACAATCTTGAATGAACGGGGTAAAATCTTTATGCAAATCTGTTAATCTCCGGAGTAATGGATGAATAATTTCTCAATTTCCAATATGACACAGATATGTATTCGTGACAATCTGTACATGTTCACATTACAGAAATATATTCTGAAAGTTTCGTTTAACTGTACAATACATTTAACGTCGAAATTTTTGTCCATATCGTTTCAAATCTTTCCCATTGTTTGCTTGGAGTAGACGGGGTTAACAAGCAAAACAAACGACTAGAAGGATGAAAGACTGTTGAAACAGAGCAAAAGGTCCAGAGCTGGACCCACGTGAATTTTCGACCTGTATTACAGAGGAGCTGAGAGAATACATGAAAAGCGCTAAACTCGCAGACAGTAGCTCAGTGAGAAAGTTTCTAAAATGAAAGGACGAGAAAGCATGCGGAGTATGAAGCTGTGGTGAGGAAGGGAGAAGCGAAACGCTCGTAGGAAGGGCTCTTTCAAATGCGAATGACAGCAGACTGCAGGTGTGGCTTTGGGAAGTAGTTCTAGCTTAAGGACTAGGATGGATTAGCGGAGACAGTGGCGAACCAGTATGGATGAAAGCAAAAGTTGAAGGTGAAACGTCCAAAGACAGGAGCACTACCGGATGGTGGCTTTCCAAAGTGGGTCTGGGACATGGTGAGTGCACCGATGGATTAGTGGAAATAGACGTGAGTGTGTTGTACGTGTAGGAGGACGGAAAGTCTCTTAGGTCAGATTGAATGTTTAAGGGGAAAGAAGATTAAGATGAAAACACTTGGACAAGTTTGGCTAGTATCGTAAGAATATTGAATTTTTGAAAATTCTGTTAAATAACCTAAAGAAATTATAGTGTTGTATCTAAGCAAAGTTATATTTCTTTGTTGTGTTATGAAAAAAATACACATTATTATCAGACTGTTCACCTACATTTCGTTTTATGTGCTTAAGGAACAAATATTTGAATCATAGTATTAAACAACCTGTTCCATAAGAATAAATGCAAATATTTTTATATCAAAAAATTATTTATTAAAACGCGAATAATATATTTCATATCTTAAATTGTAGGGAAATACCTAAAAATATCAATTTCATGGATTTTAACTGTCTGTAAAGATTATTTGTGTTTCACCGTGGTTTCAAGTACATCTTGAAACACTAATGTTTTATCAGGAGTATTTCTATTGAAAGAACTTTCTACACAATTTAATTACCTTTGTTCCCATCATATTTATGAGATTAAATATTTAAAGCAAAACCAATATTTTGTCTTTGAAAGTATTTATGTCCATATCGTTAGCCTCGCAGTATAACCGAAATTTACTTAGAAGAAAACGCGTTATTATGTTATTGTGTAATACTTTGCCATGGTGCGAACGGAACTTTGATTTTGTTTTCCATTGATATTTTATCGTAGAATTATTATTCTTCAGCGTCCTTTATGGTGTTACAATTTCGCACATATAAGTGAATAATTATGAATAATGATTACATAATAGCTCATTTGTTTCAATTTAACGCTAAATATTGCACTTTTTCTCGAAGGAAATTGCAGTATATTATTTTGTTTCCTCTAACTTTGGAATTATAGTGCGGTTTAAATTATTGGAAACGATTGCAATTTTTTTAAAAAACATTATTCCTTATCGGCCAATACATATCGTGGAGAAAATAACATGAACGGGGATATAAAAAATTTGATTAAGGCCCAATTTCACCAAGTTCGTTTAATGTCTTAAACGAGATTTTCTGTGCAGTAAATCGTGATTATCAAAATGCGCGTTCACCATCTTCGATTTACGAGAAAATCGCGATTAACGCTTAAACGTTCGATTACCAGCGCAAATCGCGATTTTCTTCAGAACTGCGAGAAATATGGCGTCCATTTTGTTTGTTTGCTCGTAGTTCGGTTTATAGGTTATGTTCAGTGGCACGAGGGAGGCCCACTGCTGCCTATGGTGTCCTTAGGTGGTGGTAGTGAGCAACATGATGCGTTTTCCTCCCGTCATTTGTCTTCAAATTACCCATAATGCACTGTAAAACTACTACCAACCCAGAGATTCTTCAGAAACATTGAGCAACTTAATCGACGATTAGTTTTGCTTGGTGAAACGCATAAAATGTAATCGCGATTCCATTTACCTAATCACGTTTAAGGACATCGCGATTATTCTACATTTGGTGAAATTGGGCCTTAATCATGTTTAATTTCTCCTTAACTAAACCATTTCTCATACAAACGTTCAATAGAGTTGACCGGGATTTAATATCTACATCGGTTGTGGAAATGACTTCGAGCTCTGCATCTATTTACAGGGGTAAGCAAGTTCTGGAAGAAGGGGTGCGTCAGTGTAGATGTGAAGATAATGGAAGTGATGACAGGGAATGCGTGAGTTAGAAAGGGAGGGAAGGGAAACGTCAAGTGAAGTGAGATGTACTCGTATTAAAGGGATACATTGAGTTTTCGGGTCGTAAATGTGCCGTAAGTAATTATTAGAAATAGATTAATATTTTTAGTTGTTTCATGGTAACATGTTGTTATATTGAATTTTTTATATTAGTTTAATCTCACAGTACATTTCATTATATTATTGCAGTTCATTATATTACAATACATTACATTATATTAAAGGAGCAAAGCTGGTAAAACTACGTACATCCCACTAGTCACAATGAACGTGGTCGCAGCTATTAAAGAATGTATGGTCATACAGTCAATTTTTGTTACCTTACACTTTTCCGGACGTTTATGTTCATCAATATTTTCTATTTACGCAAAATTGAAAGAATTAATTCCTTAATTATTATTAATTGAAAGAATTGTTCCTTAATTTAGATTTATTTATGAGCTTGTATTTATGTTTTACAGCACTACGAACGACGTCAGGTACATATTCAAAGTGGGAGGACGACTTGGGAATTCCGAGATCCCTCCCAGAATTTCTTTTATAAGAAGTAATAAAAGGTTTTTATACGTATAAAATATTATTATTCACAAGTGTTAATTATTCAATTAATCATCCACATGAATTTTAAAAAATGAACTATTTTAAAATATTTTAGGGATAAAATCTTTCTGGCCTAGGGTCTCATCGCAGGGTAATGACTACATACAACAATACAAATAGACCGTTTGACAAGATTTCTTCCTATAATTCTAGGAACACTGTGAACAAGTGGATCTTTTTTTTAAATTTCGTAGGCGTGTCGTAGCCGCGGACGATGAATCTGCCGCTTTAAGCGATGATTCCCCCGCGCGGTCCCAGAGTGTCTTGAGCACAGGGCGCTCACTGTTTGCCCTTGGGAGAGATGAAGGAAGGGCTCAAGGGATTTGGGCAGAAGCCAGCGCTAAAGAGAGGAGCAACTTGCACCGGCCGTCGCTCACAAAACGAGCAACCAAAGGACAGACCTCGGCCTTTAACTACGCATTTACGTTCTCAAATGGTAGAGAGAAGGACTCACCTTGTTAATGAAAATTACGAGAGCCGAGAAAATGCTGTCTTTCTTTCATTGAAATGAAAGAATGAGATGCAAACTTAAGGTATTATATCTGTCAGAGTAACTAAGCTTAAGTGCCACCAAAACATGTTTCAAATGACAGTTTGAACCATTTCCTATCCAGTGGTTCTGACGCCACAAAATTTTGAATTATTTGTCTTTAAAATGCGAAAGGCGTACATGGAGAAACTTCCAGTTTTCCATAGTGAAAAAAAAACTACCTAACATTGAATTAAAATAGGAACACAATGACGTTAAATTTTTTCATACCATACATTTAGAAAATAATTCAATAAAAACTTTCGAAAATACTCTTTCACCCGAAAAAGCATCCGTCTCACGTGACTAAAGGTATAATGATCCTCATGAATGTAAGAGTTAAACGAAAACCTAAATTTATTATTGAGGTACAAATTCACCAAAAAAAATTCCTCGTCCAACAGTATATAATTTTAATACTACTGTTTGAGATGAAGGAATTAGCAGGTATGTAACATTAATAGAATGCTGTAAATTGTTTATCTTTGAAAAATGTTCAACTTAGTTTATTTGTGAGCAAAAACCAAAAATATTTCAGACTGATTCTTTCCTTCCCTTCTTTTAGTAAGTGATCGAGATGTCATACATTGGAAAAAGGATTCTCTCACTATCACCTATAATTTTCTTTTATCCATCATCTCACAATTTTATCTTAGAGTAAGATTAATTTTCTTACAATGAGAAAAAATTTCATCTCGAAATAAGACCATTTTCTTCTTATCTTAGAAGACGCGAAAATATACTTAAACTCGATGAAATCATTTAATTAGACTCACTATAACACGTCAAATTAAAAAAAATCAACTGATTATAACTAGTGAAAATCGTCTGCGAGTAGATTGCTTCCTCGCTTCGTGTCGTGACGGTAGACGGACACTCCAAACTAGATGGCGAAACACCGTTGAAGCGTAGGCCAAGATTTACAAATAAAAACGAAATCTGGCGTTTAGGCCAATTTTTTAAGATTGCAAGAGAGTATTTACTTGTTGCCCTTAATATTGATTAAAATGGATGAAAAAATAATCTCCACAAAGATTAGTGCACACGAATGGCTACGCAACTTAATTCCTATTAAGTGTTAATCACAGTCTGGACGACTGTGTATTTCAGGAGTTGTAGATACAGTTTCATAGACAACCTCATAAAATGAGCGGTACATTTTTTTATTCTGCGCCCTAAAAGAGATAAAAGTTTAATTTCAACCACAAGATAATTAGTAGCTTACACCCATATCCCCCTTTTCTCAAACAATCCCGTGGCGCAGTGAGTAGCGTGCGGACTTGGGGATGGTAAGCACTCCGGATCGAGTCACGCAACTTCCTAATTTTTGCCGAACAAATTCTCCAGAGGAATCGTCTCACCCAATACAACGAGATGAAAATATTTTCATAGTGAGTCGAATCCTCCTGATGCCATATAGTAGATGATAACTTGCGTCAAAGTGAGAGGATTCCTCTTGTACTAAGAACATATTTTTTTGGGTGTAGGCTAAGAAGAAATGTACGAAATATTAATCATGATTTGAAGAAAGGTTTGAAATATAATGCAAGGCACATTTTACGAGACAATGAAAATAATACAGTATAAGGCAATAAGGAATATTTACGATATTACAATTTATTTAAAGATAATATTTCATTTTTAAATTGCAAAATCATTTTTCTCAGAATAAGTTTTTAATATATTTTAATTGTTTATTCCCACAATCATTAACTTTTTTGACATTGTGTAACTAAAACATGCTTCAAAACAATGTTTTTACATTTTCTGGCTCTTCAGATAGTTAAGATATCATGTTTTTATACATTTTTATAAAAAATGTCAAAAAAGTTATTCAGCAACGAGAAAGCTAAATTACAATTCAATTAACTTACAATATGTTATTGTACGATAACTTTTCTTGTAGAATGTCCTTTCATTTAATCAACGATTTTTTTATGTATGAAACAAAAAAATCGTAGGTTTACATACGGCTACACTAATATATTGATGTATGTACATTTATCATATAATTGAGAAATAATAAATTCTATAATCAAAACACAATCCCAGAGAAAAGGAAATGTTGTATAATATGTAATCGTCAATTTTCGCTCACGCTTGATAACCTGACATTTATTTGTTTGTCACCCTTCATTGTCTAAACATCATTTCTGTAAATTTTCACATTACCCCTAAAACTGTTGTTAGTGTAGATCAGCGTTTGAGGCACGCGAAATGAAAGCTATTAACAATGATTTGTGGCGTCACTAAGGGAAAATGCTTACAGGCGGGAACATCTGGGTGAAGCTCGTTCTGCTCCCGAGATGCACAGCGGGAGAAGTTCGATAAAATGAATGGCGGCCATTTTAATAATTAATTCTTTGCAGTACGAAGGGTCAAGGGGAAGGGATTGAAGAATGGGATTCTCTTGCGGCAAGGCGCTATCCAGGGAACAGGTTGGCTTTATGGCTTTGCGAAAGAACGCTTCTGCTCTCACTCAAAATAAAGCCGAACGTCCGCATGGAAGTTGAGCATTAAGATCTCTGGTTTTGAGGTTATGTACCGACCGACGGGGAAATTTACGAGTCCCTGGGTTTTTTATCGGTGCCTTCCTGAATACTAAATATTCCAGTTTCATAGCCAGGAACGGATTGATTTTATTCTGTTATGGAGGCTGGATGTTATGAATGTCAATCTTACAATACGTTTTTTCTGATCTATGTGTTATTACTTTATTTTACTACTTAATTTAATATAATGAATGTTGTTAATTATATTTTTTAATTTATCTTGTGGAAAATTTCCTTCTTTATTAATTTAATATTTAAAAATATTTTGAATCTACAATAGGTATTTGTTCAAATCAAATCTACTTCTTTTTTTTTTGTTTATAATTAAACATCTATTTTCAAACTCTCAATAAGATATCAAATTGTTTCTTTATCGCCTAGAAAAGTATCTTCATGATGTATTTCATATAATATTAAACGAATGATTTTTTGCGTTATTTTATTACCTTAATTTCATCATAATTAAATTAGTTTTCTATTCATTTTCTGGCGCATATTTCATATTTTATTTATTGATGTGATCATTGAGGAATACGTAGTGTCTCTTTCCAAACTATTTACGTCAAAAAACTTTTTATACTGCACTTTTTCTGATTATGTTGTGGAGTAAATTGAACAATATGTATTTTATTTATTTGACAACTATCGTTACAACTAACATTATCCCCAAAGACCTCTCCAAGAATTCAGAGAAATTGAACCTCCTTCGGAAACGTTTCCGACTATTGTAAAGGGCTGTCATTCTGGAAACGTGTCACACTGCCCGAAAATTTTTTTCGTAAAAATGTTTCAATTATAGAAGGGATAGCTTGACGTATGTCTCGTGCTCCTACTTATCCAGTGTAGAGATGAAAATTCACAAAAAATACCTAAGTATTAAATAGAATAGTCTTAATTTTGAGCAAGTCTTCGAGGTATCTTACCACTTACGACTGGAACACGCGTAATAAATACGGCAGATTTGGCAGAGATGTTACGACACAATTCGGATTCCTCACCAAAAAGTTCTCCCTCCCTGCGGTAGTGCCAGGGGTGCATCAGCTAATAATAGAGGCTACACTATCTTGTGGGAGAGTGTCCCGGATACACCACGGACCAAGGGTTCGAGAGAGACTTGACGGAACGAGATGAATGGAGATCATAGTGGAACATAAAATTTATGACATTGTTTGAGTCGTGCTTCCTTGGCATAGTTTCCGTTACTCTTCGAAAATCATTCTTGGTGTTAGTGACTTGTTAACACTGCGTAACAATAATAAAATAAAATTATATTCGCTTATGTGTACGTAACTGTACTCTTTTATTGTCTACGAGTGTGTTTGTATTTCTTTTTCTGGGAAATTTGAGCTTTAATCGGGTATATTAAAATCTTTATGGTGATTGTTTTATAAAATTTGTGACATTTTGTTAAATACAGCCCACTACATGACTGTGGTGCGAGAAAGGGACATACCGGGTGTTAATTCCCTGTCCTTGTGTGAGATACATTTTTCGCCCAGCGGGTATCCTAACCTCACTCAACGACCAATTCGACGGAGGCAAAATTTATTGAACAAATTGCACATTCCTTCAGGCGCTATTACTAGTGCAACAAATTCGTTACATAGTTTGGTTGTAGTTCCCATGAAACCGTGGAAACTGGTTAGGCTAACTTTATCATACAAACCACAGCTTGAAAGCGATGATAGCGGTGGGGTTTATTTAAGTCACTGTTATGCAAAAATATTGATTGCTGATAACTTTCGGTCAGGTAAAAATGGTGACGAGCCGGAAATCGAAACCGGGACTCCTGCTTTAGTCACAGGAGTGTGAACGACTACACCAACCGTTCGCCTTCTACTGCTGTACACCCCCGGAAGACCTGTGACATATCCCCATACAGGTGATACGATAAGAAGGCGTCTCACTATGCTATCATACCTCATGATGAGGTCTCATAATACGCTTAATAAATGGTTCAATTATTTTTTTCTTGGGTATCTGAATGACACTCTCACGTGCTAGGAGTCGTTCTACTACTTAGCGTCGTTCATTTTTATCCCACAACAGCACTCTTAACGGCTGTTGTTGAGAGAGGATACTTCTCCTTTATGAAGTTGTCAAGACGACGTTAAATTCGGGAGCATCACTCGAAGTGTTAGTATCAGTGGGATGCGGGTTGATGGATGTCAAACAACTGTATGGGGAAATCTGGCCAGCAATACGACAGATATGAATGATTTCCATGTCTGCAAACAGGAAAACCCTGCGTCACAAATGTTATTCACCAGTATTGTTCAAATAAACTGTCCAGTTTCAATTTGTTCATTAAGAGTAATCAACAGCAAATTTTTTGGAATTCATAACGAGCCGAAAACGATTTGAGAACGAATGACCAAAATGTTTTTGAGAGTTCTTGATGAGTTGAAAAAAATACGCTCTTTTAGATAGCCTACTCTTGGTTATTTTATCAATCCTTCCAGATATTCCATATTCCTTTGGAATGGTAAAAATGTTTCAATAATTCTATAATCGATGCGTAAATGTACGTACATGAGGCTATTCTTCTGAGTGTATGGATAATTTAGTGTTAATGAACTGTTCACATAATGTTTCGAAACTCAAACTCAAATATATTTTACCATTATAAACGAATAATAAACTATTACTGTACGAGTAATTTTTGTACAACTCTTGTGGAATATTAACTTCCATATTAAATTGATCTGTTGACTTTAGTTCACGCAATGTGAAAAGTTCCCATTAATGGTAAACACTTCACAGTCCATATTTAATTATGGCAAAATTAATTTCATTTGAGAACAACTCTATTTATTCTGGAATTGAATTTTTCATTGCCCAACATCTGAACAGAGGAACTATTTCAAATGCAAGGTAAACCATTGTTTTTATGTGATTTATAATGTTCTAGATTCGTGTATTTAGGTAATACAAAGTAATAATATATAGTTTAACGTTCTTATTATTAAAGAATTGTTATTATTTTACAATATTGTAATGAGAATACCGTCTTTAGGTTTTAGATACGATTAAAATATTAATATATTAACGGAGAACAAGCTATGTAGACCGGCGTTTTCAGTGAATCACGTGTCTGTTCCATTCCATAATTTATTTTGTATCTCGATTGGAAAACATGTTCTGGTGATTAATTTGATATTTAGTTAAGTTTCGTGTAAAATCTAACTCTCGAAAAATTCTAAAAGAAATATATCGAAAAAACTAAAATTACAAAATATTGTGTCCATTGGAATATAGTTTTTTTTTTTTTTTTAGTATTTTGGACGTGTCATGTGTTATTTCATGTGTATTTGTGAAGTAAACATGGCTTTTCCCAATAATAAATGTGTGTGTGAGTGTGTTTCTTGGAATTTTCTAGTACGTTCCCAGAAATCTGAATGAAATTTTAGATTTTAACAGGGGCCTTGGAGACGAAGATTCAAACGTAATTTAGGGGGGATTTTTTTATTAAACTAGTTCATTATTCATACTTGTATATATGACGAGTCTATGCTGCAATACATGTTATAGGTCTTATTTGATAGACAGCTTCATCCCCTAAGTGCTTGAGTCCAGAAATTAATTAGAACTGCAATATTAAATTTAGTTTTAAGATTTATTACGCATTTACACATTTGGTTCTTCAGTCAAGAGGCATAATAGATTTTATTCTTATCTGCTTCTTCAATCATTGTGAATATTTGATTAAGTCTGTGACAAATGTTGACTCGTAAATTACGGAATTAAGTAAATGAAGGAAGAATTATGGTATTGTGGAAATACTATCTCCTCATTCTACTTAACACCGTTTGCGTGTTAGTCGATCATCTCCCAGTGTATTCCTAATTTAACGTTATTAGCTACAATTAGCTAAAAATTTAAAATATCTTCGAAGAAGTGTTTAATTGAAAAACCTATTCGTAAATGTACTTTCGTGTGGAACGTTTACCCTGCACTACGTTTCAAAGTTCAATAATGAAATTATTCGTTATGTCGTAACAGATTAGAACCTTTTTCGTGGTATACTTCGTCGCAACTGTAACCCCTTTCCCTACATACACGTCATGTATAACTCCAACATATAATGTGACAGACCCCAGAGAATTGAGAGTTCTGAATATACCACCAGTTTACGAGTAATACAAGCCTGCGGACATCTTATGCAAAACAATATGGAATTCATTCCGTATGTATGTTAGGTATCTAGTTCCTAATTGGTTATGACTTCCATTCACCGTACTGTGCATTGTATATCTACAATACGGAGAAACCAAACATTGGAATGAGCTCAACAAAGAAGACAAATTAACGCAGGGAAATGAAATACTGTGCAAACACAAATCTAGCGCCTGTTTCGTACGTAAATATCAATTCCAATTTGTTTTTGTTTATCTTTTTCATGATGAAAACAAATTTATGCAATTTCTTTTATTAAAACAATATCAAAATTAAGAAATGAATTCTGTTTTGACATTTATCTCTTCGATACAAAAAATACTGCATTTTGGTGTGTGCCTCTAATCGTAAACTGCTGCTCACGTTTTTATTATCAGGAAACAAGTGACAGTGTTCATACAGGGTAAATAAGTAAATATTAAAGAGAAGGAGGTATGATTTCTCGCTAGGAAGAAACGTGTACTTTATTGAGCATAAAATGGAACCTCGTTTATTTAAAATTAAGTCACTACGTCTGTTTCGATAAAAAACGAGGATGTTGCATTTGCTTCCTTCCAGGGTATATTGTTTTCGCGAACTATGTTACACCTGGTTCCAGAGGTTTAATACGACGTAGGTACGTTTTTTTGTGGGGCTTTACGGCTCATGTCGTCATCAAAGGTCATTGGAGCCCGAAAAACTTGTACAGGTAGGGAAAATGCAGTTACGCACTAGGGAGAGCCAATATGACTCACCTCGCGTGTGGGACTCGTCGAATGATTCAACCCTACCCACTAAAAACCCTCCTGATCTACAACACACCAAAACACATCTCACAACATACATCAAATGGAGGGTGGGCTAAAATGAGGGGGCACATAACATGAGGGGGGACAAAGAATAAGGGGGGACAAAAAATGAGGGGTAGGACAAAAAATGAGAGGAATGAGGAAAATGAAAGATACCCTAGCCTTAATAGCGTCGGGATACGTAGGTACCTGGTGGATTATGAATTCAAAACAATGTTCGAATTAACCGAGTGACACAAATTTCAACAATTATATTCCCAACCAGTGGGAAAAATATGAACTTAAGAGTTTTTTAGACTAATTTAAAGCTAAAGTGTTATTTATAACACATAAAGAATATAAAATCTTATAAAATTTTAATGGTTCTAGTTGCTTTCTTGTGTAAAATTATTTATGTATGCACACCTTCAAGATATAAAATAATGTAAATACAGAATATTATTATTCATCTCCAGCTTTCCTTTGGGTAGAGACGGATTTTACATACTCTCGCATACGGGCGGCGGGCAATTGTATTAATTAATATCGAATTTAGAGTTATTTTTAAAGTTACGATTTTTAAACATATTCTGAATAATCTCAGATTCGGTAATACGTACATGTTGAATATCTTTTTTGCGTTTTATTAAACACAAGTTTGGTAATATTCTGTTGATATTATAATACGTAGTTGTTGATTTTTTCTCATCTAAAATTTTCAATCCGTCTTTGCCTTAGTGCCCTAGATCGGCAGTGATGGGATGGTTGGTCCCTTACTTGTTTCCGGAAAGTGTAATTGCCCTCCACATGATCATAAGCAGTTTGTAATTGCTTTTTTGATAATAAATTTACTTATTTTATGTATATCATAAATGCAACACGACACATTCATTATCTGATAACCCAACAATTGTCTAATAATATCATTACTTATAATAAATAATAAATCAAAAGTGTTAACCACATTCTCTTTCTAAAATGTTCAAGATGTTAAGGAATGATTCTATGAAATAAAATTATTTACACAATAACTAGTATTGACGATAACGATGAAACCTAGATTCATGTTTCCTAACCTTTATCGTGCAAGTTTATACCTCCGTCCTCACTGGTACTTTCCAATCCTTCCATGATTCTCCAAATACTCTAATGAGAATCTACACCAACCCTATTGTTCTTTAATGACTGGACCGAAGGACACGAGCAGTGCCACCCGCAGTTTATGAACGTAATGTTGCCCTTGCTTTTTTATCGAAACCTATAGTAAGAAACGATTTTGTGGAATAACTATACGATTAACATTTTCTTATAATAATGGAAGTACTTTACAAAAGCTCATGTAATAAAATAATTTGATATTTCTTTTTAAATAACTCGTTTGATGAAAAGTATTTTCTAATTATTCATTTCATGCATTTTTTTGCCACAATTCATCTCTATATTCCATAAGGGATCACAAAGGTTGAGTGGTGATAGTGAGAACACAAGATCTCAGATTTTTGGAAGACTGGAATTTTAATGTTTGTAGTTGATATATACTCTATGCGTGTAGAAAGAAAGATGTGAGATGAAAAAACTAGAGGTGCAAAACCATTGCACATACTTTCTCATATACGTTTCTCCGTCTTCACCATAGAGTGAGAAAAAATTGTATAGTGAAAGGGTAATTTCTGGCGTGGTCCTCTATATTTTGGTAGTCTTCTAGTGCTCTATTCATGTTCAAAATCGCTATATGAACTTATTACTGTCTTTTGTTTGAAATTTGGGAGTAAAATAAATATTCAGAATATTTTTTCAAAACCTATAGCGATATATCAGTCCTACAAATATCGTAAAAGTGTTATGCAAATGTAATTTTGTGAAGACAGAAATTGATGTATTTTTGCATCTGCAGTGCGTTTCCTCTCCTTCTATGTATTTTATCATTATCATATCTTTCATTTCAGTTTACAAAATGTGTATTCTACGCCTGCTTGGTCCATTTACTCTGCTAAATATTATTCAAGATACTTGAAACAGTAAACTAATGTGCAAGTGGAGCAAACACAAATTATTTTACTGAAACTTTCGAGTGAAATACCACTAATGCTAATGTAATGCATACTAATCGTACTTTACGTCCAGAAAATTTAAGCAAAATCGTTGGAGGTGTTTTTGAGAAACATTCAAAAGAGCACTTTGTTCTTCATGTTTAGTACCCTCTGTTTTAAAGTTAAAAAAGTTAAGAGGATACGCATCGAAAACAAGTAAATTCTATCGTAAATACGGATTAAATTGATTCAGTCATTTACTCAGAATCGCTGCGCACAGACGGACAATCGGACGGACGTTATGCCAAAAACCACCTTTTCAGAATCAAGGATCGCCAAAGCAGATATTTCCGTCAAAATCTCGCTTTCAAATTTTTTCACGATTACAATACTTTCTATATACTACGTATATATGAAAGTAAAAGGTGGAAACTAAGAGTCACATAGTTTGCTTGATATGAACAAGATGATACCAGAATAAACAAGAGTTATACTAGGCTGTTGGAAAAGTGAGAGAAAGACCTGAAAAAGTGAATGAAGATCATAGATTGAGAATAATATGAGTAGGATGGTAGGGAACATTTTAATAGAATCTGTCATTGCGATAAACTATAATAATGTATTGAGTTAAAGAGTTATTGTTTATATAATAAATATATTCAAGTAATAACCAACAATTTTCTTAATCACTAGTTATTACTATGTACTCTCATCTTATCTTACCGCATGTTTTTGTTATGAAAGTGAAACATGATCTAGAAAGATACAATATTCTAAATTACAGTTATCAACTCTTGGTAGTGCTGTACCAGTCTCCTTGGATCCACCATTGTGAGTTTCCTGCCTTCAGAACACGTCTCATAGATCACGGCTGCATCACCTGTTCACGTGACGGAACTACAAAACGACTCCAACACCAGTCTTTCTCTTCCAACTCTCGCTGTAAGTTTTTCTAATGCTCGCAAAGAACTCAGCAGAATACGATGGTTGGCATTTGGTGCAGTCTTCGTCAAACGCTCGGCGTGCTGCAGCTGTTTGAGCAACCTAAACATCTGCTCCACGAAAAAAAGGAAGGTGTTATTCCCGAGAGAAAGTTGAACTTCGAGCACACGCTGACGGAAAATGAACTATTGGGAAAGAAAATTGAAGATTGTGGAATAGAATAAATATCAAGAGCACAATCTTATAGTTAGAAAAACTGATAAAAAATTGTTTTCGGGATAAATTATTTTATCTTTAAAATTATCTATTTTCTAGATAATTTCCGAAATTTTATGAATTTTTCTCGTGTTGTGTTTAACGTAAGTACGATGGTGATGATAATAATAATAATAATTACAATATGGTGAAATATTAACATTCACATTGACTCCATTTACGAAAGATTAAGTGGCTTACAATAAATTCTTCAAGAAATAAAACTATTTTCCAGTTATAATTTCAGCAAAAATGTATGCTCGATAAATAAACGTGATCTAAATTAAAATGTTTTTTAATTATTACAAAAATACCTCATGGAGGAAATTAAACTTGTAAAATTCATTGCATTTGTTGTGTTCTATATATGTGATATTTGAACATTGATATTGAATCTGAAAATCTTTAAGAGAGAATTAGGACATTGAAAACAAACCAGAAAGACTTTTATTATGAGATACAAATATCCATAAACACGTTTAAATTTAATTATAAAAATTTAGTCTGTGAGATATAAATGATTGGTTTGGTTAATAGAATGATTTCCTTACCATTGAAACAATCAACGATCCGTAAATGAACCGACATTACGGATACATGTGCTTCCTCCGCCTGTTAAGTGTCCACCACGGTTAACCCTCTTCATCCTGTGTAATTCAGCGTGTACACCAAAGTGCGTAGCGAAATTCACAATTGGAGGCCTCTTCCCTTTCCTTCTGGTGGCCGTCGAGTGATTCGTCAACAGTGAGAGAGGACAGTGTTTTGTCTTGTTTTAATGGACAGAACTGACTGAGTTTCAACAGCTCAATGCTGTTGCCATGGTAATACCATCTCGATTCCGCCCTTTTGTCATTCGAGATGGTTTTGCTACGTCAGGTATCCAAGGAAGAACCGGTCTGACCCAAAACGGATGTGCTAGATACACATTCAAATGGTAAAGTAGGCTAAGTAGATATTCTTGAGAATTATATTGTTGTGAAACTTTCGCAAAAAAATTAAACTAATCAAATCACCACTAACCTAGTTAGAGATGTTATCTATGTAAAGATATAATTGTATAACAATCAGGTATTTCAGTTTTTGCTGTAATTTTAGATGTTTCATGTGTACTCTAGGTTCATTGCCAAACTTCGTGGTATGTTCAATGTCTTAACATTCATAGGGACGAATGTTAGTCTTATATTCATATCTACAATTTTACTTACAAATTCATTACATTATGCCCACATCATTATTCTTCCTTTTCATCCTCGTTTTGTCAAGCTTGTCATGAAAAATGTTCATAGTATGTACCAATTAATTTCATACGATAGTGATTGCTTGGTAAGCAAGTTCTTGTCAAAGTACGTATTTTCATTACAATTCACAAGCGTTGTGAAGACAAATAATTCAACATAAAATATTAAATTATTTTCTGCGAGAAAAATAGTTAGTATGTCGGGGAGCTATTCATCTTTATAAGTGTTGGATTAATATTACTCAAATATGACAAGCGTGTTCTGGAATGAACCTCCACAAAATATAAAATAAGAATCTATCTACTGTCAGAAATTACGATGACATAAATTCAGTTGTAAGAACAAGTAATTTACTGAAGACTAAGTAAATTTGAATGTACATAATTAATTACATATAAAGGTACATTGTCAATAGTAAATAGTCTTCAAGTAGAATTGAAATTGAATCAGTTCCTGATAATACAGAAGTTACTCATATGTATCAGAGTGGAGTTTTATATCACATAGGATAACATTGCACATGCAATATGAGTTTATTACTGAGTTGAAAATAACAGTTTCATAAGCGAATTAGTTCATATGAGAATTCGGCGAGTACTGGGTTTAACACTGAACTGAATTTACGTTAGTACGTAAGTATGTTTAACTTGCACTGTAACGTGTAACAGAATGTCTCTAGTATTTACCGATGTTTGCTGCTCGAGAATATAGCACTGAACAAAACGGGAGAGCGAACGTGAATCACTGTTACTCGAACTTGAGCACGAAGTAGAATAAAGTTCCGGTACTGAACAGAGCGCGTGCGTGTACGTGAGCGATGTCGCTCGTTCAAAGATTCACAGTAGACTGAATATCTGGATCAAAATCAATAACTTCAGTTGCTAGGTATTCTCATATAATCAACCAGGTCTCCTGGGACAATAGGCACAAGTTTGTAGGAGTGGCATTGGCTCTTGTAAGTTAAATGTTATATAGCTACCGTTGCAAGCACGTTTATTTTATTAGGATCTACTAATGCGAAATAGTATGTATGAAGGAATTACAATCTGACATTGTACCACTATAATAGAATCCAAAACTTATTTTATTCGTTGTAGTAAATGGCTTGAATAAGAACTTATTTAAAAAAAGGCTTTTTTATTAATTATTTGAGGCTAACCGTACCGATTCATTTGCTTCAAAACAGCAAGACCTATAATCAGAGAGACCACTATCAGATGTCATAAAATATTATTAATGTCGGCATTAGTTTGCGATAAACAATTGTATGAAACCTTTACTAGAAAAGGTACACTACTGATAAAATAAAAGGGCCCATTTATTTTTCTAAGTCCCACGCTCTGACCAGTTTTGGATCTGTTAGGTTTGCAACGCCTCCCTCCTCTTGCTTTCCCTTCGAGAGGGGAAGTTTCGTTCGACCAATCGACGTAGATCTATTTGAAACGGCGCCTGTATTTGGAAGACAATCGTGCGGCGGGTAAATCGTAACAAGATAAAATGTTTAATTACACCACTATTAAAAAAATATTTTGTATTTTTTTATCATACACATTTTGGACTTCTATAACAAAAATATTCTGTATATTCTTGACTTCAATAAACTTTACCATTCTCTATATTTAAACGACATTTCGAGATTCGTCGTCTCGCAAGGTCTTCATAGGCAATGTTAAAGATATTAGAGTTTCTATAAAAAGCGTTTGCGTAATACTGTGATAAAATATAGTTTTTAACAGAATTTGAATATAATTGCAAGATATCGTAATGGAATTGGTATAATTCGATTCACAAATTACTTACAAATATTCCTATAATTTCTTATATTTATACAGTGAAGTAAAGAAATCAAATCTCATTGCTTACAAATGATGTGTATTGTCGAAAGTAATTTCACATAATTTGCGATTCTCTTAAGTTTTTCATATATGTGAAAAGGAATTAAATAAATATAGAAAACGTTTGTCTCAAATATGAACTAATAACACAAAAGTTTAATTCTCGAGTTATAAATAATATAAAACTACTTAAGGAACAAATAAATTACATCTTCTAGTGACATATTTATCCACGATATAACAATTTGGTAGTAATCGTGCAACCTAAAAAAATAATCAGAGATCAATAATATGAAAACCTCGTTGACGAATTTTTTTACAATTGAAATACTTTATATATTCTACATACTTAACTCACTCCTCATTTATAATGTTAGTATCGATATTCAGTATTATTTATTGATTTCCAGAGCAGGGAACGAACATTGTCATTTAGAAACATTCTTTGCGGGTATATAACTTTTTACGAAGCAACATGGATGTTACATTTGAGAAGATAAACGTATTAATCAGACATTCAGTATAATATTTACAGTAAATTTAAATCGAGCGAGGCAGTTAACAAGGTCGTATTTAGTTTTATATGTTAAGTTATTGTAACTTGTAGTTCCCCGTATTCCTGATTCAGTGTCATATTCTAAGGACTTGTTATTTTAAATCTAGAAATCTTCTCCAATTAACGTAACATTTTGCCGTCAATTCAACAGAGAATTTCATATTTTCAGAAAGTGTTCAACAAATATGGGATATTATACGAAATATGTTTTTTCATTGTAATATTTATGTTACTTATGCATAATATTTTAATGGCGTTCTACTTTTTACTGGCTGCAAAATTAGAAATTTAGAGCGCTGAAATTTTCCTCTCGGACAAACGGCGAAGGCGCGAATGACACGTAATTTCGTTTAACAAATAGAAGAAACTTTTATAACTTGTCAAATGATAGAGCAGGAAAAACGAAGATATTTCTAATGAAACTCGCGGGGAGGAATACATTTTAGTTTTCTGTTAGTGTAATATGCATTATGACTCTGAATGGCTAAACCTTCGCAACATCTAGGGTTTTCTTTTTTCCTTTTTAATGTTTGTAGAAAAATAAATTTATCTACAATAATGTAGTGTAATTAGAAAAAATACAAAATAAGAATACAGAGACCCTGAAGATGATTCTAAACTAGCATCACAACATTGACCACGCACGATTAAATTGCAATAGACTGTTTAACAAAAAATATAGTAATTGATTGTTTATAATAAAATTGCATAATTAATAGAGCATATACCTTTTTCTTTAGTAAATATTGTTCTCCAAATGTATAATATTGTAAATCTAGATGCTATATGAATAAATATGTATTGAAAATATTGTTTGGACATATATTAGACCCGTTTTCTACTCAGTATTTTTATTAAAATAAAGGTTTAATACTTGGGATATAGTTACGAACTCGTGAATTTCTTTTAGTATCATTGTTTTCTTTAAATATAAATTATTTGCTTTTAAATTCAATATAATTTTTTTTGTACATGTTTATTGAAATTTTGAAGAACTTTTCTAAATTCCTCGTAAAATATGTCATTGAACACTTTCATTTACACATGAAGAAACTAAAATATCGAAACTTAAAGCATAAATAGAAATTATTTTATAGAAACTTTGTCGACTGGTCGGCAACTTTGCTAAGATGAACTTTGGCCTGCCACGTTGCCATGTATGTTGTAATGCTACGTTGTCGAATTGACAATTGCACAGCGTATGTTTTAAGATTTTCCTAAGCAATGTGAGAGCATGAATTAAGGTTTCGTTCATTACAGCTCCCAAATAGATATTACGAGCTGAATTGTGGTGGAAACCATTTTTAAAAATTAGTTCACACTAGTATTCGAACCCATCTTGTGACAGAACAATAATAGCAGTGCTTTAGTGTTCTCAGCCAATTACACTTTTGCTGGGGGGAGGTAAAATGTCAGTTGAAAAATTCGAACAAATAAATAGACACTCAAGCCTGCCTGTTTTAGTCGGTTTGACAATGAATGACATTCTTTTTTTCTTGAATTGCCTCTTGCAACACCGCGGGATTTAAGATTGGTTCTTAATCAAAATGGTAATAATCATTGGTTCTGTTTTTCTGGCGTACTTTTGTCTGTGAGAATTTAACTTAAAGTAGTGACCCTCAAACAAAGGGATATTACCGATAATGTGAGTACAACTGTCACAGCCCAAATATTCAAATACCTATAAAAACCTAACATCTTGCAATGGTAATATTGACACATATTGACAAAACAAGTTCAACATCCGATCGATTTCGCCAATCCACTTCCACCGTTGCACGTAAATGGGCATTATTATCCACTGGAACCAAGATAAAACATAATCAAAGAAGCATGCTGATAGGAAACATGCTCTCCAATATATAATGGGTTTTTCATATCTTTTTAGTATCAAGTATCAAAATTTTATAAACCATAGTTTTTTTTAAGAAATGTAATTCACGACGTGCTTCAGTTTAGATTGCGTGAAATACGATATTAATTTTGCTTCAATATATTAAATATAATATTAATTATCCAAGTTTTCTTGTTGATAAAGTCATTTTTTAACAACAGTTTTTTATCAGTTTTAAGTAATATAGGTTCTGACAAAGAAAATATAACCAAGGTATTTAACACTTCTAATACATTATTATTACATATAATTGAAAATGTTAAAGAATAATCCGCTTAACTTGATGTGAGATATAAATTATCAACGAATCTAAGCGTTTCCTTCAGAGTCACGATACAAAATTAGTTAGATTAACAGAAGCACTTCGTGTTCCTTGTCTCGTCGCCTGCACATCTGTCATTCGATCTCGCTTTCCAACACAGGTTCAACGGCGAGCTAGCTCCTTTAGCACGGCAGCGCACTGAAACGTATCTAAGGTCCCAGGCGTCTGCCGTCGACACCACTGTTTCACAGCTGATATCAACTCCTACCCCGTCCCATTCCTTGCTGATGCCACTGGCACAGTGGTCTAATAAAAGAATATACACGGTCAAAATCATTATTCAGATATTAAGTTCCCCTTGTGAGCAACGTGGGGACTTTTTGAATGTTCCGGTTTATTAACTCGTGTAATAGAATTGAGACCTTGCCAAGCAAGTGCTTGAATGAATGTACAATATTTTGAAGTTCTACGGGCTCTTATCCATAAAGCATGTTAGAATGGACTTTTCTTAAATAAATTCCTAAATACTTTCTCATGGAATCGATGTAATAAATCTATCGCACGTGATTTCTAATTTGTTTAACAAGTTTAATAAAGAAAATAACAGTATATAATTTGCCTTACGTTTTCGAACAATTAAGAAATTTACTTGACGGAAACGGTGAAAAAATTAGAGTACTTTGGTCAAACTATTCTTCACCATTTTTCTAATATAGTTTTTCAATTTAAATGGCGTATTTAATAATTCCCAGTTTTTAATGCACATAATTCATGAATTCTGTATGTATTGACTAATTTTGTACAAACAGAATAGATAATATTATTGAATATTTCTTGACTAGCGGCCGTTGCACTCAAAATTAAGAATAAGTACCTTAAAGATCAATATTACCATTTCTTTCGTTCCAAATTCATTCCGATTTATGTATTTATTTGATGAAAACGTTCATTACTAATAAAAACAGTTCAATGAAAATTACAAAATTAAAATAGTAATTTTACGAAACATCACAAGAAAGGAAAAAGTATAAAACATATCAAATAGGCGTTTATATTTTTTAATTTTTTTTATTAAAAAATAAATTTTTACATAAGGGGTTTTTTAATATTACTATTTAATATTAAAAATACATACGGTTAAAAAAGTAGGTATAAATAAATTATCAATTAATTGAATGAAACTATTATTTTACTGCATATGAAGAGGTCCCGTGGAAATTGATCTCACTTAGTAATAACAGTTATTTAATATTTTAAATAGTCCATAGTGTCTGATTATTTATAAAATTCCATTATCGATGTTATCATTATTTTCCTCTTCTTTAGTTTTAGGTCATTTTTAATTGCACTCATTAACGAACTATTTATTAAATCATTTCCAAGCTACCCGAGCACTGATGCGCTACATACTTGTTTTGAGCGAACGAACAAGGGAAGAAAATTCTTTTATGAAGATTCATTAATGTATCATATTTGAACTGTTAATCGACAAAATCACATAATTTGGGGCTGGGGAATATTTTAAGATTTGTTAATAATACCTATTTGTTCAATATTTCCGATAAATCCCTCACTGCCTTAGAACCCTTTATCGAAAATGATGAGATGACCCCTTGCTTTCGGAGAGAAGATGGGTTTATTGCCCTCCACGTGGTCATACACTGTTTGAATTTCCTTTTTGAAGAACAAAATCGCAACTTCACATACACCGTCAATTTAACGTATCATAACTTTGTTTATGTATGTCTATAGCTTCTGCTATCCCTATTTTATGGATCTACGGTCATCCGTACCATCGTCTGTATTTAATGCAGGTAGTTACCCTCACATTCACTCTCTCTCCTCTTTTAAACATGACAATAAATGTATTTATTTATTTATTTATTTTATGATGGCTCTAACGACCTAGTTTGGCAAGCTCTAAAACATAGAAATCTCTTAGATTGCGGTGAACCTCACCGCTAGGTAACAGATTAAACATGTTACGTCGAATGAAAATGGGAGACGAGACCGGGGATCGAACCCGGGACCTTGAGCTTTGCGCGCTCATGCGCCTACCGACTGCGCCATCCCGCTCGCTACCCGTGCCCGTCTACCATTCTCATTCAACTTGTGAAACCCAAAGACCTCTGAGGTGGCCTCGTAGAGACTAAACTCCTCATCTGAGGCGACTCCCTTAGGAAGTACTTTATTTGGGTAGTATTTTCCATTTCTGGTTCACAAACATAGAAATCTCTTAGATTGCGGTGAACCTCACCGCTAGGTAACAGATTAAACATGTTACGTCGAATGAAAATGGGAGACGAGACCGGGGATCGAACCCGGGACCTTGAGCTTTGCGCGCTCATGCTCACGGGTAGCGAGCGGGATGGCGCAGTCGGTAGGCGCATGAGCGCGCAAAGCTTAAGGTCCCGGGTTCGATCCCCGGTCTCGTCTCCCATTTTCATTCGACGTAACATGTTTAAGCTCTAAAACCCCAATAATAATAAAAATAATAATAATAAATATATTTATTATTCTGGGGAGACCACAAAAGTGTGCATGGAGGTAAGTCGGAATGCCTCGAAACCCCGTAAGAATAAGATCAAATCGAAATCAAGAATTTGGCTGATGATATTTAATGTAAATTCACTCTTGAAAATTGGAAAACTTAAAAACATAATACTATAAATTCAGAGAAAGCAAAATTAAAATTTCAAGAATCGCGATATACAAACGAGTACCCTTTCAATTTCAAAAGGAAATAGAATATACAAAGGAAAACCAAGAGAACGAGTTATGACAAACTGTCCACAATTTGGGACTGGATTAATAGTAGATAAGTCAATACTTCATTCAGTTACAACTTTCAAGTCCTACTCAGGTCGCCTCTCCACACTGACTATAAAGTCAGCAAACAAGATCTAATCAGCACTCTAATCAACGGACATGCACCAACTAATATCACCAACAGAAACAACCCAGAAAAAGTGGAAGAATTTTGGAATCAATTAGATAATATTCTCCAAAACATCCCAAAAAATGTCGAAATCCTCGTAGATGACTTCAATGCGCAAATTGGCAAAGAAAATAAATGTAGATACTGGCTTAGTAAATTGTCAGGATATAACCAAACCAACCGGAATGGTATGCGACTCATTGAGATCTGTAAAAACCATGACCTGTTTTTCAAATCGACATATTTCAAGAATAAACTTTCTAATACCAAAACTTGGATCTCACCTAATCCACTGTTTGGTGAATACCAACCGGACCATGTAATGATCTCCCGTCAAAATATAGTAGAAAAAATGAACCATAAAGTTCGTAAATGAATAGATCTATATTCTGATCATTACCCCACAAAATTATATTTCCAGAAAAGAAACCCCCACATCAATTCAGAAAAGAGAAAGTTCACTCGGAAAGCCTCACGCCGCAAATATGACGTAAAAAATGTAAAAGGCAATGACAAATTTAGAAAAGAAACACAAAACTGGCAACAACTCCAAGCAGGACTTGTAAAAGCAGCAGAAAACGTAGTACCGCAAACCAAGACACGGAAGCACGCGCGGTGGACAGAGGAATGTGATCAACTCCTGAAATTCAGACAACAGGCATGGCAAAATTGGTCACGCAACATAAATTTAAAAACCATGCAAGACCTCAAGGACGTCAGAAAAACGGTCACAAAAACAATAAGAACGATTCGTAAACAATATAAGGACAATAAATTACTAGAAATAGAAGTTGACTTCAGGAAACACAATTCACGAAACTACTACAGCACATTCAATCAGAAATTAACTAAGTACTCTCCCAGATCGCTCCAGTTCGAAAACGAACATGGAGAAATTGCTCACACCAACACTGAAAACTGAAATTTATGGAATTCTCTTTTCTAAATTACTAAAGTGTGAAAATCCATAAGAAAAATTCCAATTATACAGTGCACAATTAAACCCAGATTCAAAACCACCGAGTGTACAGGAAATTAAGGAGATAATTCACTCATTGAAAATGACA
Source organism: Laupala kohalensis (assembly GCA_002313205.1). NCBI lineage: Eukaryota > Metazoa > Arthropoda > Insecta > Orthoptera > Trigonidiidae > Laupala > Laupala kohalensis. Next base: position 62,342 of record NNCF01127306.1, read on the forward strand.
AAGCATCAGGAGAAGATCAAATCACCGCAGAACTATGGAAAAATGTAGGAGAAAATCTCATCATAAAACTCAAAGAAATTATAGATGAAATCTGGCAAATTGAAAAAATTCCTGCAGAATGGAAGATGGCGATCATTCACCTACTAAAAAAATGGAAGCAAAGCGGACCCCAACAATTATTGTAGAATTTCACTGCTTTCAGTAACCTATAAAATTCTATCCAAAACCCTCTTGAACCGTGCAGAATCTCAACTGGATCCAGAAATCGGTGAATACCAAGGCGGATTCAGAAAAGGCCGATCATGCGTAGAGCAAATTATTAATCTAAAAAACTCGATGAAATATTTCCACAATTCATCAAACAAGAATTATGACTTCAAATTCGTCGACTTCAAGAAGATAGACAGAGAATCACTTTTTAAACTACTAAAGGAATTTGAACTTGATCAAAAAGCAACAAACATCATTAAAGAAACACTCATGTAGACCAAATCCAAGGTAAAATTTATGGGAGAACTGAGCACAGAATTTCAAATAGAACAGGAGTATGACAAGGCGATAGACTATCCCCGATGCTCTTCAATTGTGCACTTGAAAAAGTTGTACGGGAATGGGGAAAAGCAGATGCACCAACACACGGACTAGGGCCAAAACTGAAAGGCATACAATTAGACTGCTTAACATTTGCCAACGACATGGCATTAATTGCCCAAGATATCCCCGACGCACATAAACAACTTCAACTACTACAAGAACAAGCAGCGAAAACTTCATTACAAATCTCATTTGAAAAAACAAAATTTATGACAATCAAAACTGCACCAGATGAACTCCAAATTGTTAACAACAAGATATTTCGAGTAAATAAATTTAAATATTTTGGTGAATAGATTACAGCAAATTGTAATGAAAAAGAAATGTATTGAATTGAAACTCCAGAAAAAGGAGATCGCTTTTCAGTTAACAAAAAATATATATAACAAAAAGCGTCTCTCCTGGAACTGCAAAATCCGACACTATACAAATGTAATCAAACCTGAAGCTCTCTACGCTTCAGAGACACTCAATCTCCATCATAAAACATTAAACCAGCAAATAGAAGTGAAAGAACGTAAAATAATGAGAAAAATTCTAGGGCCAAGAACCAAAGACGGTGTACATTATCCAAAGCCTAACACAGAAATATATCAAAAATCTCCAAAATCACAGACACAATGAGAAGAATTCAGTTCATGGGACACTTAGAAAGAATGGATCCGAACAGACTAACGTACAAAATACATACATTCTTAAAGAACAAGACTACTAGACCAAATTGATACAAACTGACAGAAAAGGACCTGAAAGAATTAGAATCACCAAACATACAAGATCGAAATGAAATCAGAAAAATCACTCATACTCGGGGTTTCGAGGAAGAAGAGAGAAGGACCACCCAATCTACATGGTCAGTACAACGGAAACACTCATTGCGCATGAAGGAATACTGGATCAAAAGGAAGGCTAGAAATTGTTGATTCCGCGTGGTCCTAAGTGTCCCAATCGCGAAGAAGAAATGTATTTATTCTATGAACAATTCTCTCTTAACGTGAACTATACAGGAAAACAATTTACACCTAGAATAATTCTGCTTGCGACTACTGTGGAACGGTAACGCAGCGCACGGTGTCTGCTGCACGGTCCGCTGTTCTTTGGAGAGGACGTCGTAATTCAGTTAGCACTCTACTTCGCCCGAGACTCCTCTTCCTCAATTTTTCGCGCGCGTCCGTCCGTAGCGAACGCGGTGGCCAGTCGGAGAGCCAGTTCTTGCTTAATCGTCGGATTCGCAGCTGGCCAAGCGCGCACTCTTCGCGGTTGGTAGGAAACGAAGTGGTGGGGGAAAAAAGAGGACGACGACGTCTCGAAGCTCCTGGGAAAGAGTTTCCTTTCCTTTCGACGTTATCTCGTGCGGCTGCGAATTGAAAGCGAAGCCCGCCCTCCCCACCGCTCTCGAGCTGTGCAGAGAAGCTCTTGCTCGGAATTTATGCGCAGGAGTGTTTCTCCGTGTTTGTTTATGCTTTTTGTTGCAGTGTTTGGGTCTCGCGATAAAAATCTTTTTTGTAGAAAAAAATGTGTTCTAACAATTTCAAAAATATAAAAGCAAGCAAATATGTAAAACCGTAGTTGAAAAGAAATTGGTATAAAAGTCTGAAAGAAGCGTTGTGGGAGAGATTCTGTTATATGTTCGTTATCTGTTGTGGATCCATCTTAAGACCCTCGCAAAGATATGTTGTAAAATCGTGTATCGTATTTGTATATCACTTACGTCAGTTCTAGCCATATTCAACAAATACTCATTGTGTGTTCATTTATACGAGTATATCAGACACCAGAGGAAGAGGAGTAAACGATAAGGGAATTCCCTTACAAACAAAATATTAAATTTTTCAGAAGCGGTTGCTTCCCTTTCATTTGGTAAACCTATTTTGAATATATTCTCTTTTGTAAATTAACCTGACAATGTAATTATTTATTTGGCGTCTTATGGCTGATTCAGCCATGTAGGCACCGGCAAAAATGCCTTACTCTTTCAATGGAACCCTATGATTCTGAAAAAAAAAAGTAATCGATCTTCATAAGTGATAGAATAATTATTCGTGGAAACAGGGTAGAATTTATTTACATGGAAGAAACGTAATTTATTTAACTCTCAGTGGCGCGCTGAATGTATCTGATGATTCAAACGAATTGAGTATTTTTATTTAGAAACAAAAATTTCAATACGGTATGAAATGATAAATGGCATGTATAAGGACACAGACGTCACAAAATATCTCGTGCGACACCTGATAACAGAAATGTTTAATTTTGGATCTGATAGTCCAAATTCTAATACATTTTGTATTTATTTTTTAACACGTTCTGTGGGTTTTGTTCTAGTATATTACTAGTAAAAACGTAAAAGGGCTATATTAGATACAAATTAAAAAACAAAGGGGTATAGAATTTTTTACCACTTTCATGACTTGGTTGTTCTTATTATATATAGTATTTATTTGTCTATCTATCATTTATTTCATGTATTATGGCGAGATTTAGGTCACGAAACCTGCTCTTCCATCTAATCGTAGGACTTTGGTAAGAGAATTGGGTAGGAAAGATGTTAGGTTGCCGGGGAATTTATAGTACCGAACCGACAATAATCTGGAGCAGGCGAGGGAAACCCCAGATGAAAACCTCACCAGGTTCGGACGAACAGGGTATGAACCCACGATCTACCGTACAACAGGATCGTAAGTGCGAATTCGCTACCACTCGACCACGTTTCTATAATACCAGGGCTAAAAATATAGCTGTTATAATTTATAATGAGGTTTTTCTATACAATTCATCATTCATAATCACCGCTTCATGGGAGGTGCGACAGGAAGGGCATCCGGCACCCTAGTATTCCCCAGCTCCAGTCAAAACCGAAGTATCATATATCCATCCCCATTTGCCGACCTCAAATGAACTGGGAACAGGCCAGATAAGTAAGTTTTACTATACAATTCAGTCTTAGTTCCTTACCTTAAAAGCACATTAATTGAAAAATACTATGTTTATAAATTTATTATCTTTCACGCACTAGCATCATCAATGTGCTGAAATAATAAAACACTCTCCCCCTTCACACTACATATCAAACATTTTGTAACATAACACTATACATTATAACGTACACTGTATTATTATGTATACTGTATTTCAAGAGATTGGGTAAATCGTAAAAAACTCTTACATAAAAAATCAATATTCACAATTTTGAAAACATAATTAACCATTTTGCAGATATCTTCTAGGAACAGGATAATAATCTTTTATTTTTAAATTAAATAAATGATAAAATGTATAATCGCAAAAGTTGAGTTAAAAACTGCGTATAGTCATGTGAAGAACAGTAATCTTATTTACTCTCCGAAAGTATACGTGGAACAATTTCGATCAGAATACCCTAAGGAATTGCTAGATCTAACATTACTGCATCCGAAAGCACAATCATCATATATATCTCCCCTAAGAAGAACAAAGGTTGTTAGCTACATGTTAAATTAAATATATAATATTTTTTTTTTAAATTTAAATAGTAAAAACAGGTATTTATGTACAAAATTTGTATTTTTCTCAATTTATTACTCCGAAAATATTGCTAAACGTAACTAGTATAATTACTCAAAATTCAAGATTAGACATTGCCGACTTCACGCCACTACCACGTGGACTTGGACGCACATCCACTTTTACACGAATGACGACCGGAGAAAATCCCGGCTGTGGTATAATAATGTCCCAGAACTCCACATAAAATTTTGGAAGAATGATAGAACTTGTTAACAGGGATCAGAATCACATAGGAACACAAGTCCAGAAATGTCAACATAAAGAGATAAAATAACTCCAAGACAGAGCAAAAACAAGAAAAAATGTGCGCAAAACACTTTATTAGGGAATTGTTAATTGATGTATAGGTTTTACAAGAGGTGTTCAAAGTTCTGCCCATTAAAAGCGATACAGTCCTAAAACTGACTTTGCGAGGGTCTGACAGAGATCTGTGGAATGTACTTTGGCAATCCATGCAACGTCGGTGCGAGTCCTACATAGCTGTTAATGGATGAGTCATTGAACATCTGTTGTAATGTGTCGTCAACAGACAACACTTTGTCAATACCCTAAGAAACCGTTTTTCACTCCTTTTTGTTTAGAGTACTTACTTCATCATGGTGTCATTTTATCTCCTCCTGGTTACATTTCCGGATGTGTTCCAATTAGATACATTTCCTATTGATATGATCCATTATATCTCCAATTTTCTCTGAAGTTCTGAGACATGCTGTATACTATAAACGTTCCAGTGCACTAAAAACGTATAAATACATTTGATTGTACAAATACATACTATTACTCTTCGCTGTACCGAATAACATGACTTGTATTATTTCATTATCTCTTGTAGCCTCGGGAATCTTGAACGGAAGTTGTGGAGCCAAGGGATTCCTGAGGGATGCGGCCTACAATTCGCCATCCCTTCGCCGCCTCTTGTCCAAACTATGGACGCTTTGTGTAGCCACAATATCGCTGCTTCTCCTCTAATTAACGGGCCTCAGAGCTCTCCAGGCGAACATAGTAAATCATTTAGTTCTGTGTTCCTCCTCCAGAGCAGCGTCCTCGACACAAGAAAAACACAGGGAGAATTTTAGGGATGGATGATCCTTGAAAGTGTGTCTGGAATATTTTATTAATGTCTAATGTCCATTAAATATAGACGGTATTGGTGACTGTTGGCATAATTCAAAATGAAATTAATTTGCGTAGCATCGCCAACCATATATTTATAATTAATATAATTATATTTATACAATTATTAATATAATTTATTATTATTATTATTATTAGAAACATATGGTAGGCGAGACTATGCAAATTAATTTTAGTCTATGTCCTACCTATGATAAGTAATAAGGTTGAAAGATCAAAATATCATTAAAAATTAAATTCTTCAATACACATCAAATAACACATTTGATGTGTTATTTCATCAACAGTTTCTGCACTAAACAAGTTTATAAAATAATTGAACATTCACAATATAAACCATAAAGAAACAAAGTAGGTAGGTGAAAAATTTGAATTAATCATTTTTTGAAATGACGTTTCAGTCTCTGAAACCAACGAATTTGTGAAAATACGTAACCATTCTGAAATTAAATAATTGGTCAAAACACGTGAAGTTAACTAGTTTTTCACAAGAAGAAAGTTATAATCTATTAAGAATATTCGCGTTTTAGTATATTTGAATTTTGGCTATGTTATATGAACTTTACTATTACATTAGTGTCCTGAAATTGATATGCTTAAAAGTAGTGGATCATTAAACGAAACTTAAGTTAAAACGGAAGATTTGTTTTTTATTAGTGCCTTTTTGAACTCGTTTATTTCTATGAACGTTTTTTCATTTGTGCCATGTTTCCAACACCACCTCTCGCGATTATAGAGATGTAAAGCTCTTGTGACGCTATACATATCCATTTTAACACTCCTGTCGGCGGAGTCTTGAACTTTCTCGGACTCCTGGGAGTGAATAATACAATTTCATTTGACCTCCCGCGGAGGGTCTTTACGTAATGTGCCGTGAAACCACCCTCTCAACTCTTAGAGTACATGCTAACTTTCAGAAAACGCATTGCGTTGTGCTGTAATTCACTGTTCTTCTTTTTCTAACTCTAGTGTGTATCTAAATACGTATTTTTCCTCGCAAGTTCAATTGGGTTAAAACACAACCTTAAGGAAAGTTCTATAACAAGCACGCTGCTGTTCTTTTGTAATGAATTATTCATGTCGTTCTTCTCCTCCTTTTATGGCGTGGAAATTAACGTGACGCAGAGGAGCGTTTTAAATAAAAAGTTGCGAACATGACCGCGTCTTCTGCAAAGGAAACAGGAAGCGTAGTCTGGTATTAGAAGGTTGAAGTTCATTTTGCATAGTCGCTAGGTGGCGTTAGAAAGAGGATACAAAAATCCATTTACATCTTTGATAAATAAGACATTTCAATGTTCACTCAAACTTTTTATCATCTCGACTATAACAAATAATAACTCTTTATTTTAGTTATATCTCTATTTTTATTTTCAAGAAGCTCAAAATTTGTTGCAACTTTGAATTTATATGTTGTGATTACGCAGAAACTTTCTTCAGAATGCGACAAAGGTTTAAACTGAACTAAAAAATTAAGGTGAAGGTGGTCAAAGAAAATAATAAAATAAATTTCGTGAGAGTCCTCTTATGAGAGTATTTAGTAATATGAATCAATGTATTCGGTGAGTTCAGTCTCTTGTGTAAGTGATCAAAAGATGGAATCGACGTCAACATGACACTTCAAAAGATAGGAACCTAATGCGAGATACTTCTCAATAAATATCTGTAACAAAATTGTTATTTGTCGGTCCCTTGAAACATCCATAGTTTTGATGTACTCTATAAGGAGTCATGACCACCTTAGACGCTAGATGAAACCTAACTCAAAACTGAACACCGTCGCGCACCAAGCGATGATAATTTCCTAGCTTATCGGTAGCATTGCTGTGACGTCACCACGAAATTTTAAAATCAGTGGTATAAACTTGTTTCAAGGTGGACCATGTCTATATGATCTAAAGAATGCGTAGTCTTTTTCAAATACTGAGTTTTAAACTTCTTTTAATATTGTTTATACCGTTTTATAAAATATTCTATTTTCTGATCTATTAATAACTTGAGTGTTAAAAGATAAGACGTCTCTTTTATACACAATTATGCAAATTAGCGATTCGTCAATTAAATGGTCAAACAAAATATCTATTTAGTTATAAAGATGTTATAACTATACTGAATAATTTATCAAATATATACATGCATTATTAATTATCGTTGCTAACACATTACAACTAATGTATTCCCGTGTCAGAATCCATCCCTAGACAATAGTCTTGTATACCATGAGTGATATCTATAATGTTGCCAATGGAAATCAGCTACGCATTGAATTAATGAATATCATCTAAATACATGTTATTTCTTATTAATAAACATACTTCATATATCATTTTGGTATATTATTGTACGATAATTGAAATCAAATAATAGTGAAAATAAAATTTGTCAAAACGATATGAATTGTTCCTATAAATTCTATCAGTATAGAACTTTTTCGCAAAATTTAAATTCGTTTTAGCTCTTAAGACAACCAATTTATGAAACTACAAAATATTTTGTTCTAAAAAATCAATTGCATTTTACATGTGAAATATTGCATAACAATAAATACACAATACATTTCAATAAATATCATAAAATTATTAATTTTATTCATAATGAACTCTTTATTTATACAATTTGGTTATCAAAATGTTCTGAACTTATTTTCTGTCGGGGTATAAAGTATATTATAATATTTAAAGTGTCTACTTCTAAAAGCTGAAGGTAAATAATGCGTGTTCGTTATTAATTAATTTTCAAAATTCAACATTCAAAAGGGATTTATTTTGACCAAAATAATATATACAATTTATATGGCGGGGCTTAATACCCGTGCGCCTTAGAGAGGCCCTAAAATGTACCGTGGGCTGTGCATACTAAACCCTAGTATTCACTCACAATGAACTGAAACAGTAACTAAAATTAGAGGTATTAAAATATTTCGATTACTTGGTAGGTAAATGATGTCAGTTGCGGAAAAAGAAATTGATAAGAGTTAATAAGTTATAATTGGAAATTTTTTACAGTCACCACTATTTTTTAAATATTAATTTTAATTTTTAATCTCAGTTATTGTTATATTACTTAAGTGACTGATTCGTTCATTGAGCACCGTTGGGAACCACGGAAAACCAACTGTTAGGGCGAGCGCGCTAAGCATACAAAGGACTGGAAACCTGTAGGTAACTGGTAGGTAACTGGAAACCTGTAACAGAACAAAAAAAATCGGCGGCAGAATCAAATAAATTCATAGAAAGAATACATACTTATCTGCACAGCAAATAACATATGCATACATACCTACATACCAACATACCCAAATAAATCTTGTTTACATATTTACCTATACATACGTACATGTACATGGACCCATATCCGTATATGTTCACAGTTTTAAATCAATGAAAACAGACTAAAATAGAATACTAATATTACTCCTACCACTATCACTTATAATAATAATAACAATAATAATTTAAGCAGATTTAAATTAAGAGTGTTCATTCTGGTCAATCTCCTTCATCAGTTCAGCCTCCCTCTTTTTTCTCAGAAACTTGCCAAGGAGTAAAGCAACGGAGATTCCATTATCTCGCATTATTTCAAAAGCTAGAGTATAATTTCTTGGTTTACGATTGTATACCCCCTCAAGAAGTCACATTTTTCGACCTATTTCAGTGTTAACGCAATTTAACAGAATGTGGACCCAATCTTCTTGTTCCGTGCATAAAGCGCATTGCGAATCTCGATCCCCTCTCAATTTCCTTAATTTCCATCCACCCCCCAATCGAAACCAAGCGTAACCTGCTCATGCTACCTTGTTTAATTTGTCTATGTACGGTTTTCGCCCCCAGTCTCCTGCCACAATATTCTGCACGATTAGTGACCTCTTTTCCTGTCTCTCAGCCGTTATGTTTTGTTTCTCTATGTCTTCAAGTCTCTGAATAATTAATTCATAATCAGATCTCGCCGGAACTGTCTGCCACAAGTGTCCTAGACCGGCAGTTTCGATTATAGTTCTAACTTTTTGACCCCACCTATCGTTACACGTTAATTCGTAGCGATCGTATATATTGTTGTTCCTATCCCCATTTCTTATTGAAACCCAATATTTAATGGCCCCCCTCTTAATTTTTACTTCTAACAGTAAAACTCCTAATTCTCAAAGAGTACCACAGTTAGCTGTCCTCGGAGGTACGCTAAGAGTATTTTTCAAGAATTAATTTTAAGTGAATTAAGTGATGCGCAATCCCCAACACCCCATATTTCAGCTCCATACGCTACTGCAGGTACGAATAGTGACATGTACGTTGTTACTACAATCTTAGAATCGATGTCAGAGATGGTACCAGTACATCATTGTATTTCATTTAGAACATACATGCCTTTTTGTTTTGATTTTTGTATGTCTTGACCAGGTTACGTTCAAGCTTACTTTGACACCTAGATAAGCGTTGTCTTTAACTTTCTCGAGAGGTTAACGTTTGTAATTCCAAATTTCATTTTTACTAAACATCCATCCGTTTTTGAATTCCACGACTTTGGTTTTATGTATGTTTATATGTAGAGACATTTTATCACAGAACAGCTCCAGGAATATTTTTGACACTTCCTTGTCCGCTAATACACACCAAAGGATGTCTCTGTTCACAGTGTCGAAAGCTTTCTCAAAATCTACGAACACGCTGTACGGCTTTCCGCGTTTCTTTCAAATTTTTATCTCGCCTAACGCGTTTAAAATAAATAGATTATCTATTGTGTTATTGTTGCTTCTAAAAACAGCCTGTAATGACGAGAGTTTATTTTCTTTCTCGATCCAGAGTTGTAATCTCCAGTACAGAATTTTGCAATAAATTTTTCCACTAACATTAATTAGTGAGATTTCCCTATAACTATTTGGATGGTTTATGTTTTCTTTGTTTTTATATATAGGTCATATTTAGCCGTAGCCCATGAATCTGGAAAAACACCTTCATCGTAGATGAAATTAAAAAAGTCGGTTAAAAATGTCACAATGTCATCGGTTAGTTCCTTAATAAATTCGGAAGGAACACCATCTACTCCAGGCGCTTTATTGTTTCTCTAAATCGCGATTGGCAGAAGATATTTCATGTGATGTAATACACGCATGAAGTTCAGACATTTCATCGGTTGTAAATATCATTTCTGATTCGTTACTGCTTCGGGATGTGAAATAACTGCTAGAAGATTTTAAAAGTGCATTTCCCATCCCATTGCGTCTATGTTATTTGATATAATTTTATTTCGTCCTAATTTACGAATTGTACCCCATAGGTCGCGGCTACATTTTTTGATAGTATTTCTCTGAAGCATTCTGCTTCCATTTGTTGCTCGTTTACTTCCCATAACTATGTGTTTATATTATCCGCGGAGTTTAAGATAAGATTTGCGCAATTCTGTCCCACCTAGCCACTGATACATTTTAAGGCCAGTTTTGCGGATGCTTTTGCATACCTTCAGGCATCATTATACCACACCGGATGTTTTCCTGAATATTTGTTCCCCTGAATTATTTTCACATTCTACCCCGATTTTTGTAAACAATGTATTGTGGAGTCCGCTTCAGCGTTGTAATTTTGAGCCGTGAGTTTAATTTGGAAATCGTTACGTAACATTCCTAGATTCCTTGAGAAATTCGCCTTATAGACCGATTTTTTGTCGTCATTCTATTTGTACTTTACTAATTTTGACCCCATGTATGCCGGTGTTACTGAAGTGTTTTGATGTGAAAAATAGATATTAACACATACGGCCATATGATGTGAGTCTGTTCTGAGTTCAACCCGAAAGTCGTCTATATATTGTAATAAATTTTCCGTGACTAACGCGTAATCTATCACCCTTTCCCCGTTTTCGTTAATAAATGTTATATTCACGACTAAATCTGATCCGTACATATCATTTAGTATGGTTAGGGTATGTGTGCTGCAGATATTTAATAGGTCTCGCCCTTCCGGATTTAAGTTTTTATCCTTACTATTTCTCACGTTTACAAGAGCGAAATCATCGTCAAACGGTGATGAGACATTATTTTCTCCGATTTGGGCGTTAAAAATCTCCCATTATCATTATACTCGCGTTGGGGTATTTATTTTCGAAACTATTTATCAACTGGCTCATTTCTGTATAAAAGATTTTGTTGTGGTACTTTGACTTATCCCCCTGTCTGTAAACAATCACTATTAGTAACTCAGTGTTGGCAATTAGTACTTTAATGCGTAAGGTATTATCAATTAATGTTTTCATTTCGTCACACCGATTTGGGTGATCATTTTTGTACATAACCGCGACTCCACCCTGGTGACATCCGCGCGTATCCCTTCTCTTTAGATGTTTTGCTACGGTTATGAATCCGTGTACATTATTTTTATCTCTCTGCTTTGACCAAGTCTCGACCAAGCCCAAAAAGTCAAATTTCTCAAGGAAACCCAGAAAACCTCCTTGGCAAAGTTTCTTCCTGAGACCTTCCACATTCCAGCATCCTATTGTCAGAGTTGCATGCGATAAGTTCTACTGCCTCCTCTGCGCTTTAACTGTTTTGGGTCTTTCTCCGGAGTGAATAGTCACCGCTTTGGGCGTCCACTGCGCTACCTGTGGTCGGGTGACTCGGGCCTCTGTGGGAGGGGGAGGTTGGCGCTGGCGCACTGGCAACGAGGATGAGGGGTGAGGGCGCTCGTTCCCGTTTCCAGAACAGCGTTGCTCCATCGCTATCGGCTGTGGCGATGCTCGCAACGCGGCCAAAGGTTGAACCCGCGCTGAGGGCTGTGGCGGCGGCGGCAAGGGTTGCAGCTGGTGAGGCGACGATGACGCAGCCGTCGCCACCGGCGGTGGTGATGAGAACTGCGTTGGCAACGCAGGTGACGCAGCCGGGAGCGGTGGAGGTGGTGGTGACTTTCGTCGCCGTCGCCGATGACGCGCTCGGGCTGGTCACGCGTTCAGGATGCTGCTCCTTCGGGAAGGCTTCTAGTTCCGCGAGCGAGTAGTTTCTCCCTTCCACCACAAGCTTATCAAAGCGGATGCTGGCTCTGAAGACTTGCTTCCGCGCGTCCTGCAAATACGGGTTAAGTTTAGAGCGCGTATAGCGCACAGCCGCGGGGAAATTCGTAGTCACTCGCAAAGGAGAGCTACGCAGAAACGTAGCTGCCGTCTTCAGCATTTCCTCCCGCTTCTTGTATGAGGCCAGCTTTACAACAATAGGCCTAATCTGCGGCCTAGTCCATGCGCCCTCTCGATGTCCCGATCATCCAGCTGCACCTCCAGTTGTTGTACTAAACCCTGCACATGGCTCTCGAAGTCGTGCCACGACTCGCCCTGTCGGTCTGACACGCCGAAGATCAAAATATTATTTCTCCGGGATTGGTTCTCCAGGTAGTCGACCTCGCGAGATAGAAATTGGTTTTCTACCTCCAAAGCAACAACCCGGCACTCCAGTACCTCCACCCTCTCTTGATACCAATTGATATCTGAGAGGATTTTGGTTTGCCCACCAACAAATCCCTCACTCCGGCCTGCCTCCAGAACAGAATCGTCGCTGGATCCAGGCCCGGGGTTCAGCTCGACGCCACCTATAACTAACTGCATTCAAATAATACTTAAACTTATATACTGCGCAAGGCAAGCGCCTACGCATGGTCTTCGTCCGCCCTTCGGGCGAGGACCTCCTACCCAACGGTTGATGGCCGCACGCCACTGCTCCGGCGACACGTCGAAGAAGCCTGGAAGTTTTCTGGTTTCTTCTTTTTTCTTCTCTATGTACAACCATTTCACGCAACACGCACCGCCGCAGGATCAGGTACACGCGAGAGGAAGCGAACTGTCAACGGGCCGAAACACTGATACCAACAGGCAGGCGACTTACTGCGGAGCACTCTTACAAACGTCCTTTCTCTTCCGAGGTTCGCACTCAACTCCTAATTTACCTCTCCAAAATAAAAATAAACATTAAAGTATATTAAGAGCGTTACTTATCTAACTAACTACGATAAATAATAGTCGAGTTCGAAATCATGAATGACATTGACATGTTTATTTCTGATGCAGAAACACACTTCGGTAGGAATCAGAACATAAAATTCTTGCATTGAATCTTAATTTATGAAGCACTAGAATTGAATTAATTACATCTGTTCAATGAATCAAAGATGATTCGTAAAGAAACATGTAAATAGACATGAGCACAAAAATATAGTTGAAACAATTGATCAATAAAGAAACATAAATGGAAGGAAATACATAAAACATAGTTGAATCACTTAGTCAGTGAAGAAACATGTCAATGAAAAGAAACACATAAAACATAATTTCATCACTTGATCAATAAAGAAACATGTCAATAGAATGAAACATAAAAACATTGATGAAGCAATGAATCAATGGCAAATGTTGAAATAACAGTAATAATATGACTTGAAGAGTCAGAAAAGTCGGTTAGTGTTTGACTAACAAGCAATGTCAAAAGCATAGAGTTTTGTAAACAACTCCTATAAAATTACTTAGTCAGTTTCTTACTCACAGATTGTCGACATCGAATCAGTACTGCGGTTTATGAGAGACAACCGCTTGGTGGCTTCATAGATCATAATATATTCCTGTTGAGGATGATGCACTGAGTTTACGTGGTTTTCCACAAATGAATATGGTCCACACATGTAAATTGCGACGTGCCTATTTGTTACTGTGTTTAAATGTCACTGGAATATATAGTCTCCACGTTGGACTGTCAACGCTCTGTTGCAATCGTGTCAGATCGGTAGCAGTAGTGAAGTTATCACTAGTTCGCATAAAGTGTTATTATTAATAGTTGGAATCTAGAGATCATATTGTAGGTATGTAGTTGAACATGAATCGCAGTCAAAACATTTGGTCTAGAGCTAGTATGACACTGAGTTTCAATACGCATGAGAGCGGAGCGAAATGACGCGACGCGTACTCGATGACTGCTCGTAGCAAAGTGTGTTGCTGTTCCTTCAATAACAACTCCTGTCGTCTTAGTAACTATGATCTTACTTTATGTTCCAAATTTAGTAATTGGTCAAAATTCACGTTTTTTGTTCATTTGTTGGGAATTTATCATACTTGCGTTGTAGCACATATGTGTTCACTTGTTCTTGTTTCGAGAACATTCCCGATTGTAAGCTTTTAGTTTTTGGGGGAACAATCTAGTATTTAATTGGGGAAAGGTTTTATTGCACTTAATTCATGTTCACTGGTTCTCTGTTAATGTAATATGTAGTTTCCGTTACATCACTCCCCCCGTTTTGGAAAAAAACTTCCCTTATAGAAGAACAAATATAAAAATGTGTTTATGGGTTTGTTGGAAATTTAGAAAAAATTCTAACTTGTGGGAAGCACATCGGGATGGTTCAGAAGTGGACAGCACATCGTAGACAGCACTACTGGGTTGGATCTTGACGTTTCCGTAGACCTCGTCCTTACACCTTAGCGACAGTATGTCGTATTTGAAAGAGAAATTTAGACATGTATTAGAATTTGGTTGTCATGTTTTGGAAGGATTCAGGAAAGGATGCAGTTTTTTCGGGGTCTTCATGCCAGGATATTGGAGAGATTCGTCCCATGTTCTGGAGAAGGATTTGGTGATGATAGTGTAGTAGGATCAATGTACGCTTGTACTAATTCAAATTTTACTATTCATTCATTCAACATGTCATTCATACTACTGGGACAGTAGTCGTATGAAGTACCAATTTTTTTTTCATGTAATAGTTCATTTTGTTGTTATGACAGATATACACATTTTGGTATGACAAATTTATATCATTGTGGGTTGATATTGAATAGGTTTAGGATCTTCATGCAGGATAAGTTTCAGGTTAGTGTAATATGTAGTTTCTGCTACACTTATATTTTTATATAATGTTTGTTTAGGATAAGAAAAATGTTGTACGGTCGTTATCCAAAAGGAATCAGTTATTAGACATGCGAAGAAACAAACAAACCTCGAGACGGTTCAAATGATCCGCAGGATGGAAATCAAAGAGAATCAGAAAATATATTACATTTTCATGGTTAATTACACAATTACGTTATAAGATGACGAGTTTATTCAATATATTTGTTTAAATTATGCTCCCAAATTTTGCTTTCTACCCTTGCAATGCTATATTTCTATACACATCATGTCTAATTCTTTATGACATTAAGCACTCCAAAGTAAAACCTGTTTGTACCTTACCTTAAAACACTTCGATGTATGCTCTATACTTTTGGAGGGAGCATAAATGGCATTCAATCGCTTGCCACGACCGTCGAATCGGTTCAAACACTGCAGTGACTACTAAGGTTTTGGATAACCCATATATTTTCAGCATAATAAATGTTTAAGCGTAGTTTCCCCAAAAAAAATGTGTATAATAGAGATAGATATTCGTATCAAATTGACCAGGGTATTGACCCACCAGTGCATGCACAGTCTAGAAATCACCAGAGCGTGTGGTGACAACGTCAATACGTTCTTGGACAAATTAACACTCTTGTAAACATTAAGGACGCAACCCGCATTACACGTTAAATTCTAATTTCAAAATAACAGTTTAAAATTCGAGTAATTAATTTGATGTAATTTTCATACCCTTGATGGGCGCGGTCTAAAGTAATAATTAATCTCGAATTAAGAGTTATTTTAATAGTTACGATTTATAAACAATACATTCCGAGTAATCTATAGTTCGATGATATTACGTATATGCTAAAGGGATAGTTTACGTTTTGTGAAAATCAAATTTGTTCGTATTCTGTTGATATTATAACACGTAGCTCACTTTTTATTCTTATCTAAGGAGTGTGCTGAAAATTTCAATCCACTTCTGCCTTTGGATCCTTGATCGGAAATGATGCGAATGGTTTCTTTCGGAGAGCGAATTAGTTTAATTGTCCTTCACGTCACTTCCAATGGTCATATGTAATTTGCAACTGCTTTTGTGACAATAAATTTATTATTATAGAAAATCGATCGTGCTCAAATTTTAATGGAGAAAAATGTTTATCATCTTAATTTTTTTACAATCGATATATTGCCTTTGAACGAAGAATCGAATATCGATAGTGCTACCAAAGTTCCACGCATCTTAGCAGACTCGCACAGCACCGAGCGCCCGCCTGCCTCTCCAAATGCCGCAGCTTATTCCGTCCTCCGTCAGACGATAAACAAACGTCGCTTAGCGGCAGCAGAAGCCACCGCGCGCCGAGACAGCTTCGACGGCCGGATGACGTCACCGTCGTGGAACGCGGGGTGAGGGAAGGGGGCATTGCGAAGAGGTGTGACGTGCTGATGGGAGCTATGTCAAGCGGAAACTCTCATTCTGTGAGAGGAAGTGCCTCAGGCGAAGCGAAAGTACATCCCAGCGATCAGACGGAACCACTGAGGAAATTTCACTGGAGATTGTGTAAGAAAGTAAAATAAATCGGAAGGCATCATCCTACAGCTTTCTCGAATGCACAAAGATGGGTCATTTATCACTAACCACCAGTTTCCAATCGAAACCGACTTATTTCAATAAACATTTCGCTTTACCAACGTTGACTGGTAGACAAATAATAATTACTTTAAAATTTACAATAGTTTCTTGATGGACAGTGCTAGTTAGGCTTCACAAAACAGAAAACTTTGGGATGAACTATTGGAAGGTTTTTAATAATCCATACTTCCGAAAAAACAAACTAATATACATTTTTAATACATCATATACTTTAAAACAGTTGTGAATAAACGTTCCTCTTTGAACATTTGAATTCCTCATACCGGGGATTATGACGATCCGTTGTAGACCACACTTACACACAAGACTAATGTACTTACTTGAAACGGACACTCCGTCACATGACATGCTAAAGAGGTAAGTCTTAATAAAATATTGCTACCGATTTCTGTGTAAAGCAAATGCGATATAACGCGTCAACATGAACTGCAAAACTATTTTATTATGTAACACTATTGCAATGTTTTGGTAAGACCTACAATTTTAGCAATGATAGTACATTAGGTGAGTTAGCGGAACTATTGGCGGTTTAGATAAATTTCAAACAAATAATGGTGAAATCTTCATTTTTCACGTGAAATATACAATATCCATGAAAATAAAGGAGTCTGTATACTGAAAAACTGTTCCTCAACAGGTTCTAAGATTGTTTTTGTCATGAGAAACTGAAGAAAAGTTAGAAATTTATGTACCTTACAATGAAGCTTAAAATTCTAGTCTCCAAACAAAAAGTTCAAATTAAGGAGGAACTCGATTTAGGACAGTTCGAATGACCCATGTTAAACTGTACACGCTCTGAAATTTCACGATTTCAGTACACTTCTCGTTCGTTAATAAGAGATGAAATATAAGTTGTGGAAAAGCAGTGAAGTATGATGAGATGAAAAACATCTCCGACTCATATGTATCATACAATGCACTCCCTCCAGAAAGAGTGGTCAAGAGCAGAGAAAGGTAATCTTAGGCTACGCCTCGCTCTGCCATGTGATGACTGTGGCTAGTTGCATGCTCCCTGTGGAGTACGCGGTGATTGGAGGATGGATATGGGTCGCGATGCTGGGAACTGAAATTAACACATTGGTATCTGCTCAGTGATAAAAGAATGTATATGAAGCCAAAATGGTGAGGTTGGTGGAAAATGAGCGATGATCGAAAGGATGATATGAGAAATGGTGAAGTCAATGTTGATAATAGGAGTGTAAATCAATATAAATCAACATAATACACATTAGGGGCGTAAATGTAACGTTGATTTATAAATATGATAATACCTTAAATAAATTAGCCGCATGTTGTGTTGGTAATTCTAAATTTAAAATTGGATTTCTACTCTATTATATTTAAATATTGATGTTAAGAATTAAAAAATTATCACAAACGAAAAATGTTCTAATTAATCTATTTCACAGTATATGGAACAAAACATTAATAGTTTTGAATATATCTGTAATGAACTCAAAATATATTTGCTGTATGTGTTTTAAGGTTGTTATTGATTGACATAAAAGTTTAAATTATTTTATATCTGACGAAAGAGTATTTTACTTATTAATAATAAATACATATTAATTTATTGAACCCCTTGCATTACTTCTTAATAGGAACTAAGTAGATTGCACATACCACTTTCCTGACATTTATGTTTAAACACAAATAATTTTATTAAAGAAATGTTGCAGTAATCGTTAGATTATTAATTAAGGAATAGAAGAAAATTGTGATATTAATTAAGAGGGTTTAAAATCATTACTTTAAGTATCGTTTTATTCAGTACCTTCTTCTCACTCACAGTAAGGTGTTTAACGGATATTGTTCAATCAAATGTGTTAACATGCGCAAATTTGGATGTTGCAATCACATATCACCGTTTTGTGTTATTTATTTGTTTATGATGTACGCAATTGAACGTGTTAATTTTATCAATGAAAAGGTGTTGAAAAATAAGGATTATGAATTAATTTTGCAAACATGTGGCCTGAAGCATGAAATGAAACAAGAACGGAGTTACTAGAAATCGTTGGGATCCCAAAATATTACCTAATTGTTGTGGACTACAGACAATAATTTGAACTAACCTAGGAGGAGCAATGATATTACCACGTTCCTTATTTTCAATCGGATTTAATAAATTAATAAAGGTATGGTAGGTTTGCGTGTTAAACTTTTGACTAGATGAACTAATATATATTATAACACGCTTCCCTCTCTCTCTTTCTCTCTTTCTCTCTCTCTCCTCTCCGCCCTTGATTCTCTCCCCATTTAACCAGTAAATATTCTACCTGCCTTCTTAAATGTAAACAAACAGATAAAATAAATTAAGATAAACTTCCACATTTTATTGGGCCTATTCATGGCATTCTATTACGATTGCAACGTCTTTCGATAATAAGCATGATAATAAACTGAATACCCCTTCTAATCGCGAATGGTGATTAACGAATTATTTAGAGTCTTTCTTAAAGTTACCTTTCTGTAAATATTCCTCTTTCTTCAATAAATGTCAGATTTATTTTTCTGGGTGTGGAGAAGATCGTAATTGTACATTTTTTAAATGTACTATTTCCTTTTTTTACAATATTTTCATGCAAATAGAATGAGTATTCGAAGTAAACAAATACCCTCTCGGGTGACACTACTCACGTCTAGTTGATATTCTTAGACTTCAAATATAAGAAGTTCATAAAATACCCACGAGATGACGTTACTCGCGGCTTTTTAATTTACCATGATAAAGTCCTCGTTTATTATTATGTTAATTATGTTGATTTTTTTATAAAATTATTATACTGGATTACCGTTTCATACGGCATTAGCTGCTTTCACGACACACACACACACATGCGTATGTGTGTATATCTTCGTTTCGGTGGAACATTTTGACTGGAACAGCGGGTAGATACTGTCTATTTGTTACAAAATCTCAGCTCCATGCTCTGATATATGATGAAAAAGTGAACTGAGACACAAGTGAGATAGCTACAAATTTTCTAGACCCACCGGTAATTGAACCCGGGGTATCTCGTTGACAAGCTAGATCACATGCCTTGAGGTAGCACTTGCATGCGTAGAATTAAAACACTAAAATAAATAAATAAAAATTGGCATAAATAAACATACCTCACCAGTCATTTAATTGAAATAATTGCAATTATAATTGATGGTGAATTACGTTGCGTCCTCTGGAGAAAACACTTATTTACAAAACTCTTAAATCACGAGAGCGGTGGAAGTTTACTTTGAGTTATAGTAAATTTTCTCTAGTATTTTTACATCACTTTTGCCTGTACGTCACCGTACATCTGAGAAACATATTTCACTTTTTCCGGGGCGAGATGCATAATTTACGAGACTGTTGCACTTGGCTACCATGTTTGTACATGCTCTTGTGCATTTCAAACGTATCACGCGAGTTTCTGATTATTGTTTTTACTATACTATAAACTGATAGTTATAAATTAAATCACATTTTTTATCATTATTATTAGTATTGTTGTGTTTTACATTTTTAACGTTACGTAGTGTGGAAACCTGGTTGACTTGCAACGAGATCTCCTCTTTCGTGCGGTTGAATAAATAAACACTTGGCTTCCAACTTGGTCTTTGAACGATTTATTGATGCAGACCAGTCTTGGTTGAACAATTGAAAAAAATGATAAAGAATTCTACGACACCGTGTGACAGACGATCATACAGTAAACGTGGAACGTCGTCTGGACTTGCGTTTCAGGAGTTACGGTGTTCGTGGCGATGGTCCGCGCTATCGGACCCTCGGGAAGAGCAGAGTCGCGTTGACGTGCTCGGAGTGGAATTCTTCAAGGGATCTGGATTCGGCGACGGCTTCGGCGTCGAGTCTTGTAGATTCCAGATTCCGTGGTCGCGCCGTTCCGGGGGTGAAGATCCTCGGCAATTGGCGTCGACGTTGGGTGGTTCTTCGCGTTCGGCGAAGGCTTGGATTTACGTTACGTATTCCGAGTCGTGGAAGTACGTATTATAATGAAGCTTGATGCTTAAATGATCTCGGAGCTGATTATAGCATATGCTCGTCGAGATAAGAACTTGGACATATGCGGACCATGCATGAAGCGACTGACTAGTGCAGGAAAGATCGTTGGAGCTTGCTCGTCGAAATGGCTCGGAGCGGAGAATATATCGGAATGACTGTTATCCGTTTCCTAGGGAAGCTTCTTGAGGTAGAGATAGCTGAACATCTAAGTCATATTAAATCCGGTTGGATTGGAAAGGAGCGGTCTTGTGGATGCTGCTATAGCTTACTATTTATATTTATTTGTTGGTGCTCCCGTATTTCATGGATGGCGTATTTCATGGATGGATTTGTTGAATTTACGTTGAACCATACGTTCGTTTACTATTCTTTGCATTAGGCCTTGTAATGTGTTGGCCATGACTCTGACGCTATGCCTTAGAGCTCTCGTGTACAGAGGGCTGTGGCTAGTAAATAAACACGCAATGGCGTATGTTTATCGTAGATGTGAACGTATAAAAATCCATCAGAAATACATCAGCTTTCGTTATGCTCGAGGGCAATGCTGAGAGGCGTGACCGTAATGGGGAGGCGTGTAATATGCGTGTATTGTGACAGGGCGCAACTGTTACACATTGATTAGAATAAGAATAAAGAAGACAATTATACATCTCAGTAATTTGACTAACTTGGAGTGTTCGTTCCAACTTAAACTTCAGAGGATGAATTTTATGACCAGCAGAACGGCATTTTGTGGCACTGTGCGTGGCAAGTGACAATGGTGGTGGTGTACGCAATCGATCTGCCGCGTGCGTCATTGCGTGCGCAAACCGCGTAGCAGCAGCAGAGAACCCTGGTGGCCTGGACTTGGCTCGCGTGTGCCACGCCCGCTTTCCCGCGCGGATCCAAGGGGCTTGCGTCTCCCGTTCACTGCGACTTCACCAAGCATTCCAACACACGAGCGGGAACATATCTTTCCGAACGGCTTCTCTTTTGCTTACGATTATTCAAGTTTGCATTTCGTTTGAGATATGTTTTTCCACTTTCCTAGAGAACCCGGTCACAATTCTGGTCACATCGTGAAAAGTACTCCACGGTAAAAAAGAACATACAATCTTTTTTTTCTGTATGTATTACAATGTACCGAGTGTCTTGATTTGATCCACTACAATTTTCGTGTGATTGATTCATCCTCAGAGCTATCAAATCTTTTAAATATGCTACATTTGTGTTGAGATGGTAGTTTAATTCATTAAAATATATAGCGCAGACTAGGTACCAGATACATTTTATTACAAGAGTACGGCTACCGACTGTGCAGTGGGGGGGTTTATGTTTTTTTTAGCAAGTGCACAATGTGCGTTTACCCTATCTT
Source organism: Laupala kohalensis (assembly GCA_002313205.1). Lineage (NCBI taxonomy): Eukaryota > Metazoa > Arthropoda > Insecta > Orthoptera > Trigonidiidae > Laupala > Laupala kohalensis. The sequence goes on from NNCF01127306.1 coordinate 84,462, forward strand.
TTGCATTACCACTTCGTTCAACTAACTCGAAAACGAAATATTTACTTTTGTTAAAGTGTCTGTATTTAATTTTGGGGCAGTAAATTACGTGCAAAAATTCGGTCAGAATCTAGATCTCTGTTGTTATTTGAATACCCTATATATGATCACTCATAAGATAATCAAATAAGTTTTATATTCGTATATCGCTTATGTATAGGTCCCTCCCTTTCATTATACTCACACGTATACCGTTTACCGCTTTTGTATAAGCGTTACCATTATACTTTACCGTTAATGTATAAAATTCAGTTGATCTATAGAATAAATACTGTTTTTTTACATACTTGAATTAATTTTTTTATGAAATTACTAGATTGTGAAAGTATTGAATACTGGAATTTTTCAGCCCAAACCGAACCTAATAGTTGGAGGAGGTTTAGTCAGTAAGAGGGTATTAGAATTATGATAATTTATTTATTAATATCATCGTATATTGTCATGTATCGTATAATAAACAGATACTTGTTACAACAAAACATCTTAAATCACATAATGTTACTTTAAACATATGCACATTTTTTCGAGCGACACTTTGTTTACAAGAACATTTTTGCATTCCTTGGCCAGTATCATTGCTTTGTATTGAGGCAATCGTCCGTAGAGACAATTCAGTACTTGGAACATCCTTGATTGTGATGAGATACTAAATTCTGCGGCTGTTCATTGGCTTCATTCAGTAATCGAGCACCACTCCTGCTCACCGATCGGAGGTTGTAGCCTCCTGCCCGGGACTACGTTCTGCTCGGCTGAGTCCAACCCAAATGGGAGCGTTAGGTCCAAGCATCTGAGGGCTTGTGCCCTTTCCTGCCCACTCAATTTTAAGTAGTGACGCTCGGAAGGTTGTCAATCTTACTACCACTTACGAAAGTTAGCGTCGGGATCGATCCGTTTCCCAGGTCGTCGTACTCTGATTGGGTTCGTAAGCCGAGGGAAGGCGTGTGTCCAGTGGTCCAACAGCCGCCTGTACCTGTTAGCTCTGCGCGGTAACTTCGCCGGATGGCACTGCTCGATGACCCGATAGGTCACAACATTGTATCATAATAATAATAAATTTATTGTCAAAAAACAGTACAAACTGCGTATGACCACGTGGAGGGAAAAAAAAACTAATTTACTCTCCGGAAGCAAGCAAGGGACCATCCCATCAATTCCGATCAAGGGCCCTAAGGCAGAGGCGGATTCAAAAAATTCAGCAAAAATTCCTAGATAAGATAAAAAGTTAGCTGCGAGTTATAATACTAATAGAATGTCAATATGTTTGTAATTTTAAGCAAAAAATTACATGTAAGTTATTATCGAACTATAGATTATTCTGAGTATAGTGCTTAAAAATTGAAATAACACTAAATTCACGATTTATTGTTACAATAGACCCCCCTAGACAAAGCCTAGAGAACCTGTATGATAAATCCGCCTCTACCCGAAGGAAAACCGGAGAAAAACCCGGGCCAGGATGGGGAAAAACCCGGGCCAGGATGGTGATCCACACTCATATTAGAAAGGTTACCCCTTCTGCATTGTTTAAGTGTGCGCCGGGGGTCTCTTGCGAGTGTCCCCTACTACTTGTTTATACCAATGTCAGTATCCATAATATGGCATACAGCTTGGTTTGAGAACCCGCCAAGTACCTAATTCGTGATCCCCCACGATTAATAGGACTGCTTCCATAATGATGTGGTTGCATCGGGTACTAAATGCAGAACGAGCGTGTAGCTGCGTTTGTCTTCCATCTCGAGTCCTTAAGCAATATAGATCATCGTCTTTTTTTTTCTGAAAGGACGGCTGAAATATTCCGTGCATTTCCTTTCACACGATCCACGTCTGGCACCGCCACACACTGTTGTACCCATAGTTACTTCACCCAAACATTTATTTGAATTTCATTTTTTTTTTTGCTTCATGATTCAAATAAAGCAGCATCTCTTCCTCATTATATATTAATTTTTTTAAAACAAAAATAACATATTGAACTAAGCTTCTCTTTGGAACACTTTATATGTAGATGTTCCGTACAGTTTGAACATACTGTGTATGCTCTTACGTGCATTCTTACGTGTAATGGATGCAATTGATGCAATTCTTATGATGATGCAATAATACGTGCATTCTTACGTGCTGTGCATTCTTACGTGCAATGGATGCAATTCTTATTAGTTTCCTGTTTCACACGTTCAATTAGCATTTGAATTGTCTACAATTTCTGTATCAAGTCTTTAGTTGCCTCTCTTGTATTTATAATTTCACTAGGTGGATCAATTGGTTTTCCCAATATCTCTACTGTCTAGCATATTCTTTTCCGATGATTCAGATGTCTCTTGTGACAAAATAGTCTCAAAAGGCCTACTCATCTTTCAAGTTTCAATAAGTTGTAGATGTCCATGTCCAGTAGATGAACGCTCACCGTTCTGAACATCAAAGTGCTCTTCCTTTGAACAATAATATTTTATTTGTGAACTCAATTCAATCATTGGTATTATATATTTTTCTCGTCTTCGCATATTTAACACATCGAAGTATTGTAAGAGCCAATTATGACGAGTTTTTTTAAATTCTGATTTTCTTCTCACAATTTGATTTCTTTGATCAACTCGTTAATTTTTGATGCACTAAGAAGAAGACTGCTTTTTTGATATCTCTGGCTAATAGTTTTCCTTCGTATTTGTTTGTTTTTCCGGCTTTTTGATTCATATTACTAAGTGATATTAATGGAACTCAGATGGCCAAGAATGATTATCGACGTTTCTCGGTATTATAAAAAATCTCCTCAAAAAAACTGAAAAAATCCGACTCTTTACAAACACTCGAATATGTACACTTATTCTTGAACTCGATCCGAACAGTTTAGAGTGCAATTCTTAAAATGTTAAAAAAGAAACATAATTTTCCGTCACTCAAAAATATAACCATTCTTTATAAAACATCTTATTAGACTTTCATCGAAATCAGTCCTGACAATTTCCTGGTGAATGCTTCACAAGTTTTCGAAACCTATGTTTCACGGGAAGTTCATTCACTTAGACTAATCTTTGAAAGGAGTTCCGTACAATAACTTTCTTTTGATTCTGTGGGTTTTCTTTCTCTTCTTCCTACCGTTATCCCGCTGGTGGAGCGCATTTTTTTCTCGACATATCAATTTCTTAAAAGTGTTTAATGTTATTAATAAAGGATATATTAATTTCTTTGGTCTGCGGTGTTGACAATATTTTTATTAACATTCAAGGCTGAAGCTTGTCTGGTATTCATGATCCTTGGCATTAGCATAACTATTTACTAGGAAACTAATTTTTGTATTACGTACGAATATTCGTTCCAAACTCTACATATATTGTCACGTTATAATAAGTCCTAGTACCATGGTATATCCGAGGTAGAAGAGAAAGACTCATATTTTCCGCATTGAAAGTTGAAGGAAGTGTAATTTCGGCGTCGGAAGAAAAGTTCTGAAGCAGAAAATTCAATGATAACACTAGAATAACTTGGAAATGGAGTACAAAGAATCAATATAATATTCTAGTAATCATATCTTTTTACCATAGTAGTTTATTGTCTGTTATTCGTGTAAAATTCCTGTAAGAGATATTTTTCCACATCAGTTCTTTCTTATTTGAATAATATTGATTCTTTCATCTGTGATGGTCATTTTAATGCCAATATGAATCACGATTTAAATCACCATATAATACAAATCCTCTTTTTATTCAGATAATTTAAAAACAAAAATGTCGGAGTTCATGCGAAATTATTCTTCGTTCGGACCAAAACCAGTACAATTTTGCATTATTTCGTATTAATGTTGTGTGAGACGCGTCAATAAATAAGGTAAGTCTACGGAGAAGATCACTTGTATACATTTACATGATACGACAAGATATGAAAGTTTTTCTACTATTCATACAATTTCTTTCTTTATTCCCGGTAACATTCTTTTGTAATTTGTCTTAATGTTCCTTATTAAATTACAAGTGACTGTTTTGTACAGTATTAAAATTGATAAATATTTTTAATTTTAATATATAAGCGTTTTTTATCTATCAAACTTCCTAATGTGTAAAATAAAATTTAACTGTTTTTGAAACATTTTCACTATTAGTTAGATTTTCTTTTTAGAACAAAAAGACTGAAAAAATCCGACTCTGAAAAAAGCGCATTAATCATTATTACATTTACTGTACTCTGTTAATTATACATCAAATCATTTTCACTCATGGTTTGATGTGAAAAAAACGTTTTTTAAAGATAACCTCGTTTTTATATCTCTACTCTGAAGTAGTACACAGTTGTTGACAAAGGATGAGAACGACTGAAGCACGAAAGTAAAACGGTGTCAACGTCCATAGAAACTGAATTGGCTCGACTACGCATACGGAAACAACGCTCTTCAAACGGTCAAAGAGCATACATGCCTTGAAGCACCGACTGGAAGAGTAAATCGCCGTTACCCTTACATTGCAACTTCCAAGGGATATTCTTAGGAAGAATTCAGTAGCGTGTGTCGCGACTTTCCAAGGATCCATTCGTTACAAACATTTCATTCCATGCTTAATTCATTCAATCTTCCTAGAATACTAGCAGAAATACTCGGCGTTCCCCGTGTTATAAAAAAAAACTTAAAACAATCATTACTAGACATTAAAAATTTCAATACATAAAAGTTAAAAATAAAACATAAAAGTTAAAAAATATTTATTTTCATTGTTAAACAAAAATGCAAAGAGAAAGGGTATTGTGAATTAAAAATATTTTACCCCAGAGAGATACCCTTTTTACGCTATAAAAACACCTGCCGACAGGTCTGAATATTTTAGCTCATTTTTCTCGACTATGCCCTGGGTTCTATTATAATATCCTAAATTCATTGGTTAGTTTCCACATGTCTCAATTTTTGTGTTCATTATAAGTAGTAAAAGATTTTGTCATTCTGTCATTATTTATTGATGCAAAAGACCTTTCCGGTCGCATGGCGGCTATCATCAGTGTTAAATAAATAAATAAATTTATTGTCAAAAAACAGTACAAACTGCGTATGACCACGTGGAGGGAAAAAAAACTAATTTACTCTCCGGAAGCAAGCAAGGGACCATCCCATCAATTCCGATCAAGGGCCCTAAGGCAGAGGCGGATTCAAAAAATTCAGCAAAAATTCCTAGATAAGATAAAAAGTTAGCTGCGAGTTATAATACTAATAGAATGTCAATATGTTTGTAATTTTAAGCAAAAAATTACATGTAAGTTATTATCGAACTATAGATTATTCTGAGTATAGTGCTTAAAAATTGAAATAACACTAAATTCACGATTTATTGTTACAATAGACCCGCCCCTAGACAAAGCCTAGAGAACCTGTATGATAAATCCGCCTCTACCCGAAGGAAAACCGGAGAAAAACCCGGGCCAGGATGGGTTACATGTTACAAAAAAAGTTTTACAAAATATAAATTACAAAATTCATATAAATTGGAACGTTCTAAAAACAATCTACCCCCTTCTTCTTCTTCTTCTTCTTCTTCTTCGAAAAGTTAATAATTTTCAATATAAAATAAAATTGTAAATTACAAAATAAAATTGAAACATTCAAAAATTAATTTACCCCCTTCTTTTTTGAAAAGTTAATATTCTTTAATATGAAATCGTATCAGGAAATGAGAAAACTGGCATACCTGGGTCCTTTGTCAAGCGGTGGCTGAAAGCACCGTTGTCTCATGAAGGGTCAGGTTATATAGGGAAGTTTCAGGAATTTCTTTTGGCGTCACAGGTTTTCCGTGTAACGGGCTTCAGTTGTCTTATGGCTAATTTTATCAGAGGGGAGGAAATATCTGGGATTTGATGATTGAGTGTCAAAATGTTGGAGTTAAGTGAATTGTGAAAGTGAATGTTTTCTAATTTAAGTCTTTTCCAGTAATTATTTTATATCTCTAAAATTTGGCAATCATTGACTGTGTGGAATATGTGATTGTTTTCTATAAGATTTGAGGAGATTACTACTTACAATGAACATCAGTCTGTCAACATCAGAGTAATTTCTCCAACTTTTGTGTTATTAAATTAAATACCAGGATGAAAACCTACATGCGGTTTCCCGTATTGCATGCTAATATGTACTTAAGTAGAATTATTTTAAAATCCAGAGAGAAGGATATTACATTTTACACAGAAAGTTTAATAAACAAAATATATGAATAATATCGCTAAATTCTTTAGTTTTCATTTCAATTTTAGGTTATGGGCTTGAAAACAATGTTTTTCACAGTCTTTATATAATTTTGCTTCTCCAATTCGGACTCGTGGATTAAACGTTCCGTGGATTTTCACGTAACGCAATCTAACTCTGTCGGACACATTAATAAGCTTCATTTAAAAACATACACGTTATAGTTAATGAAATAAGTACACCACAAATTTTGGTGCCCTTTGTCATCCTTGGTTCACAATGCAGACTGCGTAACACTTGTGTACCGCGGGTTGCATAAATAGATCTACAATTTTTGTAGGGGATATTTATCAATTTTCAATATTATTTTGTCATGAGTTTTTTATTATTATTATTATTATTATTATTATTACAACAAAAACTTAGTATTTATTATAAAAACTTCTTGTTGTTTTATATAACACAAAAAAATACAATAGATGGATCACCCTTGGGATAAGAATTTCTTCAAAAAACAAACGCCGTTTATATTATCTTTCAAAACGCTATACCCAGCCACCCGAATTCCTTAATTATTTTCGTAAATATAAGACAATTCTCCGAAAAGTAGTCTATGCAGCTAAAGTTATGGAAAACGACAGGCATATACTAAAATCGAACAACCGGATGAAAGCCATGTGGAATATTGTTAACAATTACACGTCAACTTCTGAAAATCGCGAAG
>NNCF01127306.1:92749-102968 GCA_002313205.1 Laupala kohalensis
TGCCTTAGGGCCCTTGATCGGAATTGATGGGATGGTCCCTTGCTTGCTTCCGGAGAGTAAATTAGTTTTTTTTCCCTCCACGTGGTCATACGCAGTTTGTACTGTTTTTTGACAATAAATTTATTTATTTATTTATACTTCTAGATCATCTTACATTTATATGTTTCAATGTTTCATGTATCAGGAACTAATATTTTTGTTAAACTTTTAGAAACACGAATACGAATACTGTCTAAGAAAACGTCTTCGAAAATAAAGAAATATCTCACTATTATCCTTATCTTCAAAATCTAGCAATGAGTATTTGAAAAACTCAAACATTTCCTTAAGTTAACCGTTTAATTCAATTCTCTGTTTTCTTGTTCTAACATTCTTTGGCCATCTCTCCCTACTCAAATTATACATGGTGTTATCTAACGGTTAATACAGAAGAAGACGAAGAAGAAGAAGAAATCGTTTTTAAGAGGTCTCTGTTTTTCAACTTCAAATTGTACATTTAAAAGTTTTGAACCTAAATTTCAAAATGGTTAAATTGTGAAAAGATCTGAAACCCCGCGTAAAGGACTCCAAATTATTTTAAAATCTCAAAATTTACCGCATATCCAAAACTTTTAAAAAGCAAAGGTAAGATTGAAATTTAAACAATTCATTTTGAAAATATTTCATTAAATTTTCATTCGAAATATTTTTTGTATCATTAAAATATATCAGCTAGTCGGAGACTAATTATCTATTTTACTTTAACCTCATATATTTCACAAAGATACAGAACAAGTGTCAGTAGTTTCTTAGGCACTTAACATTTTTCCTGTTATTGTTACTTCTCTTCATTACTGTCTTCCTTATCATTTTAATTTCACAACTTAAAGAGGGTTCACACTTTTTGACCTTCCCAATATATCGCGATTGTCGGGTAGTTGGATGATCCTGATGTTCATGTGTTGATGGAGTCTTTCTTTATGTTTCCTAGCGAACTTCTCAAATACTTGGATGATCATCCCCACTTTAAGATCTTTGTGGATATTGTGGTAATTCTTATGTTTGAAAATGGTTAAGAAACTCCATTTTAATGTTAATATAAATAACTGTAAGAGTGTCTTTTTCACTGTCTAAATCTTGCATAATTAGAATGCCAGAGTTCTTTAATTAGTTCCTTTGCACGCTCGGTGAGTGTTAACTCTCCAACGCGAAAGTCTTCCTTCAACACGGGAGAAAACACAAAGTTTGCTGAACGCTGTGTCGGCGCTCGCTGTGCTCAGGGCTCAAGCTCCCTTAGGCACACCTCCTCCATCGTCCCATGCTGACCAAGCAGGGACACAGTGCTTCAGAAACTGAGGGGTGAACAACCGAGTCACGTTTATGATGGATCTATGCGGGACTCCAACAACCTGCATGAAAACCGTCTTTTTCTATTCGACACTTCATCCAATGAATTTAATATTCTATTTTCTTTCTTTGATTTCATCAAACCATTGCGCAAGACAAAATTAATGATTGAGATCTCATTGATACAAATAAATTGATACATTTTCATAACGTTAAGACAATCGATATATCAAATTCCCATCTTTCAATAGATAATTCGTTGCATGATGGAAAAGTAAATAAACTTTACTTCAAACTATTCTAAATTATCGTTGCTCTCTCTGCATATGATACTAACATATCCCTTGTAATATTTAATTTTTACTATCAGAGTGCAACTGATTGACCATAAGAGCTATTTTATCGCTCACTATGTAATTCAAAATTCTAGTATCTAGTTTAATAAATTTGGAAGGATTGTTTTACCTTGGGTATCTAGGTAAATTTTGTTACCTTAGGTATAACAGGTAATAGGCAATAACGATTATAGAATATCACGTCGGACGAAAAATCAATCTTCGGAGACGTGTATCATACGCTCCCTAAACGGTTAAAGATAGGTGACAATTAGGATGGCAATATTATTTGCCTCAGAGAGTTCTACAAAACAGTCCGCGACAACATGTGTTTATCTACAAAGGTTAACCTAAATTATCGAAAAAAAGTTACTGAAAATAGACGGAGCAAACATATTTGACTTCCCATTTTGGACTATACTAAAGTAGAAACTAATGTTGAAAAGAAACACAACGAAAACGCCCGAGCGAAGCCTGGGCGGGTTGATAGTACTTATGATAGATACAATGAAGTTTCATACATTATGAACGTTTAACTAGAATATCATTTGACTGGTTAAGTTTATAAAAAAATATAACATCTTTTTTGTAGAGCGTTTAATTTTGTATAAAAATATGTCATGGGCGTGTCTGTAAAATGTGCTATTACCAAGGTATAAAATTCAGAACAAAATTTTTTTTCCATGTTCTTTAAATGGGAAATAGAAATTTGCGACGAGGTCTTTCTTAATATTAAAACCAAGAATTTACATTTTAACAGCCTTCTTTTTTTTTACTTTCCCGCAAATGTATAACGCGGTTAGAAGGTTTGGGTTTTTTTTTCAAACCTATCCTATCGATAAGGTATTCTAGGTTTAACTTGAGGGTTTTTACGAAAAAATCGTAACTTCTGATCATTCATATAAAATACAGCATGTGACTCACAGATGAAAACTTTGTTGGGTGTTAATACCAAACGGCATTAATGAGTGAACTGAGTATTGCCATTTACTATAAAATATTTAACCTTCAATATAATAGTTTTTTTCTTTTATAATATTAACCCTTAGTATTTTTTAAGCTATTTATATTAATTTAGACGAAATAATGTACGTGGCTAAATATCTAGTATTATTCATACTCTTTTTACATTTTTTTCCATCTTAATATTTCGATAAACATAGATATAAAATCATGGAGATGTACGTTTCTACACCTAAGTTGAAGTCAAATTTTACCGTATCTCCGTTCATGTCTCGGCTGCTTCTCTGTCTTAGGACGCGTGTCCACGGAAGGAAGATTGCGTGACGAGTCTTTTCGCGTGATTAATTAAAATTCGTGCGGATGAATTTTCCGAGCAGTTGAAGTTATTTAACGTAAGTTCTACCGAAATGAGCGGAAGATATTACAGGATTGTTTGCATTCGCAAAATCAACATGAAAGTGAATATATTTTAACAAGATTCCGCAATCTACGATACCTGTATTAACAATGAAATTTTATTCTGCGTGATTTCCTTACTTTGACACATCCAATATTTTTCTTGTTCTGAGGATAGTTATTTTAATATTTAAAAGTATAATATGTTTACAAATGAAAAATCTGAATTATTGTATTGACCTTTCGTTTATTTCACATCTCTAGTATTTTAGAAAAGTTTCCCTCTGTGTTAGGATATTTGATTTCAGAAAATAAGTTTGATTTCTAGTATTTATTAATATTATTTTAGCTCCCATTTTGTCACCAATTACGAATAAAAATTACGTATAATACCCTTCTGACCATTTATAGTCGTCACGGTGTCCGATGGTGGCAGTTTTTTTTTCTTTTAGTGGTCTGTCGGAGAAATCGCGAAGTTTGTCCATTTGTTTTCTTTTTATATCGTCTATCGAAAGTATCTGTGTTTATATACTGAAACAATTATTAGTGCGTACAGTTTATAGAGTGAATACTTGTGCGTGACGCGATTTCTTACTTTTACGATTTCTTCATTTCCTAAATTTTTTATCATCTTCCGTATTTCTTAACCGTCCACCACAATTGTGATATCATTACAAAGTTAATTTACTGATTAGAGACATATCTTATAATCTAACTACGTTGATTCTTTTATAATTTGTATTTAAAATCAAATTGAGTTGGAAGTGTTATGAGTACGTTATCTGACTTCCAGGTTATTGTACTCACGGAGGGATGAACTTAGATGAAGTGCATAAAGTTCAATGCTTGCTCACCCCTGAGTCAATCCGGGTTCAATTCCTGGCTGGGACCGGCAAAAAGTTGTATCTTTTCACTTGAATGTCCGAGTTCATATGGTTTTGAAAATTGTAATGCGAACCCTCCATCTTTGATCCACTTCCTACTATTCCTAGTATCACTAACACTTACTATTGCTAACTATTCCTACTAACACATCCACGTTGGCCAAGATGTTGGTAAACACAGATAATCACCCCACCTTCCAACAATACCCCTGTATCCTGACTCCTGCCTCCTATCACCCCATACAGATAAGCTTAAATAACACACAATATTTCACATTTACAAATACTACAATAATAACAAATATATACGATACAAACATTCTTGCGTTTAGGCACAAAGTTTATTTACTATGCCGACGTTTCGACGTTGACGTTCATTTAAACAAAATGTCTACCTTTAAACAATTATTTCTACCTTTAAACATAATGTCAAAGAACATCCCAATAATATATGACCCTTGCACATGTCATTTACTGCTTTTACGATACGTTGATTGGAACTCCCATGTTAGTACGACAGCGAAATCTTCATTTGAACCCAATAGTGGCCTACGTCATGAATAGTTTGATAATTAACAATTGTTCACGGAAATGAGGTCGTGCTTGTTCGCTTTTTTTATTTTCACACAATCTATATTCTGAATTTCACCGAAATCTATTGCGCCTTTTTCAGGAGAAATTAACGTAATTCCCCGTTGTACGTAATAAGTGTTATAAAAAAGAGGAATCCAATTACAGATATCCCAAAACTAGCTTAACCATATATTAGAACTTAAATAAACTCCCCTGCTATATTAGAACAATGAGACTACGAAACTGTGTTAAGTATGTAGTTATTTCTATTTATACTGTGTAAAAAAATTTATAACAAGTACTGCAACAGATAAATGCCTCGGTTTTGTGAAACACGACCACAACAAAACCAATACGATGAATTAAAACCAGGAAAATTGAGAAACTAAATTGCTGTTAATGTAATGTATTTTTACAATAACTTACCCGGTTGTGATCGCGTTTCGAATTACATTCTGAAACATTATTAAATTTTCACTTAGCTTTTTATCATTTATAATTTATTCAAGGGACATAGTATCATTACCTCAATAAACTTCTATTGTTTGATACAGATGATAAAATTATTTATGATGTGTTTTAGCAATAACTTTATGTATTTTTGTAAAGTGTGGTTCTTTGAGAAATGTAAGTTGACTAAAAAGTAATACACTCCTCTTTTTTAATACAGAGTGTATATTGGTCATATTATTAATCAAATGAGATTAAATACACGCTAATTTCGCTACTAATTTTATTTATGACGTAGTTATATTCTATTTTCTTAGTTTATTTTATTAAGTATCTTAATTTTTAACAGGGCGAAGGTTGTAACAGAGAACAAAATCCAAAATAAAGGAATAAAAAACTTCGCATGAGCGCTCTTGTGTGCACCCCTGTATAAAGAAGGGAATATCGCTGTTACGACACGGCTCGTTGTGCGTCCGTTCTCAGCTCGTCTCCCTCACCATCCAACTCCCCCCACACACACAAGGCGCTGGAGAGAGCACCGTCGCCCCGCAGCGCATCGTCGCCGGAGCCCTAGCGGAGAAGCGCCTCACTTCACACGGAATGCGCTTAAGATTTACAATTCCCTCAGATCGTCGTGAGGGGTTAGACCCGCTGTTGCCTTCTCGCAGCTCTTCCGCCACTGACGATGCTTAGAGATACAACATCACTCGAAGTCATTCGTTTTATTTGTTTCGAGGTGATTTACGATGTATTTTTTCAATCTTCTTCTCTATCTTTTTCTGATTCATTAAGAAGCAGTTTCACCAAACGGAGAATAATCACGATTTTCTTGTGCGTGATAAGTTAAATTTAATCACAATTACATCATGTGAAACTAATCGCCGCTTATGTTAATCGATGGTTCTGGAGAATTTTCTAGGTTAATAGTAGTTTTGCAGTGCATTGTGGGTAGCTTGAAGAGAAATGACTGTCGAAAAACGCATCTTGTTGTTCACCAACACCACCGACGGGCAACAGATGCAGCAGGGAGCCTCCCTAGTACCAGTGGACAGAGGAACAAGCAAAGTAGACGCCATATTGCTTACTGAAGAAAATTGCGATTAGCACGGGTAAACGAAGGGACCGCGAGCGTATTAGCGTAAAACGCAATTTTCTCGTAAATCGAGATAAGAGTAGTTGCTGGCACGCGCATTTCGATAATCGTGATTAACAACACAGAAAATCTCGTTTAAGACATTAAACAAACTTGGTGAAACTGCACCCAAGACCAACGTTTGGATGTTCGTTTGGATGCTAATGAATTCGTATATTTGAATTGTTTTGTATGTAAGAGAACCGGTCGTGTACCTATATTTTTATACTAACTAAAGTGCTCAGCTAGTTTGCGTATAATATAATGTGTTGTATTAAAGAGAAGATAATATATGGTATTTACTAGTTTTCATAATTGATTATAAAATATTTATTTCCAGCTAATACATAGGTACAGATAGTTTCTGATTTACGATATACAACCATGATTACACTTTTTTATATTCAATACTTTAAAGGGCGCAGTACAGTAGAATACCTCTGTAATGGTACAAGCGCAAAAAATTGAGTTAACAAGGTAATGGTTAACCGTTTAATTATTTGGCAGTATAAAACGTCTATCAAAGAAAACATTGGACATATCATCGTGAAACTAAGCTTGTTACTTCCGGAAGAAGGAATCCTAGGTAACTTTCAACGTACCAATTTTATCTCGCCAGCAACATTCGTTCTACGAAAATCAAAATATTCCAGAAAAAATTGGAAACACCTCGAACAATGACCGAGACAAATATTCAACAATAGATAAATGATTTACCTAAATTTAACGCAATATTTTTTCACACAGTACATTCACGGGGTTCATAGTTATTTGTAGTTTTGGATAAAATAATAATACAAATACATTTGTGTCAGTCTGTTATTCCTAATTGTTTGTTATCACAAATTATTTTTTTTTAATTTAATCTACTATTATATGATACCTCTCTCCGTAATATATAGGTGAAAAATAATGCGAAGTTGAAGTCACATTTTTCAGAGCACTAGTATTGTGCATAAAGGGAATTTCAACATTCAGTTCATGTTTGACTTTTATTTTAGATTTGTAATATACCAATCTCTCTTCATACATTTTGAAGTCGATTAGTTTTACAGAATTATGTATCGATGATAATCGATAATAATTTATATGATTATCGATAAAACAAGATCTAAGATATTTTTCTCTCTTTTAATTGCAAACTTCTTATATAGCAGTAGTGGGTTAAGTACTAAGTTGATGTACGGCCGGAATCCTGGAGATTTTATCTCATTCCTCAATGATACTGAGGTCAATTCACTTTCCTAAAAAATGAATGACAGTTGTAATGTAGGATATCAATGTTCCTATAGTGTATTGCTGGTCATGTTTCATCCTTGCAGAGCTCTACTCTATGAACCCCAAAGTAGGGTCAGTATTGGGGTAGTACGACCCTATAATCATATTAAAATTTCTCTAATTTTACTTTATGCTTCGGATTAACCAATGGAATTATTAACCCAATAACTGTCGCATAATGCGCGGCGTACTTGGATTACTGAAACCAGCGGTTCATTAAATGACAAACACGTAATTACGTTAATGTGCTTTTATAATCAGAAGTAGCAAACTCATATTTTATTCCATTGTGTTAAAAAAATTGTATCACAAACTTTTTATTTGCAAAAACAACAGGATAAAGTATTATTCTATAGATTCTCACTCATAGAAATATATAATACGATAACACTCCGTTTCAACGGCATTCAATAATGTCATATTAAAAGTTTTTGAATTTCTTCAAATACAGGTAGTTTTACAGTTATATCTATAGAAATTGTTTATATAAAATAAAATTTACGATTGTAGAGAGCTTTTTCATAAGTGTATACTTCTGAGACAAAACATTTATTACCTTTTGTTGTATTTTTATTGTGCATTCTTAGGTTATAATAATAAATACTGCTCGTTCTACCTTAGGATATATGTTTACACAAATCGTGAATCATATTGTTGTACCTTATTTTAAATCATAACCATTATTAATCTTTTTTTTTCACTTCATAAACTCATCGCTTTGTAAATATTATCAAAATAGAGTAAACCATTTACATGTTACAAATTTAGTCCATTCAAAAGAATGAACAGTCACAATGCTCTGTACGATAATCAAAATAGAAACTGCAAAATATATTTTTGTACCGCATGCTGAACCAGTTAATCGTGCCAATAAGACATAATAATTATTTTCGAGGAACAAAGTAAACATGAGAAATAATATTCTTGTAACATACCGTATTAACATTTAATGCAATATATTTATATGATATATGATTATTTGCTACTTTGAGAAAACAAGGGTCCCCCAAATATTTGCAGCCACTTCAGTTAATTAATATATTTCCCCAAATATTTGCAGTCCCTTTCGTGTCATCATCAGGTGATTACAATGTTATTAAATGAGTAGCAACATCATAGAATTGTATAGGTTTGAAACAAACACGTGTAGTCCCCAGTGTATTTTAGTGAAGCTAAAATAGAGATATTATGACTGTTCTGTATTTCATAAACGTACAGGTTCACTATTTGGTTAACTTAAGCCAAGGATGTCCCATCCCAAACTCTCTGGCATAGACCTCCCCTATCAACATTTATAACACCTACTCAAAACAATTTCCACCCTTCCTGCTTTGACAAACTTCCGAATCATATTCCAAAAATATAAGAACTATTTTACATCTGCATTTTTCTTATTTACCCTAGCTCCAAAGAAGGAGAGTTAATCACCTGAATCCACGCACACTCTGTCTCACAAAGAATAAATTTCATTCTATTTAAAATACGCTATTAGGTTTGAAATTGTATTTCAGCGCCTACAAATTGCCTTCAGGGTATCTCGTGTCAGAATAAGAGAATTAAAAATGTTGAAACTTCAAAGAACCATAATCATATTCCATGTATATTCAAATTAGTACAAGCTGATACATATTTAGTGGTAATATTTTACATATCATGGGACTATTTCACAGGATGAACACCTCAGCTACATGCCCCCTTCTTCACTTGTTGGGTATGAAAAGAAAGAGAATGAGACAGTAACCTGTTTTAGCAATTTATTTATAATCTTCTTCAAAAGTAAACATTGTTATTTCTCTAAATAAAAATATGATTTTTAATCATTTATAATTGTATATCACTCAAAATATTTTTTTTCGTTTCTACTTCCACTTTGTCAAATACGTGTAAATGTATTTGTGGATTGCGATGTAAATATTTGAAAACAACAAACGCACTCACCCTTCACTTTCATTTATTTGCACATTCAATACAAATCAGACCACTTACTGCCATCAACAATTTAAACATCTGTTAAATTCTATAGTTTTAAAATTTAAAAAGTGGAGTGCTTTTTACCCAGGGTAAATGAACGTGTTGATTGGAAGAGAACGGAAGTGTTGCGATTTAAAAGTGAATATCAGGAGGAATAACGGTTAACAAAAAACGTGATAATTGGTACAAAATAATTTTCGGGTGTAAAGAACGAACTGCTAATTTCAGGAAGACAACATTCGAAACGTCGTAATTATATTTTTGTGTGTTAGTTTTGATCAGTTACGGATTTGAGAGTCTCAATTACGAGAAAAAGAACACTCATGGTTTTCTTTTCATTTTTACTTTCTTTGGTCGTTTACCTTTACTTCCATCTTGCTTCTAACGTTGTCATTGCCACGCTATCTCGTTGCCTTTCATATTTCCCCTTTGATAGTGGTGCATTCAATTTTTTTTGTAGTTTACGTATTACAAAATAGTTTGTTTTTTTCTAAAATTTTTGTAAGATAAATGTTTCAATACGTCATTACATACACAATATTGCTTTTTATACGTATGTTTATTCTGTAAATATTGATTTTCCTGGTTGAAAACTATTCTATTCTCAGTATTCCTTTCTTATTTTATGTTTGAATACGACTAGTAATTGTTTCTATTTATTATATAATTTTTCGTCAAATCTAATATGTCAATCAAACGAAATTGCTTTTCTATATATTTGTTTATTTTTGTAACAACACTGATGATGCCCTTACGATTTAATCAATCAAAAACTGGGTAGTATGACTACATATTGTTTATAACGTTCTGTGGATACTACCAACACCGAACCTCGACGTAGAATGTTATGGACTCAAATAACACCTAAGTCTACATAATGCAGAACTGATTGATTTCTGCACAATAGAATA
>NNCF01127306.1:102978-145466 GCA_002313205.1 Laupala kohalensis
TATATATATATATATATATATATATATATTAAAACACAATTATAAAAAGAAAAATATAAATATGGAAGGAATTATTTATATAAAATTTAATTGAATTTACCAAACATAATTGATCAGTTAGTCAGTTAGTGTGGTGTTGTGAGAGATTTTCACGTATCAGGTGACTGATCCCTTGCTCTCGGTGGATTATTAGAGAATGACGTAACAAGTTAGGGGTTTCACTGATTACCTCTAACTTGCCTTACTTACACACAAAGATATCTCATGGCTCATCACAAAACTGCGAAAGTCACATGATCAGTGGTTTTCATCACAGCGCTCTCTTACGTTAATGTAAACATCCATGTTTACCCACGTATCTCATTTCATAACAAAGGCAGAGAATGAGCACGATTCTCTTGCAAGAACAGCGTTTATTATCTTCCTTCATTAAAGAAAAGAGAAGCTGTGGCCCTCGCGAGCAGAATATTTTCCCCGACGCTACGTGACTGTTCACAATTTCCCATAAGGCTTCATTTAATCTTCGTGATACGATTATGATGATACAAAATAGGAATGAAAATGTATCAGAGTAAGTTTAATCTGTTGTAGACTATCTTTATTTACAACGTTTTATTAAGCTTAACTTTGTTTATGGTGTTATATATTTAAAACTTTGCCAGGACTCATCTTAGTGAAAGCCGCACAACGATATCTTAAATCGGTTTCGAAGAATTCGAGTTGTTCGTTTTCTGAACAGTGCGATATTCGATCACACAACCTGTAGCGCTGGATTCTTACCATTGCGCGAACATAGTGAACATAGTTCGTTCAACATAGTGAAGACTATTGAATGTTACACGTGTTTTAGATCGTTGTTCATGTTACATAAACCCATTACATTGTGTCGATAGTACAAGTTAGAAAGACTATTGTGTGATTATTTATTAAATATGATACACTCTCCCTTCCGCAAAACTGGTGTTACGAACACCTGTTCGGGAAAACATTGTATAGATATACTAGTGCATTATTATTATTATTATTATTATTACATTAGCGACCCGTGGCGTCGTGCAGATGTGNACTCTGTCCGATGCAAGTAGAATTCGCAGTGGTGGACGAAGCGGTTTTCGCGGCAGATTTTCTCGGGGTTCTCCCGTTTCCACTGCCTATCGATCCACCACAAAGTTCACCCAACATCATTTTTCCCTCATCACATTTACACATCAACTCTCATCACCATGGCTACTTAAAGCCAGAGCGCCAGAGCGCGCGGAGTAAACGGCGATGGAACACAGCCTTGAGTAGTCTCCCCATCGATATGCCGAACGAATACATACATATGTTTTACTTTATTTATTTAATTCACCATTATTCTGTTTCAGAGCATTCCAAGAAGGGAAGGTTGTCCAGCGGAGGCGGAGAACTGCGGAGAAACCACGCTTGGTGAGTCATTTTCTTAACTCAATTATTTTAAGCCATCAATCTTGGTGTCGTTCATGATTTGACGTGACGTGACTAATGTTATTTCCTATAAAGCGCATTGTTACGAGGTACATTTTTTCTTTATAAGTGAGAAAAGTTTTGAGTGTTCATCGTCACGTATTTGAAGGTAATTTCCCATGTTTTCTTTTAAAGAATCAAGGAATACATGGATACGGGTCTCAGAATTCTGAATCATCATTAACTTCGATCAATACGATTTCTAAGTGCAAGATCTCTCAAATCTGGAATCGAGCTTAACTGTTTAGCCATTCTTGTTGTTCCAGTTAACTATTACCACTACTATTTTGCGTCTGAATAGGTAATTATACTTCATAGCATCAGAAAGTGCGTCGAACTTTTATCAAAATTCGATATCTTTACGTGGTTGTACTGTAAAATTTTTAAGTAGAATATGAAAAAGAATAATATAAAATTTAAGTTAGACAAGTATTTACTGAACGTTTTATTAGAAATTTTTATGTTATTTAAAGAATATTGAACTCCCATGATAACTCGAAAGTCTCACAAATTATGTGATTCGATTTATCGATGTAAAATACTTTAGAAGCTTTCTTTTACATGTTCAAATACATAACTACGTCTTTATGTCAAAAGTTAATTTTTATGTAAATAAAAAACAGCAAAAAATTGCGTTGGGGAATTGAATCGTTTCTTTCGTAAAACCGGAATTTTTTTTTTTCATTTTTACAAAAATTTATAAATATATGTCATTGTTTGACTGGTTTCAGTCGTAAACAAGATTTTAGACGTATCTGGTCACCATTTGCCGATGGTGCTTTCTCTATTTCTGCACTAATTTGTACGCTTTTCCCTTGTACAAACATTTATTACGCCAAATATCTAATATTCTTCAATACAAGTATGACGAGTATTTCTGAAATAGATTTTTCAACTGTATTTTTATATTTTTCATAATATTGTGACCCTTCTTACTTATTGGTCACCTTTAAATTTATAATCAAGAATATAACACAAAAGAAAATACGGTTCAGCCTCGCTGGCCCTGACCCAGACCTGCGCTCACACATTGTCACTAGAAACTGGCTCGTCTCTCCTCGCGCAATGTTTCGCGCAGCAGACAAATCCACCTCGTCTACCTCTAACCAGTTCTCCTCTGATCCTGATATAGCAATGTCCCCCAATGTTCATCTCTCGGTAAGCAACTCTTTTCACATTCATATTGTGACTATTTATTTATCGGTCATTCTAAATTAACTATCACAAAAGTCGCAATATAAAATAGTGTTCTTGAACTTGATTCTTTGATGTTCACAAAACGACTTACCACTTGAGCGTTTAAAACCAAAACTGTCAGTTCACTCCCTCCTCCTTCTACTACCATCTTATCTCAGTTGTACCAACATACACCAATAAAAAAACAGGGCATTCGATATAAATCAAATTATTGGTGCAATATTGATACGTGTTTTTCTTTTGCTTTAAATCCAAAGAACAACAATTGGTCAAACATAGCTTAAATAATATAAACAGTGAAACCCCTTATCCTAGAGACAAACTATTTCCCTCGCTTATTCGAATAGTTGGAAATGTTTGAAGCTCGTAGCGTTTGTAGTTCGCCCCCCCTCTCTCTCTCTCTCTCTCTCTTGTTGGTCGTAGACTTCTTGTGGCTCGGATTCATTGCTTCTCCTCATTCCTCCGGGGTCGAACCCTACCCACCCAGTCTCGTACTTCTCTAATGCAGCACTCTGGAAGCAACTCATATGAGGATTAGAGAACGAGGGCCAAGGAAGCGTTGCGTGCCTTCAGGAAATCCGCAGCGGCAAAGCGCCGCGTTCATTTCCCTGGCTTCCTATTCTCGTATCTAGATTCTTGTTTGGCGCATTCCGTGTGGATTGAAACAATTTCCTCGGGAACTCCGGTTTTAAAATTCTTTAATACGAGGACAAGTCAATATATAAGTCGCAAACGTCAGTTTATCTTATAGCGTTGTAAATTACGAGTGCATTTTTTTGACCGCAGATGGCAGCACATGTATGCTTGTCGTATAGGTTGCGTTATATCTCGTAGGCATGCAGTCAGTCAAAGGCAGCCAATGCACTATGGGGGTTGTGTTGCATGAGTGAACACGAGAAGAACAGCGTGCAGATGTGCGATTTTTTGTTGGCTAATGAAATACAAATTAACTACGTCGCGAAGTTCATCCCGAAATGCGTTGCGAAATGCATCCCGTGTTTCGTACGGAACGTTGTGCTCAATTGGATCCAGAAGTTTTACAAGGGAAATCCCTCCGGAGGTGTCAACTGCAGACACATTTGCAGAGTGTGGAAAAAATAATTCGTAAAACATCTTTTGGGTAACCGTCATTTTTAAACTGATGATTTCGTAATCCAAGAAGTTACTCGTCAGGTACGACAGTAACCAAAAGTATTCTTTGCCACCAGCTTTCGAGGACTTGTAAAGAGTTGGTATAAGAGTCTCAATGAACAGGATGATTATGCCAAAAAATGTCAGGAAATGTTACTTTAATTATTATTGCCCTATCCAGTTTTGCGACTCATACAGTTTTGCGATCCAGTTTTGTTACATACGTATTTTGCAATTCCTTATCATTATGCACACACTACATATTACTAAATCCAATATTCTCCGTTTATTTGATTATTTGTAAATGAGAGCAAAATTTGTTTTCATCTGTTTTTGTTATCGAGACCTTAATTTTTAATTTAAATACAACTATACTCTTCGTCAAATATGTGGTAATAACAAATAGCAAAGTATTAATGCTATATTTAGGAGTTAATGTTTTATATATTAATATAAATAAAACATCTTTATCATAAATAATATCATCTTAATAGAGCAGTATGGGGAAAAATTGTGTCTTTGTAATGAGTGTGTTATCTACAACACAGCTGTGGAAGGTGTATATGTAAGAGGAAAGAAAACTTACAGAAATAAGACAAAAAGAAATAAAACTCGTCAAGTATGTCTTTTGGATAATGTGGGTACTAATAAATATAAATAATTAAAGCAAATTATTATTTATTACTTAACCTTATATGGAGTGTAGTAAATACAATGGAAACTAATTGATGGAGAATGGTTTTTCCAACAGGCATCAAGAAAGATAAGAAAGGAATTTTTAAAAATATCACGAATAAAGATGATTTTTGCTGAATGAACCGAAATTTAGCTGATGTCAAAACCAACACGATGTTATAGGAAGAAAACTATTTTAAGCCAATGTAGATAATTACACAGTTTACTTCAATTTTGATCCCAACTTGATTTGACAATAGTGGTTTTTAGATAGTATTCAAATATATTTGGTCGTAAAGTAATTATAATTAGCTTAACTATTAATTATACAGAGAATGTTATTTTTAATTATGTGGGCTTAGATCACCTCTGCAATTATTCTACGTTTTAAGCGAGCAAAAAATTGTTCTTTGGCACTAATACGAAAGGCAATATGAGGAATGTGACAGCCTCTTGCTTTAACAGACGGTGAAAGTCTTAAACGTCTACCTCATTTCCTCAACCCTTCTTAACAACCATTGTATATTTTTCCCTGTGATTTATCTTTACGTTATGGTTTGAGTTCATTTTATCACTTTATCTAAGAAAAACTTTGAAATATAGTTTTCGATTTTTGTATTTCCTTGACTGTTTATGCAGTACTTTCTAACGAAGAGGATTTCATCCACCTGTAGACCGTAGAGGATGAAATTTTCAGTTGAGTATTCCTTTATAACCACTCCAGGCATGTTTCATTTAGGGAGTGTACACGGCGAATTATTGTTTATATGTATATGAACGAATGTCATGTTCAGTTAAATGTATTTTTTATTCGAGAGGTTATGTGTCAGTTCTATTTAAACAATTAAAAAGAAGCTCTATATACATATTCTTATCATGAATAATAGACATTACATTTGTTTATACACTTACAATTGATTTTTCGCAATAATTCGCCAAATTTTCGGGATAAAATACTTTTGATCAGGTTTCGTCTCGATGTACTCCACTGTGCGGAGGTGTAGAAAGGCGGCATTCACGAGCCCCTGGTACGTGCCCCTTTAGGATATCTTTCAATTCTACAACCACTCAACATCTCTTTCTTATCATTTATTCTTCCCATCAAAAGTGTGGTAGATGGACTCGTAAACACACAGAAATCATCAGGCATTAAAATAAACCTTGACTCGAACTCATTTTCTTTGAAACCGGACATGTTTTTCATACTTTTTGAAGGAATGAGAGTAAAGATTTACGCAATAGCAAAACTAAATACTGCATCCTCATATATTAAAATGTCTAACTTATACACATTTTACTATTTAAGGTACATTTTTGCAATCCATTACACTGCCGAAACTCTATCTACCCGCGCGAGTCGGATGCTGTTAGATAAGCACAGACTTATCCCTGTCTTTTCTGCCCAGTTATAGGTCAACGGTGTATATAATAAGCTTTGTGTACATCTAGCTTTCATATGGATTACTTTCTACGGACTAAAATATCCGTAATTTTTATTCCGATAATGAGTCGATTTTAGTTAGGTACCCCCGCTTCCCCTCACGCCCGAAAACTACTTACTCAAGACCATTCGCGCTGATAAAGCGTCGGTTCTGCGCAACGAAACGACCAACTTTAGACATCTGCAGCTAGCAGTAATAACGTCATTGACTCATGAAGCCACTACATTCGGGATTTTCTTGGCAACAGGGATAAAAATATCACGAAGAAACAATTTAGGTGTTGTACGTGGCCCGTACTTTTATAGTACCACTCCGGCAATCCCCACTTGGCCCATCCGGTGGCTAGAGGGTTAGCATGCTTGCTCATCATCCAGTCACCCCCGATTCAATTCCCGGCAGCGCCAGAAGAAACGTGTAATTTCACATTAATGTCTCACTTAATGTAGAAATAAATCGTGAATTTAGTGTTATTTCAATTACTATGATTTTTAAACACTATACTTAGAATAATCTATAGTTCGATAATAATTTGTACATGTAAATTTTTGGCGTTAAATTACAAACATATTGACATTCTATTAGTTTTATAACTCGCAGCTAACTTTTCATCTTATCTAGGAATTTTTGCTGAAATTTTTGAATCCGCCTCTGCTTTAGGGCCCTTGATCGGAATTCCCTTGCTTGCTTCCGGAGAGTAAATTAGTTTATTGTCCTCCACGTGGTCATACACAGTTTGTGTTTTTTTTGACAATAAATTTATTATTATTATCATTATTATTATTATTATTATTATTATTATTATTATTATTATTACACTCCATTTAGCTGTGACCACTGAAAAGCGAACCTTCCTCCTACGATCCACTTCCTACTACTCTTACTATAAGTAACGACTCCTACTAACACCTCCACGTGAGCCAAGTTGCTGGTAAACCCAACTCTCTGTCCACGTCCTATCGTTCCATGTAGATAAGCTGCTATAGCACGCTGCATTCCCCATTTACAAATACTATAAGTAAAAAAATCTCCGTCGAGGAAACTGAGAATCATTTCTTTGGAGAATTTCGACCTCCGATTGGAACTAAAACGTATGTAAATCTCAAACCACTGAAAATTCTCCCTGAAACGTCAACCCCGAATAGCAGTGAACGTAACCCCGCAGCCAGTACAGTCGACCTCTTCACTTCCACTAACCACTTATGTGACCTTTCCTACCGTATCCTCCATACAGAGTGGACGACGGCGCAACGGAGTCGCACGCTATTGAATTTCCTTTTATTGCACATGTTATGGCTGCGGATGGGATGTTCCGACCACGACTTCTGGGATAGTTGGGCGTGTAACTGCCTGCATTGGCAACGCTTCAAATTTCCCAGTTCCACGTAATGTGAACATGATATCGTGTGTAATGTGCGGTTTTTAAACAATGACACACGACAGAGAGTAATTAGGGTTAGGATTTGCTGATTTTCTCTTGAATTTTCATAAGGATTTGTTTATGTGATTCATCGACGAATGCAACGTGGCATCCCATCATCCTTGTTCACATTTTATTTTTTTCTTTAATATTCATATGTTACGTACAAAATAAACCTAATTACCCTTCGCTTTGTTCGCACAGATTTTGTAATGAAAAAAAATGGCTTTCTTAAATTGCCATTGTCCACTGCAAATTTCCAACATTTAATTCCCAAAATCTAAGTACTATTATTTTATTGGAGGTTTGATAGAATTTGTGTGGACTGTTCAGAAATATTCTTAATCATTTCTTTCGTCATTATAATAAAGGAGAAAATAGTTCTTATGCAAAATAATATGTTTCTTTTATTTTTTAGGCAAACTAATTAAACATTGATATGAAATTTATCATTGGTTAGAATTGACTACATTCAGGATAAGATGAGACTTTCTACAGGTAAAGTTATCTCCTATTTTCCTCTCACAAATTAAAAACTTTTGAAAAAACAACAAATAAAAAAGTTTTATTATGAACGATTACACGTGTTTTTAGAGATATTTAAAGCTTGAAAATACTACTAATCTATCAAACCATTGCGAAAGTATACAAAGCTACAGTATGAAGTAATATACTATTCCCGCCACATGTTGTCTAAAAACATGCGAAACTTGGACCTATCCACACAACGTTTCTCAAAATATTGATTGAATAAATCGCATATAAATGAGGGTCAGTTCGTTTTTTAAATCTGTACTGAACTTTTACCTGGGTGGTATGACAATTATGATTTTCTGCGAACTTTAATAATGAACGTCGAGATTAAATTCTCAAAAATGGTATTATCAATAAAATGTCTATTTGATGATAGATACATAACTAAAATAATTCAGTGTTGACATTCTCCACCTAATTACTGATTACCATATATCGCATGTGCTACAGCTGATCTCCCTCAATTGAGTCTACTTCTGATGGACTTACTATTCGTTTCAGAGCGTTTTGTATTATTAACTATCTTCACTCGTAGTATCTAAATATCACATATGCCATAGTAACATTTCACTTACCCGATAAATTTTAAGACTGTAAACTAAAATTTTTTTTCAGAAATTACGAATATTGTGATATTTTGTCCATTTTGTGAATAATGTTCATAATAAACGTGACATTCAAATTTAATTAAAAGAAGATGAACTGTACTGATTAAAATAATTCACATGCTTCATTTTTTACGAACTTTTATCTTGCCAACGTTCTTTTGCAAGCATAATGTTGTATATATTTATGCAAACAGAATTTTGTATTTGTATACAAACTACCAATTAGGTGATGAAAATCGTGCAATAGCGTGTTTTCTTAGAGACATTCGCACTAAATATGAAAGACAATCCTCGATTCCGTATTGTTTGTTCCTTTGAACAATACAAAACTTAAATGTAATTTTTGTAAATTACTATACCATTTTCATCTTCATCCATTATACTCAGAGATATTTTAAATATTCTAAAAATATTTTGTGTGTTTTAAGGTAATAAAACGAGTGTGAAATAAATAATTATTGTTTTAATGTTATAAATCATTTATATCGATTTTCAATAAAATTGTTTATTTTCGTCTAACTTTGATTTCTAGATATTTCTTTATTGTTCGTAGCTACATTTTTCGACATCCCTCTTCTCCTTTTCGTGAAAGAATTACTTGAATTGCACCAGTGAACAATTCTAAAAATCATCGCTACCCGGGGAGGGATTTAAGCAAGGACGTCGCTTAAACTCGTTTTTCGTTTCAACCCTTAGAGTCTAGTCGTGCCTTTAGGTTTCTTGTTCGCATCATCGGAAATACAAGACCTCGTATGTATGCAACGTACGTCCAACCACATTGCTCATGGGAACAAGGAATGAAAAGTGGGACGAGGGTGGGACGTATCCCAAAGTCCAGGAGAGACAAAAGACGTAAGGAGAAGGGGAGGGTGAGTGGGAGGAGGGGGGAGGCCCGGACGTTGGCTCCGCGCGTGAGTCTCACAATGGCGTGTAGGTACAATGGCTGAGGCCAAGTGGCTATTAACTTCTTCCGCGTCCACCTCTCTTTCTCTCCCCCACCCCTTCCCCGTCTCCTCCACCGCCGCTCGCCTCTTCGCCCACGTCGTGCCAAACCGGGGAATCCCCATCGACGGAGGCGGCGTCTTGCTGACCGTGCGCGCTCTTCAGCGCAGGCGAGCACCGCAGCCCGGGATCGAACACTCATCCCCCAGAGAAGAACAATACCCGCCCATGCATGACTCTCTGCTGCGCGGCGACGGCCTCATACTTCGTAATAAGCTGTGATTGCTGTCGAGCCTCCAGCCATTTCCGAACAAAAGAAGCTCGCACTTGTGGGACGATTTCGGTTTATTTGTGCATTCAGTGCAATCGACTGGAGGCTGTACTCTCAACTTCTCTTATCTGAGGAGATCGAGAAAGGTCCTGGAGTGGAAGGAAACTACGAAACTCCTTCGAGAAGAACTTCGCAAAATATGGTTTCGATTCCTAAAAGAGATTTTACTTATTCCGAAAATCTCATTTATTCATCTTCGTAGAATTCCTCTCTTGTTCGTATTAGTTTCCCTATCAACTCATCGAAGAAACTAGATTTATTTCCTCACCATTCCGGGTATTAACGCAACGATATTAAACTGCGTGAACAAAATTTAAAGCGATTTAAAGTGTAACGCTCGTTGTGTATCTAGTTAGAAAGTTCTAGATTTGCGAAGTCGCTAGATTTCATCTTGGTAAGTCCCAGTCTGTGTTAATATATTTCGTACGCCACAGTGGAGACACGCCTACAGGAGCATTACTTGTAATGACATGAAACCTTTGCACTGGGATTGCGTCTCATGCGCCGTGCTCAGTGGGGGCACTGCGAGATGTAAGCTATCACCGAGAAATGCCGACGAAAATATATCTGCTTTTTCACAAATAAATTCTTATTTTCTTAATTACGATGTCCTGTGTATTTCACCTTAAAAAATAAGATTCTTCATGTTTTGAAAATCGGTTTCAAAAAACAGTTGTTTTAAAAATTATGTCCAACTTAATTTAATTTCTCAGTTTAGTGTTAATATATTCGTATGTTCGTTTGTTAACGTGGCTACATGAGAAAATAGACATATTTCACCAACACGTTCTCTTCAAATTCCCATTATGTGGATAATGCCATTAAAGTTACAGTATTAAAAAAGTGTATGAATTACTATTTATTGTATAATGAAAGTACAACTTCAAAATCATACGAGTATATTTTAAAAAATTGAAAGTTAATTTTTTTTTCTAGTTCCATTTTCCTTCAAAACTAGACGCATTTCATGAATGTTCCTCAGATTAAATACGAACCTTACGTTCTCTGGGTTTATAAAAATTCTGTTAATAATATTCAAATCTTGTAGAATAAACATTTATTGTTAAAACAGTTACCAGCAATTTTTTAGAATAAATAACTTTTTTTAATTTTCAGAACAATGATCTTCTTTTAAGCAGATATATAATATTTTAAATTGACCAGTATTATCAATTATGTCATAATCATGACCTCATCTGAGTGTCTCACACAATGTGGAATAAAAAAATGATGATGCGTGACGCTTATTCATCTACTACGATTTTGATAATATGACAGTTGTAAGGAAGAAGTGTCGGTATATTTTCAAGAAAATTGGGGTTAATATTTGAACCTTTTTATACTAGTTTCCCTGGAGCCATAATGCTCCTTACCCTGCGTAAAAGTTTGTAAAAAACGTTCTCTTCTTGAAGAAAAAAACCGACACAGAAACGGTACAGACGACAAGAGCGAATCTATAATATCCGAATTCTGACCATTTTGGTGTTCGAAACCCCCCGTCTGTTTGAGCGTCAGCAGCTTCCTGACTAAGCCTTCTCGTCCGATGGTCAACCGACTTACGGAGCGTCTCGTTCTAGTTCGTGACCTGGCTAATTACCTGCTTTATGTGGGAGGAGGACGAGTCTCCCGCAGCAGGAGGCGCAAGATTAAGGTTTCCCTGCGGTCTCTCGCAGCCACCAGGGCGCGCGCGTGGGCGAGATATTGGGAGAGTCAACGCTATGCGATCACGATACGGCGATTAAAGCTCACATTGACTGGGCAGTTTCTAAATAGGGTGTCTGTCCCTGTAATCTACTTTGTTTTAACCAATTAACTCTTAAGTTTTTTTCTTCTTGTTTTTCACTCCTCGAATTTTGTCAATTTCCTGAACTTTGTGTGGTTGGCTTTGTATTATTTTCTTCATCGTTATTTATGTATATACCTTCCATTTTCTCGTAAATTTCTCTGTATTTTCTACATTCTTCTACCAAGTTTTTGATTGTATTTCAATAATATGTTTATCTTGTACCGTGTTGTGCCCACATTGAAGAGAGTAAAGTATTATTACCAATATAAAATTATGAATATCTATGTAATAAGTATATTTGTGTGTATATTCCTGGAATTATAAAAGAGCCCAATAAAATATTATAAGTCCGTCGCTCTTTACAGTTTGGATTTGTTAGGTTTGCAACGCCACTCCTCTGCGACGGGGAAAAAACTCATCATCTTCGTTCGACCAACCGTAGGCAAACTTGAAACTACCTCCATATTTCGCAGGCCAATAGATATCTTGTACTG
The DNA here is from genome assembly GCA_002313205.1 of Laupala kohalensis. Classification (NCBI taxonomy): domain Eukaryota; kingdom Metazoa; phylum Arthropoda; class Insecta; order Orthoptera; family Trigonidiidae; genus Laupala; species Laupala kohalensis. The sequence goes on from NNCF01127306.1 coordinate 115,021, forward strand.
GTGAATATACCCTTATTGAATCGTAACGAGAGAAAATGTTTTGTTTCTCCGCTATTAAAGAAATATTTTGTAAATTTTTATTATACACGCCTTGGACTTCCATAACAAAAAATATTCTTTATGTTCTTTACTTCAATTATCTTTATTATTCTTTATATTTAAATTACATCTCAAGTTTTGTTGTCTCACAACGCCGTCTTAGGCAATATGAAACAAATTAAACTTCTCCATAAAAAGATTTACTTCTTAGTGTAAAATCGATATTCTTTAATCACAGATTTGAATACCATCGCAATATATCGTGTGAATTTCGTGAGATACGCATTCAGGAATTACTTATTAATATTCTTACAACCTCTGAATTTTATTCAGTGGCGCAAAGAACATAAGGTCATTGGAATCAATTATTGAGTTGTTTATTGTAATTTCAAATGATATGCAGCTTCTTATACTATTTTAGAGGACAATCGGAAATCAAGCATTATAGAAAGGAATTTAGTATAAAATGAATGAATAACATTATGTTAATTCTAATGATATCTTTAACAATTTTAAACCAATAAATAAATTACATCTGTAAGAAATGTATTTATGCGAGCATTGAAGTTCAGTGAATGAAACAATGATGCCCTGAGGAAGAAGTTTTAATAAACGTCGAAACGTAGACATTTCAATTTTCGACCTTATATATATATATATATATATATATATATATATATATATATATATATATATATATNTTTGGGGTCTTCTGAAATTCCGGTAACAGAAAAATAGATTCCGGTAACAGATTTCGCTCTGTCACACGAACTAGTTTACGTTTGATTTTCGTAAATGCTTTTTTTTGTCTAATCTAAGTTATATCAAAGGGCAACAAGTGAAATCAATAAACGAGTGAAACCCATTCTGGTTGGCTACAAAAACAATACAAATATTTTATTTATTTCAATATGAGGAATCGTACACAAACTACTTCAGAGATACTTAGACTATATCTCAGTTATATAAAACAACCGTAACCGTCATGCATAAATCCATTGTTCGTAATACATGCCACAGAGATAGAAATTTCTTCCAATAACTATAGATATTGACAAATCGTGGAATATCATTCCCGCAGCTCACCAATTTACCAGGAACACGCTTGAGAGAAAATATAATAACCATAACAATAATAGTAATAATAGTAATAATAATAATAGTAATAATAATAAAGGTAAAAATTGTTGATGAGAAAATTAATAGCTATTGCTATTGAAAATTTCAAAATGAAGTTTCTGAATCGTACATATAGTTACTTTCTGCTGGCAGCAACAAATGTACTAAGAAGCGCGCTCGACGTCTTTAACCGGAGAAAGTTGTCGCTGAAGTGGAGGTAACCGGATGGTGACAACGACAAAACTCCAAAGGATCTGAGGGCACGATGCATACCTAATGTCGGCGGAGAACGTGAAGAAATGTCAACATTTCGATTGAATTAATTGTAGATTGTTTTGTGTTAATTTTCGCTTCAATACGATAATTTTTTATTTTGGTCAACTCAATTTTGCCGTCATTATAACCACATTACGATAAACGGTCATGTACTACCAAGAACACAATATGACGATACAGTAGAGCGTCGATTATCCGATATAACGTCAGGGAAGATTCGAATAATAAAAAATCCGGATAGTAAGATTTTTCTATTAGGTGGTGGCTTCCATTTTAGAAGTTCTTTAATGCTAACTGGTCTTCGTACGTTCTGGGAATAGCAGAATAGTAGGGAGTGATTTTGTAACTTTCCATGATTCCACTTCGAATAGATAGGTTCGGTTAATCGACGCTCCATGGTATATTAATTCAAATTATGCAGTTATGAGTCGTAGCAAATTGCAGCAGTTATGGGTACGGTATTTTAATGAACTGTAAATATTTTTAAATACGTACCCTGGATTTGCATGCTGGGAGAATTATAATTATTCGTAATCAAGAAAACATAGTGATCTATTTTTTTGTGGTCCAATCGGTGAATAAACAGAAATAATTTCATCCCCTCCTTTGTTCTCATTTTTGTTTTATATAAAATTTTCATGTTTTGATCCATATATCATGTAAAGCGGAGTGTATGTCATGATTTTACCTTGAAGTGCAGGAATGTTAAATCCACCGCTTCCCTCTGCCTCCTTTGAACGAAATAGATGGGGTGGTTTCTTGCTTCATAAGAGCAAATTAGTTTGTCTTTCTCCACATGGTCAAAGCAAGTTTGACTTTTTTTTTTATAACTATACAAACTTTTTTATAACTATTTATTTATTTACTTTGTTTACACAGATTCACTTGTTTAACGAAAAACTATGAAAGATTAAAATATTTCGTCCTACAACAACATAAAATACTAGTATCTCTCAACACAGACTATACCAGCGTCACCACAATTTCCATAACCGCTGCCGCCCCCCCCGCCCCCCACAGCGCCTCATAACCCTCTCCCTCGCGATCTCGCACCTGTGCAAAAGCCGCTTGCCTGCCACTCCTGCAGTTAATGAGTAAGGTATTCTCCTGCGAGTCTCTGAGGTGTTAGCATGCAGGCAGTTTCATTAATCAAACGAGTTTCTCCGAGGACGAGGCTAATCGCCGAAGAAAATTGAGGGATGTTCTGAGGCAACTCCAAGGCGAGAGACAGCGTAATGTTGCAAGGTTAGACTCAAAAGACAGCTCTTTTCTTTTAACAGGAACACAAGAGTCGTCGATGAAATAGCGCTTCTAATAAATCAGTTGACATTCGGGTCATTACTGGGAAATCAGAGATTGGCGAGAATTTATTTCAAGTTTTATTAAAACAACGTTATAGTAATTACGTATACTATATATAAAGTATATTCTAAATGATTCATCATCCGTTTACAAACATTTACTGATATTATAATATACTTGTATTAACATGTATTCTCTATGTTTCAATGCAGTTTTGTGTCATCACCAGGCGATTAACAATACAGTTGATTACTTAGCAACATGACCTAAAAATTGGAAACATTCAGGCTTTTAACGTTTGTGGCGCAAAGTTATGTCAAAACCTAGTGAATATACAATGTATTAAATTAAAAATTCACACCTGTAAATATCGATTCAAAATTTATTTAGAAAATTTGAATTGTGGAACATATTTTTTTATTTACCAACATTTTTTATGTACATAGTTGTTCGTTTTATATTTGTTATCATGAAATTGATCATTTCAATACTAGCAGTAGTGAAATATAATTATTCTACTTTTCAATATTCAGTACTCAATGTAAAATTGTTAGTTGTTAATAAAGAACAAATTCTTACAAATAAAAAATACACAGTGTACATCTCAAAATATGATCTTCTTCATCCTTACAAATATTTCATTAGTTGCATCGAGTTTTTTGTTTTGAAATACTTCTTTTTATTCTCTTGGGGTAAAGAATATTGTATTAATAATTTGTGAAAATATTAAGATTTAATTCCGGAGTAAGGAAATCCATAGGTAAGTTTTTGTGCGTGGCGTACAGGATATTTTATATTTCTTATCTCGTGTATATTTCTTGGTTGAAAGACGAGTAAATTTCATGACTGTATCCGATAAAAACGCAAAAGGAGGAACTCGAATTTTTTTCGTGAAGCAGTTCGTCCGTTTATCATAGGGTCGTGTTAACACCTACAATTTATCGAACTCCTCTCTTTCTCTCTACTGCGGCAACCGAGACAAAAAAAACTCGAAATACGGTTCGCCGCAAGAATAACTCTACATAAAATATTAGGACCCATCTGCAGCATTGTGCACATGTTGCTGGAATCTGGTTTTGACGTAGAAACACATTCGATTACTCCTGAACCTCCTGAGTTTCTTCGTCTTCTGCTACTCCGACATTTTATAATATAATAGAAAATTTTAAAATATTTTATTTTTATCTTTTTGTTATTTTTTAAATTAAATTTTATGTGTTCACCGTCAAAATTGCGTACAGAGTGATATCCCGTTTAAAGTGGTGTCTCTAACAATAGGCTAAAAACAACATAATTCTGTGTGAATTCTTTAGATGTTTTAGATATAAAATCTTCTCGTTTATTTTGATCTTGAATCTATGTTCATTACCTTGACATAAAAAAATATATACGATCTTTATCGTAGATTAAATAGATGCATATATACGAAACGAGTGACACCCCATTTACCAAAATCGGCCCAATAGAGACGACGTTACAGTGGAACATCTATATTTGCAGAGACTTAAATGCATCACCTTTTCCTTGCATCACCGTAGTCTGTTAAAAGTACCTCAACTACCATAAACATAAAGGAATACTTATAAAGAATAATGGTAATACATACATACTAAAAATATTGGAATCATTCATAAATCCTGGTCATCCTAGCAAATAAAGGCAATTGAAATTTTGTGTATTTTTATAAACTTGTTTAAACGGTACACACCGCGCCTCAGTAGACAGAACTACCAAGGTTTCGGCGATCCTGCTGTGGCCTTCGATGCCAGAGTTGTACAAACCTAAGTCGCTGTCTTATTGTGTAATTTGGGTATCTTCGTACAAAAAGTTAGGACTTATCGTGGTATTGTACCCTACCCATAGCTATCATTAGTTTTCCTCTTGTCAGAACGTGTATCGTCGACGCGCTTTGCATTTCCTCCGGCTATCAGGAGCTACCGTTCACCTCGCGGCGGCATGTTATTGGATAAAGAAATTTCCATGCAAATTGAGCTACCCATTACCGGGGCAGGAGGAGGCTGCGGAAATCGAGGTCGGAAGCAACTGCTACGGCTGCTCCGGAAACGAGCTATTCATCCTTGACGGGGGAAAATTCCCGAACCGTTTTTCGCCGGTCGCGCCCGCATGCACAGCGACTCTATTCATTAATCCCGAACCAATCAGAAGGTTGTCAAGTGTAATTAAAGGCCCACTTCCGCACGAGTATCTCTGATCCCAAGAGTTCTCTCGAGCTCTGTCATTGGGGATGAGGGTTGGTGGTGGGACGGGCTTTATTCGAATCGTCAGAGCTCCAGGGAAGTCGTATAATCTGCTTTTGCCTCTCTGTGCCATGTCGTCTCCTCGCGCGTTGCTGTCGACGTTCGATGAGATATCTGGCGTACCTCACAGTGCGGTTTTACGTGTTGCGGTTTCTTCGCGCCATGGTGGATGAGGTGCATGGAGGTAGTTACGTCTTAAACAAAGCGTTTTCAATGCGCTTTGTGGTTCTTATAGGATATATTCTTACACGACGTACACATTTTTTAAATAATATCGAGAAATTCTTCATAAATCTAATAAAAGAAATTGCAGAATTAAAGAAAATTTTACGATTTTGATTTATAGGTATCACTAATTTTGCATTTTAGAATATTTACGATACTGAACCATTTACCACAAACATCCTCTATTCTAACTTTGAAGTTTGAAGGAGTCGTTCATAATTTCGTTTACGCTTTAATTTTACTTCTCAACTGCGGCGTTTTGTGGTGTACGTTCCGTCCCGCTTTTTATTCTTTGCCACAATTCAAGCGAACCCAGTTCCCAGCTGGAATCCAACATTCGCCAACCACTTCGCATTGCAAGAGGCGAGAGAGCTGATCTACGATGGATGAGCGTAGCTGCAGATTTCATTTGAACTTAAAGTAGGAGCACGGACGGGCAGGGGCGGAGAAAAGTCCCTTTCTCCCGTTGACGAATGGGGGATCTTGGAGATCGGGTCCGACACGACATCCACACCATCATTCCGCCCTTTCTCTTCACCACACCCTTACGAAATACTGCCGCACAGAAATGTCCTTCTCATCACTTCTGCCGACACAACGTTCGTGAAATTCTATTGGACGTCTACTCTATGGGACGGGCTTTCAATTATTCTTTTCGCATTCATCAGGAATTTATCTTACTGGAGACTCCTTGATTTACGAGAACCCAAACGATATGTATGAATGTGAAATGAGAAAATAAGTCAACACGATCTCTCTGACGCGTTCTTCACTCGAGTATCCAGAATATCAACATACTGGAAAGCGTTACATTGCAATGTATAGTATACATGAAATCTTTTTTTTCATTTTTTATTCATTGAGTATGGGTAAATAATACAGATATGAGTTATGAAACTTTCAACAACAATGAATGGTAATTATAATTATAACTTAAGTAATGAAGATGTTAGTAATTTCTCCTATAATTTCAAAATTATTTTGATTTTGATCACATTTTACGTAAAACACTTACCATTAAGATGATTTGGACAGTTGCCATAATCGTAGATGTCTAAAAAACTTAAATATCCATAACACTGCGCAGTTGTGAGTAATCTATATAACGTATATTATACAATGTAGTGTTCGATAGCGCGCGAAATGAATCTACAAATTTGTATGTTTCCTAAATAAATAAATAAATAGACGAATAAAATGGCGCTAGAAACTTGAGCACTTTTTCATTACCACTTAAAAGCATAACTTTTTTTATCTAGTCGTCACAGATAACACTACGATCTCTGGAAAACTTCATTTTTCTATTCAAAGAAAAATCTGTGAAAAATGTTGGGAGAAAATTCATGTTATTGCACTGATTATTCATGTAAAGATTTCGCGTCCGTGTATTCCTGAATTTTAATGAAGCTCAATAAAATCGTGAATATTTGGATCTTACTAAAAATAATTTAGTCCAACATTAATTGTTAACTACGAGTAAAGCAAAATTATTATTAGAAAATTGCCACTGAATAAATAAATATTCTATTATCGCAAAGTATTGTTGAATTTCTCTATTACATCGCAGAAGAGACATAGATAAATTTAAAATTTCATCCGTAATTTGTGAACCTTCTCCGTGACGCTTTCTCCGACAAAAGTTCTTTTTGAAGGTCATAGGTCACGTACGTCGAGTGGACAGCTAAAACCACTTACATCTCTCTTGACCTATTGGCATTACTGATTCTATCTTCTGAAAGCTTCTTGATAATATCTGTCTTCGGAACCACTATGAAGAATGAACTCCACGCTTCAGGTACTTGAGAATGTTGAAGGGTTACTTAACGTTGTACCTGACATTTACGACTGTCGTTAAGCCGTTCATGCTGCTTTGCGGTTTTTCGCTCAGGTATCTGTATTAAAATTAAGCCTGAGTTTTAAGACTGCCCATTTTCATATCACCACTCATTTCAGATAATTTTAAACGCACGTAGAAAACCGCATAGTGCAGTCCACTATTATCAGAGTTCATCGCACTACATCTAATAATAAGAAAGGGCTCTAATGACCTCGATGTCACCGAGCCGTAATGCCCCAATAAAAATAAAATAATAAGAATTAATGAAAGATGTGATGTAGTCAACTAGAACAAATTATTATTCTTGTGATAGTACTTTCGCCGGCTTTGCTGGTATCATCAGTCTAAAAAAAATTAAGTAGCGTTAACTATGTTTCAGGGATATAAAGCAGAAAAGTTTATTGATTAGATCAGGCAACCTTTTTTGGCCGCGGGTCAAAATCAACCAAAATGTGAGTATTAAAGAGACGTTTGAGTCAGAGATATTTTCGACATGGATCTTATATACATAAACACTTATGTGGATAAGATCCATGGTAATCAAACTAAAATGTTCTTAGTATCTATTTTCAATTTTTTTATTCTCAAAATGTTTGTTTATAATTTATTTTTATATATTATACTTTTTCGGAACTGAAGTGGGTCACTCAAAATTATCAAATGGGTCAATCGGTGACCTTTAGGTCATAGGTTGCCGACACCTGGATTAGATTATTAAATTAACTGATTTGAAATTAAATCAAGGTGAGAACATATGAGATTTTTTAAGTGATTTCAAAACAGGGTAACAGAATTATTGAACAATGAATGGAGGTAAGAAACCAAAATCTGAAAGTAGAATAAAGTATAAATATATGAGATCAGCGTACCTGACAATGCCAAGTATCAAGGGCATTTGTTCCGAACTTTTGCGATCAATGCTATAACTGAAACCCTCCCCCGTCCCTACGTACCAAAGACCTGTACGACTGTCGTTAAGCGTCCTCTCGAACTACGTTAAATAACGTCCCCTCGAACCCTCCGCTGAATATTTTGAAAATATCACAAACTATCGGTGAATTCTTTTCGTCGCTGTCTATCCTTGCAAAAAATAATATAAAACCTCCGAGGCAGAAAATGCATTTATTAATAGCAAGATACGATAGTTTTCTGTTAACGTGTTTTTTTTCTCGGAACATATAGTCTAAAAAGACTTTTGCCGCGAATGATTGCAGGTCGGCCGGGCGGTCTGCCTTTGAAGTGTCAGACCAAAGAGCGTACTAGGCGTTAATTTGTAATCTCAAAAGGCTCAGGTTCCTATTTTGAGTGTTATGCTCCGTGTCATCATAAGAGTAAAAAGATACAACAATATAAAACTTCTTTCACTTTTGAATATAATTTTGTGGAATTTTCACTTAACGAAACACAGGTAATTAACAATAAATGTTATATTTTTCGAAAATACCAGTGACATGTTATTTTTCCTTTACATTAACGTTTTGGTTTCTACCTATGAAAACACTTTTCAAGATAAGTTATGTTAATTCCTGGTCTTAAATCATAAATTCTCATTAACGTGTGCAGATGCGTTTCCCGCAATGTTGGATTGTATTTATTTATTGATGTATTACAAAATTTAATATTTAACACTTGGAGTTAATATGTTACAGATGTTTTCAAAAAAAATGAGGTGTAGTTTACCAAGGTCCGGTTAAAAGAGGCATCTCTTTCCCACTCAGTTTTCACTTGGAAGTTATAGCTGTACGTTATTCATTGGAAAGTAACATCTCATTTCTCATGATCGTCGTTACGGAAATAAGGTGGGACGGAGTGCTGTTCAACTACGTGTGCGCCTAACAGGTAAAAATTAGACATTTTGGCGCCTGGCAGTGGCGATGGGGCGCACTGGGGTTGTCACTGCTCCAACCCAATCAGAAGCGAGCTTTGTCTTTAACAAGCTTTTTGGACAGTGTTGACATTTCTCTGTCTTTAAACGAAGTCAGTGTAAGGCAATTCTTGCACCTAAGAAATGAGCTCGTAAGAAATACCTAAACATCGGTCATGAAGTTCCCTTTCTTTATCAGTTACGAGAATTGGAATTGAAGATTACTTCGCTGACTTCCCTTCCTGTTCAGTGACTTCACCCCTGACCCCATTTACAGAATCAAGCTAGTGATCCGAATAGGATGTGAACGCGATTATAATATTAGTAGACTGAAAAGTTGGCAACACCGCCGCTTCCATCCGTTGCTTCACCCATGCTACTTTCCGGTCTCAACTATAGTTCATCGTGGTTCGAAATCATAAACCTTCACATCTGTCATGATGCTGACTTCTCACTCAAGATGTGTACCTCTTCATAACGAAATCATAGTTCTATTCTCTGTATGCGAACCATCGATGACTACAATAATGCTTATAAAATTAGTTAATAACTTTCATGGATGAAAAATTAATTAGTTTATAAATTGAATGGAGAACTAATTACACCCTATAACAGTTTGTTCAAATACTAGTACAAAATGGTATGTTGTTTGATGACAAGGTTTGAAAAATTTACTTATTATAGGTTTTCTCATGTAATTATTTGATTTGAATTTTCTCTAATAAACAAGTCACAGAAACTATTTACTGTGAATTCAAATATGTTAGAATCATTTATTAAACCAAATCACATCCAAACTAAAAGCAAATTGGTTCTCATATTTTGGTTAGTATATTCACAAGTAGAACTGTTTAATTAATTCCAGTTACTTGAACTTTCTTTTCCCTTTCGGGGAAATACATAATTCATATAATTCCTTCTGTGGGGAATACGTCGTCTCAGATTTCTAAATTAAGGAGATTACCCCAGGAAAAAAGAAATTAACTTTTCCAGTTAAAAAAGAGAAAGGGAATAGAATGAAAATGAATACGTGGTAAGTTTTCTAGACGTAATAACTTCGTAAATTTCTTGAATATATTGGTATTAACTAAAACGTTTGGAAGGTAATCCTTACCGATTGAATCAGATTTATAAATAAAAAGAATGAATGTTCGAGATTTTTTAAGGGTGAGTAATATTCGTTAGATATTGTTAGTGTTGGTTCTCTAATGAGTTTAATTTTCAGGAGTCACATGAAGAAAACGATATAGTGAAACGATGCATTAAATCAACTAGTAAGCTAGTAGTAACTAGTTAACAATACAAAGGAAAGCGCACCTATGTTGAAGGAGACCTAGTTCCAACAGCTCTAACCCAGTTTCGAATTGATAGTGAGATAAGAAAGTATTTCCAGTTTTTAAATTGTCTCGATCCTAAAATTAGTGGAATAGAATGGCCTTGCTTTTTAGAATACTTATTTTGAATGGATGCAATGAAGTCCCAAGTAAGAAACATTTTGAGGTTTCCAGTGGTGGCATTAGAAATAGCATGGTTACAAATGCAATGCGACGAAATCAATTTGAACTAGTTTGAGATTTTTTTTTTTCCACTTCGAAGACAACATCCAACTAGATCCGAAGGATGATCTCAGTACTCTGCACCTATTGATTACCATAAATGCTAACTGTAAGCAATTTGTGCTTGAGATGAATCAATGATTAACCATGTCATATGAAAAAGCAATGATAAAGTATTCTGGGAAATATTATTGTATTTGGCCTTCTGCATTACCTCGCAATGAGTTCTCTTGAATTTCGCCCAGTAACCTAGGGTTGCCATATGGCTTACAAAATGGTTAATTTTTGGGGGCATTTTTTCCTATTAACTAATGCCAGAAGAAACAAAAGTTAACACCGTAATGAAAAAAATTAGAAAAAAATTAAAATTCGGGCACTAATGGGTTAATGCTGGATTATTGTAAGTTCACTGTTCTAGTATTTCAAAGATCATCCTATGAATCCGGATCACATTATTTGCGGAGGAGTTCGCGCTTTCTTTTTCATTATTCGATAAATAGTAGCTTCATCGTGTTATATGTACCTGACATTTTTCTATTTTCTATAAATAAATATTTTAATGATAATATTATTTATAGCCAAATGAGTAGTGAAGTGTACCACATAAATATGCATATTTTATTAGGTATTCATTTATCTTTCCTTTTCGGACAGTTTCTAATTTTTATTATTAAAAACAGATTTTAGCAAACATCTTAGGCTAGATTGGTCAGTCTCAGGATTCACGCAGAAATTTAAAATAAATCTTTACAATTGTTTACAAACATATAAAATTATTTACCGGCAGCTAATAGGAATATTAAAAATTTATAGGCTTTGTAAGTGTTATATTTATGAACATTTTCATCAGATGTGAAGAATGAGATGTCCGAAAATGTTTTGGAGGCGTTAAATACCATTTTCTGGGTGCACGATATCCATGGAGACACTAGAGAAGCTTCCACGATCACTTTGGCAAACATTTCCCATTACGTTCAGAATGTAAGGTGCATTGAAAATGAGCCTCAACACACATTAAATACCATTGAATAATCTTGTACTTTTGTTGTCTCAATATGTTTGTGTATTTTCTGCTGTATGTTGGTATATCTTGAGTTTTCATGAACAAACACCACGAAAATCGTTCTATTTACCCTCAACATTACTTCTAATTACTGCCGCAAACTCTGGCATTTAATACGCATTATTCAACATTTTGCCTTGAAATGCCAGTCTTTATGAGATCGTGGTAATAGAATTCGGAGGTAAAAACTATTAGCAACACAAGAATATATATTCGTAATACTTGCTTTAATTCATAGTTGCGACATGTTTGTGTGACTTAATTGTGCACACGCAATAACAACAACATAACTCTCACTTCTTCCCTGACTTTTTTATTCCGCCACCAACTAATGGTCCGGGTTTTGCTGCTCTCTGTTTAGCAGCTTCTAAAATTTTCTGGGTTTCTCTCTCTTTCTGCTTTCTCTCCATGGCCTCTTCATCTAGTTCTCGATCTTTCTTTTTTGGGGCCTTCAGTGGTTTCTTCTTGCCTCCGTCGCGTCCCGACATTTTTTACTGGAACGTAAAGAAGCAAAAATCTTAGCGATTATTTGTGGTAAGAATTATTCCGAGTTTCCAAACATGTTTTCAAAAACTAATGACCGTTCAATACTAATATTTATTTAATATATTTTCTATGTATTTGACCCGAGTTCCTCGCGTTGATTAATTCTTTTGGTGATATAGACACACGTTTTACCCAACAAAAGGATTAAATTAATAGGAAATTTTCAATGTTAAATCTAGCTATAATTGCAATTTCGTTCGGAACACAATAAGCAAAGCAAAGTCACTATTTCCTCGAACAAATCATTCCAAACACTGTTCATTTTTTCTGTACTAGCGTTATAATAATAATAATAATGGATTATATGTTCAGTTTGGGTCTCTCTTAAGCCATTCAAATGTTGGTTGGACAGCTAAAAAATTTCCCCTAAAATCTTCACTTCTCTTTTATTCCTTCATTCTCCTTTCACATTCGTGACCCTGAGATATTTACGCTGTAATGTACGGAAATTAACTGGAAGGTAACAAATACGGTATGGCACGAAAATTTAGCTTCATTTTTCGTACAAAAAGGAATAGGGAAGGGAAATAAAAGAATACGTAGCTGATTCCACATTCCATCATTTGCATCTAAATTCTGAGTGACAGTGTATTAATACATTGTTGAGATAATAAAATGGCGTCGATTACACAAAAGTCGAAAATATTCTTAGAAAATATATTGATAATTATTAGGAGGATACTTGAACAATAAAAAATCACTAGTACAGTGCTGATACTCACGTTCATATACAATTTATTTCCGCAAAAACACTAATCTCACCCTTAGTTCCTGTCAGTTTCATGTTGTGCCACATCTAATTTATCTGTCAGTTATCACATTCATAATATAATATGTTTGAAGTAAATTTTATTTTTGTGTATGAGTTTTAAAAAAACGAAAAAATCCAGTATTTGCTCAAACTGTTCATTTGTTTTTAGTGATAATGAAAATAGAGCTTATCTGTACATGCAAATTTAGATAAAACAAAGAATAAAATAAAAGGATGAATTCATTTGTCCACAATTAAAAAGACTTGGCATATTTTTAAAGTAATGTGATTTTTTAAATTAATGATGTGAAAAGTTTATTTATGAAACGGAGAAAATATGTCTATCTTGATTGATTGTCAGAATAATCACAAGATTATTATAATCTTTTTACATATACTTGTTGCAGCTTAATATTTAAGTGTATATTTGTTTTATCATTTGAAGTGTTTAATGTTGGATTCGAATTAATTTGCTGTTTACTGTTTATATCAAAAATATTTACCCACAGTTATTACCAGTTGAAGTGTCTAATAAACTACGCATCTGATACATGAGATTAGAAAACCATGTGTCAACTTACGTGAACGCAATATTTACAATATATTTTCCAATATGGTACTCACAGTTTCACAAAAATATGCAGATAAAATCTAACTTATTAATTTCCTTGTGAATACAACGTTCGTGAAGATATTACTTTGTCAGTTACTAACTTCACTTGTTTTTAGCATAAGCTCTGAAATACGCGAGGTCAAGATGAAACATATACTTAACCAAAAGCAGAGTGTCGTTGAAAAGAAATACCGTATTCTGTTATTCACATCAGAATAAATAAATTAAAATATCTTAAACTATGGGCTCGCTCTGTAATTCACTCTGGCAAATTACAATATGATTTAAAAGAACTCTATGACTATAACTCTATTCCACAGCCTTCTAAAAATGGAAGTTCTAGACTTCCACAGTCTTCTAAAATGGAAGATATTTTTGTAGTATTTCAAAACAATTATGGCCATATTTTTCAGAACGATATCGTTTTATAATTGATCGATATATTCTAATGTCTGGAATAAATGTTTCGTAATGCTTTCAAATTGATGAATTTATCATTCGGATATATTGAATTAGATACTTTCTTAACAACTTACATTCACAGTGACTTAAACTTCTTTAATGAGAAAAATAGTGAAATATTTGAACGCTGAACTGGTACCAAGTATTATAACTTAACTACCCTAAAACCTAACGAAGCTTACAATTGACGTGATATGTATAGTCTTTAGTGTCAATCTGGCGAAGACGAGGTTAATGATGAATTGAAAGTATCATATCTAGTGTTATATGTCAGCAGATTTATAAATATCTGGTAAATATATCAGTATTCATTTGACAGTCTTCATTTTACTATTAAGGAGGTTCTATCGGTAAAAGAATTAACAGTGAGAATTCTGTGAAATTCGACACATTAACTATTTTTGGTCTCCCGAATATTGTTACGAATTTTCAGAGCGATTTATGGGTTTTGAAGCGAGTAATCGCAGAACATTTTCAGATTTTTGATTCAATTAACATGGCTTCTTATAGATACATGATGTCCTTCCGAATATTTTTGGTCATACCAAAATACTTAACAGTGAGAATTGAGTAAAATTAATTAGTTATAAGAAAAGGTTTGAAGTAATAACTGTCGAAACAATGAACCAAGATGAGATATTAAATGAAATGTTGATAAATTTATGTGAAAAACTACAAAATTTGATGGCCTCAAACGTCAGCTCTTACAATGTAATTACATTTGCTGATGTTAGATGTGGCATTGTCGCACGTATACACGTTCACGAGGCGCATTTGTTTGAAGAAATTAGTGGTGCAAACTATTGCACATACTCTCATATACGTTTCTCCGTCTGCAACATAGAATGAGAAAAAATTGTAAAAGGGTCATTTCTGGTGGTCCTCTATATTTTGGTCGTCTTCCATTCTCAAAGTCGCTAGATAAACTTCTTACTGTCTTCTCTTTGAAATATAAAAAAGGAAAATAAATATTCAGAATATTATTTCAAAACATATAGCAACATATCAGTCTTATAAATATCGTAAACGTGTTATGTAAATGTATTTTCGTTGTAGACAGAAATTGATATATTTTCGTATCTGCAGTGCTATCCTCCTACGTATTTTATCATTATCGTATCTTTTATTTTAGTCTACGAAAAGTGTATTCTACGTCTGCTTCGTAATTTTACGCTGTTAAATATTATTCAAGCTATTTGCATCAGTAAACTTTTGTGTAGCAGAAAGAAATTATATTACTGCGTCTATACCAAACTTTTGAGCTAAATACCCCAAAGCGAATACAATGCATACTAAATGTACTTTACGTACAGAAAATTTAAGCAAAATCATTGGAGCCGTTTTTGAGAAACATTCAAAAGAGTACTTTGAATTTCATGTGAAGTACCCTTTGTTTTAAAGTAATAAAAAATAGAGCACGTGCACCGAAAACAAGTAAGTTGAACCGTAAATACGAAATGCGAATTAAATTGGTTCCGCCGTTTACTCGGAATCGCTAGGCACAGACGAACGTTATGCCAAAAACCATTTTTTCAGAATGAGGGATCGCCAAAACGGATATTTCCGTCGAAATCTTGCTTTCGAATTTTTTCACGATTATAAATCTTCCTATATACAAATTCTCTTTTACTAAGCATTTTAACATTTCCCCTATCCATTTCGTGAACTTCATTTGTAATTCCATGTTTTACGTAAATTTTTCATGTTTTACTTGGAATGAAGGTAATGGTCAAAACAATTAGTGGTGATTAAAATATCAGTATATATTTATATTCTTAGCTCTACATATTATTAATATATTTTACTTTTTTCTTTTTATTTTGATTGTACGTAACAACTGATAAGATGAGTTGTCGAAAACCGTTTTGGCACCTTCAACAAAATATTTTCTGATTATTACAGTTATTTCAAGGGAAGTAAAAACTGAATACACCATCACCACCTTATTATAATTTTTCACATATCTTTTATTTTCCTATGTACTAATTCTCAATTTCAATTTTTTCATTTTTTGGAGGTTAAGCTTCTCTAAGCAACTATTGCTATTGAATATAGTTAGTATATTTTTTCCCGTCTCTTGAGCTCGTTTAACCTTTTCAGTCACCATCTTTCCCTTTCAATAAAACCTTTTCCGTTTATTTTCCTTTTTAGATATTTTCCTCACATGACACTTCGCCACAAAAGTTAACACACGAAACATTAACAAGCCGAATCACGTGTTCAGCGTTGCCAAATCTGAACGGATACTATGGGAATCAAAGACGTGGAATATTAAAATATTGTTCTGGTGGATTTGACCACATTTCCTATTGAGCCTCCTTAAAAGTTAACGGTAGCTTGAAATACAGTAGTGTCATAAGGCTCCATATCTTTGAATTTGTATTCGAAACAGATATTACTCTGAATTCCGTAATGATAACAGCATTGCCAACTAACATTTTCAAGCTGTGCTGTATATCCTTCGCAACGGTCCAGAGCTACATAGAATTCATTCGTCTTGTCGACGCTCGTACAACCCTCAGTGATCCTCATGGGACAGTTTGTTCAGTTGCTCCCAGTGTTGCCAAGTTGTACAGCATGGAAATAATAGTTGGGTATGATAACAGACATATTTCACAGGTATCTAAACCTTTAAATACATTGAAATATTGATGGTAACTAGGCCTCATAAATCGATTTTTTAATAATTTTGTTTAACTTATCAAAGTCTGCTTCAAATATTACCTACATTTAAACATTTTTCAACAAAATTTCACTGTAATAATCTAGTTGAATACGAATATAGATCTCTATATTTCTCTTTAATGTTTTCGTATCTCTCTGATCAGTCCTCTAGAGGCAGCACCGGCGATGGCTTAAAGCCATTTCCGTGGAGGTAGCTCCCTCGCCATGTACCATCCCACTGCAGCCTACCCTCATTACTCAGACTCCCCTGCTCCAACGCACTCGGCTTCTTCTGTAACTCTAGATTACCTGTTAAATGACAGATATATGGTTTCCAATAGGGGAAATGGACATCATTGAATATTTTCCCTCAGAGAATGTCAGTGAGAGGAGGATAGATCTCGCGAAGAAAAATAATATTATTCTTTAACTATTTAAACTAGTAAAATTTGTATTAGTGATTCCGTTCCTTTCCGTAGTTTCTTAAATATAACTTTTCCGGCTAAAAAATATAACTAGTATATTTATGTAACAAGAAAATACCATAACCTGTTTTCAAACTTCTGTTTACGTATTAGTCATTAATTACTTTTATAATAAAAGAGATCTATCATTATGAAGCTCTGGGATGGCATCTATTCCAGGAGTACTTCACAGATTGCTTCATTTATAACTCAAATAATTTAAAACTCGCATGAAACTTGTGATTTATCAGCAAATATCCTGTCAAAGCGCTATAGAAATATACCAATACAGATTGACTGACACGGTCAAGAAGTACCTTAATTCCCACATTAAAAATGTTAATATTTCAATGCAGAATACTGAAATTTAAGTACTAACGTCACAGATGCTTCAAAGTAGTTAACTTGCGGCTACGATATCCGGGTTTTATTTATCATTACTCCTAAATATTAAAAAAATCCTAACATGTGTCGGGGGTGTAGATTGTGAGTTACATTTAAAATGCCTAAATGATGTTTAATGATTCAGAAGGTGATTGCGTGTTCGTATTTTTGATTTCCCCTACATAATAAAAACAATTAATACTTAGAAAAGTAAATTGATCTACTACGGTAAGTATAATAATACGCGCAGGTTCAATATGATAAGGCACTGACAATTTAATGGCACAAACTGAAATATCTGCAAGGACGGTACACGATATAGAAAACACATTTACTTTATTCAGCTAGTCAGTTTGTCTCTTGTTGTTGGTTTGATAATTTTCAGTTAATGCTCACACAATTCCTGATGAGACAGATTATAACAGTTTTAAACGTACTCACAAAGTCCTCCGGGTTCCACGTTGCTGTTCACAATTCAAAGTTTATGGAAGTCAGAGATTAAGAGTTACTGGAAAATTACCAACCATACTTCATATACACTTCGTTCCATTACAGAGTTCCGTGCGCTGAAGCTAATGACAAATATAAAAGTTACACTTAGTTCGTAACACACTTGTACAGAAGCGCGGTAAAATATTCGCAACCTTTTGTGGTCGAAAAGCAGTTAGTATGTATAACACTCGTGTTTGGTCGCGATCAAATATTGACATTTTTGAGCTACTCGCGACATGACATGGAGTGACGGGGCTAGAGAGAGACAGTGCGTTCGCTAGCACAGATCGTCTCGGAGTGATGCGTGTCTCTAATAGAAACAAGTGACGTTTTTCTCCGGTTACCAATTACGTCCGGATTGGTGGGTTGCACTATTTTTGTGGGGGGTGCTTATTGAAAGCACATTGTTATCAGCACTTTTCTTTTGTCTTGTTCTAGAAGAAATTTGTACCTTCTAGAATTGTCTATCAATAGAATATTAATAGAAAGTTAAGATAATGTAGAATAACCGTTACACATGACTTAACGTCACCTTCAGGTAAGCTCTGCCAGCGGTGCGAGAAAAGCGAATTTCTTTTCTCGGAACACTCAGATATTTAATTAATCGCGATTCTGTTGCACTTTATTGTCGCCTAAAATCTATAAATGTTGTATGTTTGTGTTTGTCTTTTCACTGAGTTTGAAGTACCTCTGAAAAAAGTATAATTTCATTAAAAATATTAATTTGATAGTGAATATTTAAAGAAACTACAAATTACTTAAATACCTAAAATGTATAGTCCCGTGACACGAATTGTCTTTGATAGAACCGTATATCGATAGGGTTATCAGTTTAGGAGATATTTGAGAATTTCGATGTATTGCATAAAGACGACTAAGTCATATCATAAGGTATTTTCGTTTGAATTGAAACCCTTTTTAGTAATTATTTTGTGTTATATACACAAATTGATTAATTGTGTGTATGCATAGTCAGAGAAACGAAGTAGATAAGTTCATGAAGAAACAATAATAACGATTTCAAAAAACGTTTCCTACGTATAGTGTGTTTTTGTTTGGAATCACAAATCTTTGTGTGATGGATAACGGGGTCTATAAAGTGGAGTTTTAGAAAAAATAAGTTATTTATGGTATGACAATGTGAAAGGGGTAACAAATAAATGTCCCATATTCACAAGAATGCGTGTTAAGTCTACATCCATGTCCATCACGAATCAACAAGCTCGTAAATTTAACATGTTTTAAAGATATATGCCCCATTTGTAATATATCACTGGAAGTGATATCTTGCTGCAAAGTTTGAGGAATGGAGTGATATTCAATAGTTCTCCGCTTACGTCCATATTTCTTGTGCAGATAAGACGGTGAAATGTTCCAAGTGGTTATATAAAGAAGCTATTTTTTATTCAAGATACCAAAGTCATCGGGAATGGGTTCGTCGCGAGTTTTGGGTAACTGTCAGTGCACCGAGATACGAAAAAGTTAATATTAGTTTCTAAAGTTTTGTTTCGATTTCTTACAAAAACATAATGTTTATTAATAGTTTTATGTTCAGTGTATGAAGAATACTCAATATTCAAAATAATAAAATTCAGAATAATGTAAGCAGATTGCAAAACGAGAGGAAATACTGGTCCCACCATTTTCTCAGTCATTTCACACTTTTTCTCGGAGATTTTCTTCATTAGAAACGCTTTATTTTTGTGCGTCTTAGAAATATTTATCATCAATATCTCACTTAAAGCTTATTAATGTATATACTTTGATAAATTATAAAAACATGTGTAAAATTAATAAATAGTGGAAATCCTTAATTACTTATCATCGTGTAACTGACGTGTATTACTTGAACCTACAAGATTTGTATAAAAAGTAAGGAGACAAAATTCAAGAAAAAAGTTGTTGTTTCAAACTATGAAAATTCTTCGCAATAGAAAACTTGGGCGTCTTCATACTTTTGCCAACAATTTTTACCCCTTTGGAAGAATGCCTGGAAGTCCTTTTCCGGAATGCCCTTCAAACAGCGCGCCGTAGGTGCTTTGATTAGTGCTGCGGTCCCATGGCGGTGTCTTTTGAGCATGTCTTCGCTTAAAGAAACAGGAAAAGTCCACCGGAGCCACATTGGGACTATATGGGTGCTGTGAAAACGTGTCGATTCCGTTCTGGTCCAGTCGTTGACCAGGTGTGACTGTGTTGATGCAGTTTTCTACAAATGGCAATGCCCGATCTCACTCGGTAGACCTTCAATCTTCTCATTCGAGACTTTTTTTGACGAGGGGATGTTGATGTGTGCCATTCGACACTTTAGCGTTTTGTCTTAAAAAACTATTGTTGTTAGACTTTGATTCCAGAACACTTGCTAGATCATGGCCAATGTCTTCATAGCCGATTCTCCTACCTCCACAGAGAATTTAATGGAGTAGCGTTTTGCAACAGACGTTGCACTTTTAAGCTACGACCGATCCTATTGACCGGGGCTCACTAAAATGACGATACAAACCGCATGGAATACTGATCTTACGTGCGTTTAAAAGCTGATTCCCCCCTTCATCGAACTTATCTAGAGCGAACACCGAAGTTGAATCACTTAAGAAAAAAAAACACATCTCATTACTTTTTAAACAGACAGTCTATGATATAGAATTCTTTACTAAGATTTTTAGTTTTTGGAGGAATATTTTTAAAAAGTAAGCTATTGCCTTATAAATATTTTTGATGTTAACCAAAGCCATAATTATATTCAACATTTCCTAATAAAACTATTATTTAAGTGTGTTTATTTTATTTTTTAAATCGATTATTTTACTGTGTTGTGAGGCCAGCTTTCCATATCGTAAAATGTATAGAAGACTATTTATTTAATGCACACAATACTTTCCTATGAATAGCTACTAGTCCAACTAGTTTATGATCAGTAGCTAGATCGGTTTTAATAGTCTATTCAAGAGAATGGCACTCTAGGGAAATTAGATGTTACACGTATACAATGCAAATAGTAAGTATACACCTCAACACATCGAACGGAATCAGCACTTGAACTAAATTTATGTCATCGTATGACAATACTGCTACAAAATTCGCTTTATTAAAAAACTGTCATTATATGGTATTATACTTCGCAATGATTTCTAAAGCGAAATATTTGTCTTTCCTGTTGTTGAGTCGGGTTGTCTGAAGCCATGAATTGAACACATAAGATTAGAAAAACATGAATAGTAATTTTTACAACGTCGTCAAGTAACTGACTACTTTTTATGATCTAGAGATAAGGGAGAGAGTTCAAAACATCTCGTCCTCCTTTACGAGATTACATTCATAATTTTCTTTCTGTGAAATCATATTCCACAAGAAATTTCTGAAAGAGTATTACAAACAATATTTAATAATTAGCTAATAAAAGACCTCCGAGAATACATAAAGATGATTTAACACAGTAGAAATTAATCACTAAATATTGGAAAATGGCGTGAATAAATATGAAAACATGTATTTGTTTTGATTTTAACTTGAAAAACCTACTTTAACGACCATTTAAATGAAATAAAACTAACAATTATTTATGGTGAAATGCATTATATCTTATGGAGAAAATACTCATTAAAGAACATTGTACGAAATTTTCCCAAGTAATATTACATGATTTTTGTCTATATATGACCAGGCACTGGAAAATTATTTGAAAATATTTCCTACGTGTGAAAAATCCGGCGCGTTCAAACATTTTTTTAAGTATTTCAAATGACATATCGTTTGATCAGAAACGAATATATCTAGCTATATTTTAAATTGCTAGAATCAAAAACCATGTTCTTTCTTCATTATAATTCATACTGTCTCAGGAAACAATTAGTACAAAAATTAAAAAAATATAGTTTTCTTTAATTTGTAGTTCTTTTGCAGAATTCTAAAGTAGAGCTCGTTGAATGTCAGTCGACTGTCTACGTTCGATGGAAGCGCGTGCATTCCCGCCAACCACAACAAAGTGTCTGAATCCGTGTGCCAGTGGAGCAGAAATGTAATTGCTCAGTGACGGAGCCCCGCGTGCCTGGGTCATGCGCGGTCAATACGGGAACATTTCAACGGATACGTCTGTCTGGGGAACTTCGCTAGAGGAGCGATAACACTATTTCGCGTGCCGGGCTCTCCACTACAATAGGCGCACGTCAAGAGAAACTACTGCAACGGCAGTCTCTGTACAACACATTTGGAGTTCTGGGCACGTAAATTATTAATTACGTTCGTGACTCTAAATGAGCTTTGTGCAAAGACATCGACGAAACTCTTCGAACATTGAATTCTCTGAAGCTACGAAAAGTATCTATAAATTACTCAAAGATAATTTCCCTCGCGAAACAGTTGTGTTTCTAAGTCCCTAATTCAAATCTTGAGAAGAAATCAAATAGAAATTTATTAACAAGGATTTCACTCCATATTTTTTTAGAACAGGGAACTACTTAGTGGACGGTTAATGTTTCAATTTCGGTATTGTTTTTCTTCCTTAAAGCCAATATTATCCCAGTCTTTCTCTGCCTCCTACAAAACGATGTAATGCTATCTCCCCTCCCCCTCCACGTGCCGACATTTTTATTATCATTAAACTAAATTGTGGAGCTGTACTATTCACCAACCGTTTAGGTTCTATGAATCTGTTGAGGGGCAAATTGACCTTTTCACACTCATAAACGACGTGGTACTGACTAAACCATTCATCAACGGAGAGAGAAAACTATTCAAGATTGAACATTGAAACATGAGATGCTGCTTTCCTATGGTAAAGGCTCATCAAAGAAGGATTTTTAAAAATTTCGAATTTCAAAAGGATGAATAGGGTTGAAATAAATTTTTTCAAATCATGGTAATATTTCACGTACAAATTGATAAATCACCAGGGATTTTATTATAAAACGTTGTTAAGTCATAAATCTAAAGATTAATTTTTAATGATCCAACAAACGTTATCTTCGAATCGTGAATATCCGACGACCAACTATCGCCGTTGTTGTACTATCCTCTGTTAGCAACAGAATACTGATGAGACGTTAAAGTAAAAGAGAAAAGTGGAACATAATTTGAAATATTCTTCAGTATATGAATGCCTGTTAAAGTGGTATGTCTTTCGTTTGAACAATTTTCTGCCGCATGCTTGTATACTGACTCATTGGATGTGAGATAAAGTGGCGTAAACTCATCCTAAACACGAACGTAATTCTGAAGCGTGCCGCATTGAGTAGGGTTGAGAATACAACCTAATATGTTGGAATACTCTGATGAAGCGGCACGCAGAAGCTTAAGGGCATCAACGATGTGTCCTCATGTTTCTTCCCTTTTACACCAGAGAACAGCATATGTTCACATGTGACGAGCAATCTGAAGAGCAAAGGACGGTTATCATATTAGGGCCGACAACGAGAGCTGTAATTGAAACTTGAGGACAAGGGCTTATTAGGCGGTGTTGCGGGACCGATGAAAATTCGAAGGAAGAGAAATAAATTTGTGGATAAAGCCTCACGTAGGTCAGTAAATATTCCGTCCCAAGGGTCATCACATCTGAACTTCGATAACGAGGGAACATACGGTGTCTGGATATTTCTGCGCTCAACTAACTCGATAGCATTTAATATTAAAACAGTTTTTATATATGCGAATATTAATGATTTTCTACTTTCTTTTTAACACTTCAAATTGTATTTTATCCTTCCCTGCTTTAAGAGTATGTAAAATGTTGGTAAAGAAGTTTTTTTTACGACGATAGTGGAAATTGGACCATTATTCTACGTGTGCACTAATTTAGTCCCATATTTTAGCTGGTATCAACATGTTGATTTGATAAATTAATTCCGTCCACATTTCAATATTCTATAATGGACGTATATTTTAAGATATTGCTGATTTGAAAACTTTATGATTTTTTCTAAAAAAAATATTTGCATCATAATTACTGTGTGGACTCAACGTGGCGCAGAGAATAATAATAATAATAATAATAATAATAATAATAATAAATGTTAGTGTCAAAAAACAGTACAAACTGCGTATGATCAAGTGGAGGACAATAAACTAATTTACTCTCAGGAAGCAAGCAAGGGACCATCCCAACAATTCCGATCAAGGACCCTAAGGCAGAGGCAGATTCAAAAATTTTCAGCAAAAGTTCCTAGATAAGATGAAAAGTTAGCTACGAGTTATAATACTTATAGTATTTCAATATGTTTGTAATTTTACGCAAAAAATTTACATGTACAAATTATTATCGAACTATCGATTATTCTGAGTATAGTGTTTAAAAATCATAAGAATTGAAATAACATTGAATTCACGATTTATTGTTAAATTGTTACACGCCCCTGGACACGGCCTACAGAACCTGTATAAGAAATCCGCCTCTACCCGAAGGAAAAACGGAGAAAAACCTGGGCCAGGATACGGCTACAGAATTTATGTACACAACCGTGCCTAAGTTGAGTACACATAAAACTAAATTAATATGAGCCATAAGACAACACAATCATGCAAGAAAATATTTTTTTGAAATTGTTATAAGTTATTTTAAAAGTACTACAGCAATGGCGTGATAAAGTACAAGACGGATTTAACTTNTCCAATTTCATAATATCTTTTATATTCTTGGACAAGGAATTATATAGAACGATTCCGGAATGATACGGTCATTTTTGGCAAAGAGTGGTTGACACTCTAGGGCGATGAATATTACTACTATTACGAGTATTGTGTTCGTGAACGAGACTGTTTCGTATGAAGCAAGGGTGGCACTTCAGTAATTCGGTCTTTATAAACACGACCGTTTCATAAATATAAATGCAGGGAAGTGTTAAGATATTTAATTCCTTGAATAAAGGTTTACAAGAGTTTCGGGGGTGATATTTACAATTAGTATACGCACCAGAAAATCTAAATACACCAAAATAATTTTAATGCACCAAGAAGTTAAATTTATGAATCCATTTGTACTTACGTAAACTTTATCACACCTTTGAATGAAGCACGTGAATGAAAACAATATGAAATTATATTCAGTCCGTTGGGTTTGAAAACCTTTGGAAATGTTTTTAGTGTTTTTTTCACTTAACACTCACACAGAACAAAGAATTTTACACTACAATGAAAGTTAGGATTTAAATACAACTACTGAATCACAAATACTCGAATAAATAAAATAATTAGTAAAGATTAAACTGAAAAATAGAGAAAGCTCATTACCGACCGCAGCTAACGCGAGGAGCAGGTTAGCCAATCATCAATAGAGCACTGAGTTGCTGGCTGGATGGCTGGAGTTCAGTTCCTTGTGGGAAGGGAGTTTTCCATCACATCCCAACACCCAGACTGACTGGGTCTACTCAACCTGCTGTAAAATGAGTACCGGTTCTATTCTAGAGTGAAACCGACCTGAGCGAGATGTTGGTCGTATCTCTTCCTCCTAGTGCTGAGGCCTAGTAATCGCGGAGCTATACCCTCCGTGAACCCCTTCGGAACCGTCCTTTGTAGGAACTTTGTAGTTTGACTTTCACTGAAGAATTATTACTAAAGAGAATTTTTCATGCATTCTCAATGAAAACGAAAATCAATATTTATGAAACGTATTGAAAGTACTAAACTTGCATATGTATAGCTCAGATGATCCTGTAATATTCTCGAAACATTCAGTTTAGTGCTACCAATGTTAATGATATTTCAATGAACTGTGTATAGAACTTCAGAAATAACGCTATCTACGCTTTTAAATCTAGGTCACATAAAATACTAATTCATTAAATAAAATTCTTCCAAAATCTGTGCAGCAAATTTGTAATTATATCGATAGTATATAATTCTTATTTCGATTGTAAAATTTATTCGGACGAACCGGAGTTATGAACAAACGAGGTCCTAATAAAGGATATTCTACTTCACAAGGTTTTGCCAATACTAAATTAATCAGATTTTGGAAGTGCGCATATGTTTGCTCAATACTGCTGGATGTGTACTTTTCACATAACATGATCAATTTACACTCCCCTATTAGCCAAATGCGCTTATAAATGTAACGAGTTCCTGTCTGCTGCTACTGTATTACTAGGAGTATTAGCAAATTGAACATTTAGGGAATTCAATACTCTATTCGTTGATGTGGAGTAATGAAAATGATCTGGGTGGGGGAGAGGGTGATTCCTAGATTTAATATCCAATTACCTATGTATCAATCTATCCATTTGTTACACAATGTCTGTCATTAGCATTCAAGTGTAATCTCTCTGACTCGAGTGAAAGGATGAATATTCAAATTGCGCCTCACCATAAAAACGTGTTTTTAAAAACGGGACAAGTCCAAGTAGCAAAAAGGTGATTCGTGAAAAGCTAACTTCCAATCTTATTCTTCATTGTTATTTTTTTCCTCATTGCCTCAATAAAACAATATATTCTGTGTGTGCGCTTTTTTTTGTTACTTAGATCCTTGAGGTTTGGTCAGAAATGTATCATTTTGTCAATCTTGATTCAAATATAATATTATTGAAGGCTATGATGAAACTGTTTACGATTTCTCCGTGTGCAAAACCATGGTCTATTCCAATGTGATTAAAAATTAATACTGATATAGTCTACAATACAAAATAAATCCCATTTTTTACGTTTGTTTGAGGTTTGTCAATATATAATCACTCCGTATTAATGTTAAGAATCACTGCTAAATTTGTAGAACAAATCAAGACGATGGACAAGAGTCGACAAAACATAGAGAAAAAAATCAATTAAATACCGTGATCTAATTATTTGGTTTTTAGTCCCGAAGTTGGTATCAATCATCTCTAGATTTCCATGGACATGAATCGTATGCGGTAGCTATGACAAGGTTGATTATTAGTGTGATCAGTGGTGCTGTTCCCCTCGATTTTTCATCAGATCTAGCACTTGATGAAAAAACCCTCAGAGCCTAAGATACACTATGCCTCAATATTAAAGCCGAGCTGATCAACCTAGCAGAATATGGGAGACGTATTCGATATCTCTGTTGCAATTATGGTAAAACTTCCGTCCCATTTTTTTCCATAATCCAAAAATATTTGTCATCAATATTCCAATGTAATTTTGCTAGAATTTCAAATTTTATGGAAAATTAATATAGATTTAATCAATTTAAAAATTGTGATTTTTAATATCAATATCAATTTCACTCGAATAGTAGTGTATATATATATATATATATATATATATATATATATATATATATATATATATATATATATATATTCCTGTTTCAGAAATTGCTGTTTGAAATCAAAAAACCCTCTTTTTCAGAAGTAATAAACCTTATTCTGTTTTAATTTTCGTATTAAAAAATATATGTTTTATCGTTGAACGAGTATTTTGAACTGTGACAAGTAATTAATAAGGTGCATATTATAGTCGTGGTCCATTGAGACGATTCAAGGGTGATTCAATCTTCTTCTTCTTCTTATCTGGCACTACAGCCCTTTGTGGGCTTTGGCCTTCGCGAAGGGTAGATCTCGCACGATTTCTTGACCCCGGCAATAGAAGGAGGAGATGTGGTCAGCATCTCGCTCCGACCGGTTCGACCCCAGGATAAATCCTGGTACTAATTTTATAGCAGGCTGAGTAGGCCTGGGAGCCAGTATGGATGTTGATGCGTGATGAAAATCCCAACCTCACCGGGGATCGATCCCCGGCCATCCAGCAACTCAGTGCTCTATCCACTGGGCCACACTGACTCCTAAGGCTGATTTAATACGTCTTAAAAATAATTGGGGAAAGAATATACATCGCGACCGGGAAGTTTTATTCCACTTCTCTAAAATTAACTTCGAAAGTACAAAATTAATATTATCTCGGAAAGTATTGGTTTAACATTATCTTAAAAGAAGAAAAGAAGAAAAAAAATTATTTTGAAATTCTGCTTTGCATTCGTTTAATATTTGAAATGATTTGGTTCTTTATTTTTCTGTCATTCTATTGGTAGATCAAAATAGAGGTACGAATTTCATTCCCGAACACTCACTGGGAGGCTATTCGCAGTTGCACCTATTTAAGATTAAAGAACTTATAACAATATTAAAATGTTTTATGTAATAATAATAATTAATTTTCTATCCATGTATAACTAAATTTACTATTACGGCAAAAGGAAATAAACATTTCAATCTCCTTGTGAAAATTGTAGACGTAATTGAACAATTCATTGAGAATAAATTCCAGTGCATGTAAAGCACAGCCCACAACAGTAAAGGGCATAAAAGAGCAAAGGGACTAAAGCATCACCACATATAATTTAAAATGTAAGTATTATAAATAAAATACCCTATTTCTTTGAATTGACTATACTCATACGCTTCGGAACTCGTGACGTGAATGGTCAAATGATTCGTTAGTCGATTCATGCTTCCAGATGTTCTTTTCTGTACCGCATTCTGATCAAAACATTATGGAAAACCGATAGGAAAAACAGGAGGGGAATTGCTGTGTCGCCTTTAAATTGGAATCATTTCACCATTTCCAACGGAACTGCTGTATCCAGGCTCTTCACCAGCAGCGAGGCGAGAAGCACTGCAGAAGCACTACCTCGCGACTCCAAGAGATGTCGATGACACTTAAACTGATGAAACTCTGTTAATCCTCCTCTTGAAATCGCCTCACCGTTCGTACAGTTCTCTCTTCACAGAAAGTGAAGCAAACTTTTTACAAATTATACTATTTACTTTCCAATTATATTCATAATTTCTAGGTAGATTGGAATCTCATTGTGAATTGTGTTCCCAGTTAAAACTTTTTTGATGTTGAATTAAAAGAAATTGAGTTTTGGTTTTGAATATGAATCACGGTATAATTTATGATCTTCTATCATTTATTCTATTCCACCAATAATTTGTTCTACATTAAAAAGTAATTCATTGATTTTAATAAATTTTTCATGGATTTCTATTTTCCGTCAAACGTTTATTTTTAACTTAGTTTTTTTTTAAATATTAAATACTTCAATTGATCTTGTCCTAAATTATACCATTGCTCTAATAGATTCAAAATAAATTAAATTTCAAAACAATGTTCCTGCCTGCTATTATGATTTTGTTGTTATTCTTATAAGTTTAGTTTTATCAGTACTCAACCTTGCTACGGTTGTGTATATTAATTCTGTAACTCTATCCTGGCACAGTTTTTTCTCCGGTTTTTCTTCAGGTAAAGGTGAATATTATACAGAGGCTCTCTAGACTCCTGCCCGGGGACGGCGTAATATTGTAATAATTGTAATAAACGACTATTGTAATAATTAACATCGAATTTCGAGTATTTTTATTAGTTTCGATTTATAAACAATATATCCCACATAATCTATAGGTTGATAATATTACTTGCTTGTGAACTATTTTTTGCGTTTTATTAAGCACAAATATGTTTGTATTTGGTTGATATTAAAATACGTAGCTACTCTTAATTATTATCATCTGTGTGTGCTGAAATTTTCAATCCACCTCTGCCTTAGGGCCCTTGATCGATATTGATGGGATGGTCTCTTGCTTGCTTCCAGAGACTCAATTAGTTTGTTCTCCACGCAGTTTCTAACTTCTTTTCTTTACTATAAAGTTATTTATTTATTTACACAAATACATTATGAATGTTTATATACGTATATGAGCTGGTGAGAATCAGAGTGGTGTAAGTCAAGAAAATAAAAAATTGAGTTAGGTCAATATTTAGCATCGTTATGCAATATTCTTTTTAGTTTCATGGTGAAGTGTGTCAGTGGTACACCCAGTGGCGGTTGGGAGCCCCCTATCATTCTCATCCCAAACAAAAATGCCAAGATGTTTAGAATGAAAGTGGCGTAAGTACGTCGATGCAAACGTGTGGTGCCAGGTGATCAGTATTGGTTTTAGTGCAATAATTTGGTGTTAAAACCTAAAAAAATGGTCAAGAAATCTGAATGCCATAAATAACATTGCTAAAAACCTCTGCAATTCTAGGGAGAGATATATGAAAATAAATTGCTTCACAACTGCATAGAAAACATTATCAGATGTCCACTGTAACTTTAAAATGGTGCGTCGTGAAAAAGTAAGAACCAAATAGTGACAATTCAGCTCTCAATGTTTCTGAAAATTCATTTTTAAACTGCAAATATAAATATTTTGCCTTTTATAAATAAATGATATTAAACAGAAACCGCGTAAAGAGTGTGAAATTTTAAGGGGTGGGGCAAATAAATACTACTTAAAGTCAAATCAAGGAACATCAGCAGCAGTAAGCAAACACATTGTAAGTACATTTTATGTGTCAGATGATAATAAATAAATAATAAATTTATTGTCAAAAAACAGTACAAACTGCGTATGACAACGTGGAGGAAAAAAACTAATTTACTCTCCGGAAGCAAGCAAGGGACCATCCCATCAATTCCGATCAAGGGCCCTAAGGCAGAGGCGGATTCAAAAATTTCAGCAAAAGTTCCTAGATAAGATAAAAAGTTGGCTGCGAGTTATAATACTAATAGAATGTCAATATGTTTGTAATTTTAAGCAAAAAATT
>NNCF01127306.1:146398-157230 GCA_002313205.1 Laupala kohalensis
GTGACAATTCCATTTGAGGTTGTCTTGAATATGGAGACCTAAGAATTTTGTATTCGTAACAGTTTTTAATTGTGTTCCGTTTAAAGAAAGACAAACCTGGGGTAAAGATTTTGTGATACTATTGTGAAATGACATATACACTGTTTTGTCGGTGTTTACAATGAGACTATTTGCATGGAACCAAGTCGAAAGGTTAGACAAAAAATTTTGAGCATTGGCGTGTTTACATAGTAAATTAGTGTCATCAGCAAAAAGAACCATTTTGCAATCTGATGTGGATGACATGTCGTTCTTCACATACAATAAAAAGANTATTGATAGAATGCAGCATTTTGGTCAGAAATGTTAAATTTAAAAGGAATATTCGAAGAAAAAATTCTTTTTTGATAATAACGAATATTATTTTCATTTCTATACTAATCCATACGTATATGTGCATTTCTGGGTTTAGAAAAGTATAATATATATGTATGAATATATTCCAACAAATATTCGTACATATATATGAGTGTATATTCATGTATACTGCTAAAACCGCTTAAAAATGCACGTTTTTGTTTTCGTTATCTGTGTGTATGTGTGCACAAATATGTAAATGCAAAAACTTACATACAAATGCAAAGTAGTACATGTACAAATACTTACATACCCGTATTTAGCGTTTCTACTGCACAAAATTTGATCTAAATTTTAAATAATGCGATTTTCTTGTGTTTTCGCAAAAATGTCTGAAAATAAGAATTGCGAAACTTAAGTCTCAAATTTGAGCGCTCATATTTCGGTTTTTGTGCGTCTATCAAAAAATTACCTGACTAAATTTGTTGCAAATTTTGTCAGCTACAACGTTCACTTTTAACTTTTATTTATATACGAGGAGTGGCTATAAAATAACGGGACTGACGCTGCAGTGGAACGAGTGCGCATGCGCCATCCAACATTGACCAACAGCTGTTTAGTTTGAGACTTCCTCTTCAGAATGCAGTTAGTCTCGTTTCTGTTAACAACATCGTTGAGTCATAACCATCATTTAAGTTAGTGTTGTTATTTTGTTTTGCCGGAAAAATGGTTAGCGTGATAATAGAGCAACGAATTGTTATTAAATTTCACTTTAAACTTAGAAAAACCGCTACCGAAACCTATAATTTACTAAAAGAAGTGTATGGCAGTGAATGTTTATCGCTCAAATTTATTGGAAAGGATAATAACATGTGATGAATCGTGGTTTTTTACTTATGATCCGGAAACGAAGCGCCAATCCATGCATTGGAAGACCCCAACTTCACCGAGAGCCAAAAAAGCAAGAATGAGCAAGTCAAAATTTAAAGCAATGATGATTGTTTTTTTCGATATTCATGGGATTGTGTACCTTCACTGGGTTCCTGAAGGTCAAACAATTAATCAACATTACTACCTTGAGGTACTTGGTAAACTACGTGAAAGAGTAAGAAAAAAACGACCAGAAATGTGGAAGGACAAATCATGGGTTTTACACCAAGACAATGCGCCAGCTCATTCCGCGTTATCTGTTAAGCGGTTCCTGACAAAGTTCAGCATCCCAGTGTTAGAACATCCACCTTACTCACCAGGCCTAGCACCATGTGACTTTTATCTTTTCCCTAAGGTGAAATCTGCTTTGAAAGGTACGAGATTTGAATCCGTAGAAGCTGTTCAAGAGAAAGCGGCAAGAGTCCTAAACGAGTTGACAAAAGATGACTTCCAGCACTGTTTCCAACAATGGAAAATTCGCATGGAGCGTTGCAGGGATAGAGAAGGGGTGTATATTGAAGGTGATAATAAGTAATTATGTATAAAATGAAAATATTTTTTTTACAATATCAGTCCCGTTATTATAGCCACACCTCGTATTGCGTAGTTTTGAGATATTTATAAAAACCCATTTTGCGGCCCCCTTTGAACCCCCAGGGCAGCTGGAGTGTCCGATTTTCTTTCCCCATTAAAGTGACAACCGAAACCTAACTTTCTGCCAAGTTTCGTGTCTGGACGATTTTGTCCAGTTACAATCTTCATTTAATGATGTTAGTTCTGTTGAGGTTGATAGTAATATAAGTCATTTATGCCCTGTATATTTTTTTTCTTAATATTAGTTTGATAAAGCTTACATGTCAAAAAAGAGGAATAATTTTAGTACATAAATAGTCAGTTTTTTTGTTTTATAAT
The DNA here is from genome assembly GCA_002313205.1 of Laupala kohalensis. Lineage (NCBI taxonomy): Eukaryota > Metazoa > Arthropoda > Insecta > Orthoptera > Trigonidiidae > Laupala > Laupala kohalensis. The sequence continues at coordinate 148,577 of NNCF01127306.1, forward strand.
GTAATGGGTTTTTTTAGAGTGTCTTATAAACGCTTAGAAACCTCAAATCAAGGAAACATCGACCTACTCTACTCTTATTCTCACCACCTCATATGTATGTATAACATTAATATAATGAATAATATGAATTAGAATATAATGAATGAAAATACATAATGAAAAACATATCTTTAGTTTTGGTCACTATCCGTCATATTGCCAACGGGTTCTCTGCAAATACTGTATTTCAACATTCATCCAACTCAAAACTCACCGCAGAAATACTCTCTAACACCCCACCTAGAAAATACTTGTTGGGGTTCTAGGGAGTGTTGTTACAGTGCGCTTTAAATGGTATTTCAAATTAAAATTTTCACCTTTTCAGCATTTCTTCGTTCAATGGACTCGTAAAGGTATTTATGTATCAAGTTTGAAATCTATTTGGTTATTAGAAGTATGGTAGAATTCTGATCCGTCAGTGTATTACCTATAGGGGTTCTCATACTACAGTATTACTTTATTATTTGACCGGTGTAAGAAAGTATTCATTTCGTAACGTGAGATTTTTCTCTATACTTCTGCAGTCTCTTTGGTTTGACTTCAATTCTTCGATCAATTCGTGCTTCAGGCGAAATGCATTTAGAACGAGGAAGAAGCTTTCCGTTATTCGGTCTTCGCTGCGGTTTCTTTCCATGGCCAGAAGTATTGGCGTTTGAACTCACGCTATCTCTTTATCCGCCTCTCGACCAAAATTTCCAATGCTGCAAACCATGAATCCTATATCTTCTGTAGGCTTCTTAATTTTCTTCGGTTCGCCATAATACCTCGATCCTGTTTTTTCTTATCCTCTCACAAGCTTAACTTACAAATCCACCATTTGGGTTCCTCTCATCCTTTCTACGCTTCATTCATTTCGTTCCACTAGATATGTTCTCCAATCAAGCGTCTGCGATTGAGAAGCATCGTCTCAGAAAGAGAATATTCATTTTTTCAGCGTGTAGGGGAGAGTGGGGTAAATATGAAATACATGGGTTATTATTGGATTTGTTACAAAACATTCATTTCAGGAAATTTTTATGAAAATACAACACATTTTGGGGCAAATTTACGTTGTATGATTTGCAGTGATTTCTTACAATTGTCCCATTGATTATTTAATCTGTTAATATTATTTAAATTAACCGTTTCGGGTCTCTAGAAGATTTTTATTAACATTTTTTGTTGTACAGAATGGGGTATTAAACTGGGAAAAAGTGTCATTATTATTAATTATTTCTTAAATCTAGCAAATGTTATTTGGGAAAAATTGCCGGCAGCGCATTTTTAATTTAAATCAATAAGGGTAGTTAAGGACATAACTGTAGATATTATAACTAGTTTTAAAGAAGCTTAATAATTTCTTTTATTTTTGGGTAGATTTTGTATAGCTAAGCCGTGAATGTTGTCACTGAAACTGCTAAGTATTAACTAGACAATACAAGTCTGTCCGTTACCCCTTCAGATTCGTGACTACCCCAGGACTGACAGTTTTGTTTCACTATGTAATAATATTGTAAAATAATCGTCCTTTGACACAATAACATCGTAATCAATGCAACAATGTTGTAAATCAGAATTTGACTTTTTGCAATAGTATAAAGATATTTTCCAATTTTCCTAAAATGTTCACAATTACTCCTCTCTCTCTCTCTCTCTCTTAAGTGCTTTCCTACATTTATTTGACAGAAATGGTTTATTATGCTCCTCATCAATACCTTAAAAATTATTTGTCTTCAATTTGTTATTTCCTCGGTTTCGATCAGATTTACTGCACCAGATAACAAATCTAGAGAATAATGTTCTCACATCTATGTATCTATGTTCTCACATCTATCTATGTATCTAAATATGTGTTATGTGGTATACCGTTGAAAGTATAGTGATGTAGTTATTGGAAAGTAACTTCCCCATGGAACTTGAGCAGTGAAATAATACGCGTTTAAACATGCATAACTTCTTGCATAACTCTTGAAGATAATTGAAAATAATTAGTCGTTAAGTCAAGACCATGAAGCCTCTAACAACTCAAATAATGAATGCTTTAATTCACACAATAATGTTATGTATACACTTATTAATACTAAAAATTATTGTCAATTTTTCGCTTGACGACAAATTACCACCAACGTCCTGTAAAATGATTTGTTTATGTTGCATTTGTATTTCTTTATTGCACCACATATATCGAAAACGTTAACAGTCTTAAGATAAAATTGTAAAATAATCTAATTATATCCAAATCTAAGTTATCCAATTCAACTTAGCCACGAAGTAGTTGGATGTATTAGACCACAGTCGAGATATTTGTTTATTTCTATGAACGTCACTGAAACATCATTGTTCTTTGCAGTTCTTTTATAACCTGAAATGTGTCATTAGTTTTATCCTTTCAACAGATTATCATTTTGATCATTTATGTGGAAAAGTTCCTTCCCTTAATCCAAGAAAGGAGAACAACTCTATATATTCCACGTAGTTTTCCATTGATGCCCTATTATAACTGTACTTCTTCTTCGTAGTTTAGAACTTAATTGCCCATTTGAATGATCAGAATCAAAACAAGCACGCTTATCGACAAAGACCTCTGAAATTTGAAGTATGTTGGTGCGTGCTGATGCTATTACTCTTAATCCACTAGGAGTGACGTTGGTTTAAAAATCCGATTTGCTTTCACTCCCAGGAAATCAGATTCCCAATAACACGTTTTGAAGAATTCAGACTAATCTAACACGTTTTGAAAAATTCAGACTAATCTAACACGTTTTGAAAAATTCAGATTAATCTGGCGTGTAGGCGCTTTTATGCTTTTTCCTACGTACGATTTGTTTTCCAGCAATGTTCACCGTTCCGGATAGAAAGACGATAATTCTATTATTAGAATTAAAGACATACTTGCTGCAATTTTTCAAACATCTGTTATTTTACTTTTAAGGTAATATCTTTATATAAAAAATTTCTTTCTTTGTATAAGAAATTACGTTAGGTATCCGTCCACAGTTTTGTAACTCCAAATTATCAATACTACTCATAACATCTATTGATAACGTTTCCATTACATATCCCAGTGACGAGGAGATTTTTTGCCTACTGTTTCACCCAACCACGTCATTTTCTGTTCTGTTCATAGGTTTGCCCCCTCGTGCAGACACGCCTGATACAAGTTAAGTTTAGCGAGTTGCCTAATCAAACTTGTGATTTTTCATTCTTTACTTCGTTTGTTGCATCGAAACTTTTAATCGAAAAAATTATAATTATTTCTCTAAAAGCAAATAGGTCTATAATTTTTTTAATAAAAAATTAGTTTAGATACGTTAACTAACGTTATACTACGACGTGTCGAAAATGCATTATTGGTACCACGTTTCCAAAAACATGTTATTTTCAATTTGAAGAGGGAACTTCTTTTTTTACGGGGGGAACTAGTAATTTACAATAGTAAAAATAAAAAATAGTGAGAAAAAAATTATATATACACATTCATACAAACATACATTACGTTAATCTAAATATCCATGGAACCATCTGTAGTTTCTGGGCTGCAAAAACTGCGGATGGTTCCTTGGATATTTAGGTTAACGCGTAATGTGTATATATATATATANACTCACTTTTTTTACGCATATACTTCTCCTAGCTCTCCCTCCGCGTGTCAACGTACCGTAGTCAGCTGTGTGAGAGCATAGCCAAAATCCGCTTTCGCAAGCGCTGCCTCTGTGGTGATGGGCAAGTCTCTCTGTACCCGCCGCTCCGTCGCGTCGTGACCACAACGTTTGCAATCCGATACTCGCCACCGCCTACGCATCCGATTTGAATCGACCACAACGAACGCTTCTGAACTCTCTACCCCACCTCGTACCACTCTTCCGCAAATGCCCTATTCAAGAGCCCATTTCGCGCGAATCTTGTGGGGCAACGAGCGATTACATGCCTCGGCATATCGGTGAGGATACTGAACATTGTTGTCAACTTAGTTGAACTAAAACCGTGTGACATATCGAATGAAAGAAGTGTATCTTCACCGTTAATTAGGGTACATTGAAAGAGTTACACGTTTAATACTGAACAGTCTTTCAGAGGGCTTTTAAGGACAGAGGGTATTACATCAATTCAAATCATTTATGGTTTATTAAAAATGTTTTATGGTAGTTTTGAAATCATAAAATCTCATAATTTGCATAATAATACATAATAGAGGATGAAAATGAAACCAATAGAACTTGAGACAAATTTAAGGAATTAAAAATGGTGTTATGGTGTCATTCTAGGTAGCTTTTCAGATGATAGAGAGCGGTATCAAAACGTTGTGTCGTATTTTACTTGAACATTGAAAATGTGTTTATTTAAGTGACATTTGTCAAGAAAATTTTCTGCTTGGTGTAGGTCACTTTAAATTTATTAATCTTACACGAAGACCCAATGCGTAAAACTGAATACACAATATTGTGTGACGTAATAAGTTAATAATCTCTAATAACAGAAAAAATATTTAAGTTACTGCCGTAACGAGAAGAAAATCATTGTTATTTCCGTCACATATCAGAATTCAAATATTTTTCTGTATTGAATAAATGCTTCTGTAGTCATTTTGTATGATGTTTCGAAAATATCTCTAAACGTCAAAGCTTTTAATCTAGACATTATTTCTACGAAAGAGACGTAGCGTTGGACAGCTTCCTGTGAAATATAAACCAAAGGGATGTTCTGATTATATGTCCACATGTAGGAAGGACGTTTCCTGTATGTTCTCACTTCTCGTTTCACATCATCTCAGCGAAAATCTTCGTTCCTTTCCTACGGTCTAGTTTCCCTCTTTAACCCATGTGTGATATTGCTTACTTCTCTTTTAAGCTATTACATCTAAAAGTCCTTCTTTGTTCTCTCACATTCTCTTTCATTTGCTCTTCTCGTTTTCAATTTTTCTCTGTCTAACAACTCTCTTTTAGAGGATTTTCTTCCTTATTATTTTTTTATATTTTCAATAAATGTTTATACAATTTTGCAGTTATAAATGATTTTCATCGCACACTTTCAATATATATAGCTTTAATTATTTTAAACTGTTGATATTGAAACATATATACATTTTAAACATTCGTAGAATTATAAATCAGGCTGCATGTTTTTTTTCTTAAAATGAACCATGCATTTTCCAAAATGTTTCGTGATAATAGAAGAATGAATATTAAATATTTCTACATATGTAAAATTTGTAACATCACACATAACCCTGACTCCAACATTACACATATACCCTCTTGCTTCGTATAATGAAGACAATACCTATGCTAATACGCAAAAAAAGAAGTTACTATAATTTTGCAAACCGAAAACAGAAGATTCATATTAAATTCGATAATTTTCCTTCCAAAACATTTTGGAATATTGTCTCTTGCGCCTCGACGAAATATGCTGGATGACTGCCCACTTACTTACTCGCTTGGTAGTAAAACGAAAATATCAGCGTGTGTTATAAAATCACAGTAAAATGCTGAAACGTGGATCAAAACGATTCTCTTTGGTATAACTAACGATGAAGTGGTATAATCCAAAACTAACAACACAAAACAAAACATTATTCATAAGAGAAAATTCTCATTATTTGTATCTATAAATAACGTAATTAATATTATTTATATCATATAATAACTAGCTCTCGTCTACTTCAAAATTAACTTATAATTTATGTCAATATCATATAAAATGCGATAACGAGACATATTTGTCTACGTTTGAATGCAATTTTTCGATTAAAAGATCTGAGAAATCCTTTAATCAGAATTCGATAGATTATTAGAAGTTTATGTTACAAAATCACTAGCATGTACAATATATGTTTAGTTCTTCACACCTATTGGAGATGAATTAGTAATTTATTGCATCCCTTGTCTCGTACTTTCCACTCTCATTCGTTTTCCCTTCTTTCTTTCCTCTATTCGTTCTCCTCCTTTCTCTCGCTCTGACGAGTGTATGCTTTGGGCGGGTCACACGCCGAGACGCGTCGTTCCCGTGGCATCAAAGGGAAACGTCTGAATTCTTTTTTAAAATAAACCTCACTCTTGACGAGACGCTTTCGAGAAGCTGAGCCGTTCTTTCAGAAAGCGCCCTGTGGGGAGTTGATGATTATTTTTACGTTCGCCTCGTTCTGCGATGGTCGGTCAAGGGATTCGACTCTTGACTCATCGTTCTTCAAAAAGTGTGTCCGAATATTAAAGATGCGGACACACCATTAACGAGTCACTAAAGTAATACGTCGCTTGAAAGAAATTCTTTTCAGTCAAAGAAGTTACAAAAATAAATTTTCTTACTTCTTCGAAAAAAAAAATAATTTAAGGGCTTTTATGATTAATTTATGGTGTACGGTTAGAAGAATTTATGGACTGTTAATTATGTCCTCAAGTTGTGCCAACGTCAGAAATGGATCGTGTGTAAATGAAACAGGCCATCTCTACATTTATGCTTTATACCTATTTTAAATTTATTCGGGATAATAAAGATATTTCTTCGGTGCAAACACGAACTGGCATTATACTTGACACCGAATCGAGATAAACACTTTGTTGAGTCTATTTGCGTAATAAACTGGTGTTTTTATAGGTGAGGCTCGTACCATTAGTGTGCTCTTTCATCTGACCATGACATATATATGGCCAACGACTTTGTATTGATCTCTTCCTGACTGTTTCATACAATTTTGCGAAGTTTGATAAATAGATCTTTCCTTAGCCTACCTGATGGGTCGACCATCTTAAATTAACTGTTATAACCCGCAAAAACCGTAAATTTCCGTTTGCAAATGGCTGATAAAATTTTCATATATCTCGTGTAGATCATGAAACACTACTTCACCAAGTTCGTTAAAATTGTGTTGATTTTCAAACCGCCTAAACGCTCATTCATGTATAAATTCATGTTAATATACTACATTGATGTGACACTATTATAGACCATCCTAGGAGCAAAATAATCAATAAAAATTAGTAAATGATACATTGGGCTTTTTTCTGTATCGATTTGTTGATTAAGGGGAGGGGGGTGTATTACAATGGGCATGCATCATTTCACATTCTATACTACTATAATAATTTTGTTCAATACTGAAAACTTTGTCACTCCATAAAAACTCATGACCCAAATTGATACAATGTGGGGAAAGCAAAAAATTATCTTTGCTATTGATGTTCTTTTCGGTTCTTGGATACTTGTTTCAAGTAATCGTTTGATTTGACTAATGTAAACAGAGTTACAATATTTGCGACTTTTTTTGTATATGACATTCTTTTGATTCCTTGCGTCAAACTTTTCTTTGCGTCAAAATTATCTTGCGTCATCTTATCTAAATTAAAGACGATGTTGAGTAAGATAACACTGAACATATTACGCAGGGTAGAGGAAAAGATCTTATGGAACAAAAACTCTACGGATAAAACAGGTTTAGCTATAGGATTTTAAAGATCATTGCTTTCGTGTCAAAAATAATTAACTCCTGTGATATAAATGATTAGTGGTGAAATTATCTGGATGGGAGTTATAAGAATATATGTCGGAAACTAACTGTACTAATAACTAGATTACGATAACAAGACAGGAAGTAAACCTGTACCCTAAATCAAACTTGAAGTCATACAGTTGTAGTACCATAAGTTTAACTTTCCTGAGATACGTGTGGAACATATACTGAACACTTTCCATTAGTATCATCTTAATCTACATTTTACCTAAGAGAGAGAACTAAAAATAAAATTATTTTTAAACTCTTCATTCTTTCTGGAATAATATAAACTTTCTTCTAATAGGCGTCAAAAATCTATTTGTTGTCATCAAATTTTAAATTGTCTTGTTAACCGACTAACTTACCAAAAGATCATGGTTTTTAACTTTGTTAACACGCGATTGTACTTTCTGACGGTAATTATTTGCACTCTGATGTTATAATTTTCATTGTTATCTCATAAGTACTTTTTGGTAATTTGTGTGAATTAATTTTTACTTTAAATGTAAATGCTCTGCACATTCTTCTGTGTGAAATGTGAGCATTGAGCAACGTTCTATCGTTTTAATTTTTTTTAAATATTTTAAAGCGCCATTCAATATTGAGTTGATCTCATGCTTCTCCGCATGAAACGTAAGAATATTCAACTCAACTCATCGTTACGTCCTCGATACGAAAACCGATTGGATATAACTCCCGTCGCAAATTCTCATTTAATCCACGAACTAAGATCGTATGCCTGAAACTGTTACTTCTTTTAAAATAACCATTTCCTCTCTCGACTCTTTCTATAGAACACTCGTGTTTTTAGATCTTATCAAAAACATTTTGTTCTCCGATTGCCCCATTTGTAACAGTTGCAAGAGGCTTCCTCGCAGAATGAGGTATCCAAAGGATATTGGTTTTCTTTGAAATCACCCCGTGTTCGAAAACAATGCTTTACCATCCACTTGCCTTATTTGTAATAGTTGGATACAAACTCTCTTACGATTATGTAACCTGTGGAGTTACAATTTCGACTAATGTTAATACTTTTATCTAAATATCTAAAGAATAGAGAACATCATAACTTAATTGTCAATTCATCTCTTACTAACATTACCAATAGAAAAATAGACGATATAACGGAACGATATATATTATATAT
>NNCF01127306.1:157275-206668 GCA_002313205.1 Laupala kohalensis
ATATATATATCAAGATCAACATCATAAAATAGACAAGATATTAAGAGATACAGTATATAAAATTATGTCATAATCATGATCACAGAATAATCGTAAGTCATATGCGCATAGGGAGATTATTAACATGGAAGATGTAGAATGATAAATTGAAATGCGTTTCTATGTTGCTCATTGTTTTATTGGTATAAAGCTTTTTCGCCTGCATAGCAGCCATCGTCAGTAACATACACTGAAAAATATATATGTACATAAAATGACAATAATAAAAGTAGAAACATAATATGAAAGTATACAAAAATTGAGTAAAACTGTATCGAAAGAAGTGTTATTTTGGTTGTTGTTGAAATAAAGAAAGGAAAGAACAATGAAAAATGAATAAAAGAAAAACAAATACAGAGTGAGCAAACCGACAAAATTCAAATAAAGGGTACAAGAACACATAAATGCATGGAAAAATAACACTAAAGTCTCACACTTCGCCAACCACCTAGTAGGAAACACACACACATTTAACATTGAAAAGGATTTTTATATTTTAGAAGTAGAAAATAGATTTTGGCCCCGGATCAAATTAGAAATTTTACATATCCGTAGTATTCTAAAAAACAACATTTCCCTATTAAATGAACAAATCCCTGAATTTCATTCACATTTCATGAAACTATCCTTCAAATTCCTTCCCTCTCACCACCAACTCTCCAGGACACTGCACCCCACTCCCAACAGTTAAAACCCTCGGAAATTCTTTCCGTTTTCTGCCGCCAGTTCCTGGAAAACTCCGACAGCCCCTTTTCCCCCCGTCCACCCACAACCCCCTCACACTTTCCATATAATGACCTCCGTTCGGCGTACTCTGCGCACTCGCCAAAAATATTCCTCAATTCTCAGATACGTAATTTTGTCGGTTTGCTCACTCTGTATTTGTTTTCTTTTATTCATTTTTCATTGTTCTTTCCTTTCTTTATTTCAACAACAACCAAAAATACACNTACTCAATTTTTGTATACTTTAATATTATGTTTCTATTTTTATTATTGTCATTTTATGTACATGTATATATTTTCAGTGTATGTTACTGACGATGGCTGCTATGCCATTTACTATGTGATGTTAATTAATTGTTCATATTTCCCACCTGACTAAGGTTTCTCATCGTTGAACTATATTTCCGTGTTACACTGTTGAGCGATATCATCCTTGTAAAAGTAAATGATAATCTATCGACATTTTGACGTGTTTATGTTTTAGTTGATTGAAATTTATATTGTAATATTTTATCAGAGATAAACTAGTTTCAATTTCCAGTATGGAATAACATAAAGCGGATCTGAATGAAACTTTTTTTATCGTGCATAATTAAGAATGCGACTGAGCGCAGTGGAAACGTAGGTTCGCTTGTTGTTTTACGAAATGATTACATATTAGAAAGTGTTATATGCAATTCCGACTCGACAAAACATAAACTTTATTATAACGGTGCAACTCTTTGCTACAAGCTTTATATTTTAATTACTCTTCGATAAAATATCTTTGTAGACCGTGACAAAGACAGCATATTTTCATTGAGAATCTAAGTATTGCTAGATGTAATCGGGATAAGGAGGGAATTGGAAGTAAACAAGGCTCTGTCACGGAGCTGACATTACGCAAAGATTTATAATATTCATCAAGGGTTTATAATATTACGCAAAGCTGACGACTCGGGGCCTCGCGCGCCACGTGTGCGTGGGTGTTCTAAGAGGCGCGCCTTTCTAAAACCCCTTTCATGAAACTGTGTTGATTCTCGATAACGATAATATCCCTTATGGCAAGCTGCTCCCATGTTATTAGAACTACGCGAGCTTCCGAGCACGTATATATCATTTGAGGACTGCGCACTTTAGACCCCAACCTACACGTGGGTCGACTCGCTCGCCGCGGCAAACAAACCTTCCTTGTATCACTCTTTCTACGCAGCAGGGAGCTATTTCTCTAGACTCAGGGTATTTAGACCACACACGTAAGATACGCACTCTCCCACCACATCGACCTCCCCCAACTTTTCCCCAAACGTAGCTGGATATATGGGCCGACGCCCATCCCCCTCCACAAATTAACGTAGGGCCGTGTGTAACTTATCCCTTCCCGATTTTTCCTCCTGCCACGGAGAACATTTCAATGCATTCAGATGGCCACGTGGAGCCTCTCACCCATATGAGAGTGGGTTCCAGGGTTCATTGCGTTCCCGGGAAGATACATACCAACCCCCGCACCCCCCACCCGAGGTTACTTAAGCAGGAGATCACCCATCCCAAAGGGGCTTGTCGCTTGTCATCTTGGGAGACCTCTGTGACGTGTTTGGGGCTGGACGCCAGGACGTTCTGCTCTGTCCAACGTGGCTTCCCGGAGCTCTGCCGACAACAATGCGGATGGCGGTCTGCCTGACGGTAAATAGAAAGCACTTGGAACATTCTAACAGATTCTGCCGTCTCTTTCGGCCTTAAGCCATGTCAATTCACTATGTTGAGTTCTCGCCCCGATAAGGGCATTCTAACATCAGCCCATGAGGGCCCACTTGCATTTCAATCATTAAACCTTTGTTATATTTTAATATGTATCTATATTTTATTAACCAAATACCAAAGCCTGAATAGGGAATCCATTTTAAATAACATCTCTGCCAAGCGAGTTACTCTATTAAATCTGGGGCCTATCCCTCCCGCTGTTGGGACGAAGACAACGCTATAATATATACATAGCGGCCCCAACGCGACAGCTCTATTTAAGATTATATTTCTCTCGTGCGAACATCTAAATCGTGGTAATATCTTATACCTTATGCTCATTGGGAGAAAAACAGATTCAGGGAAGCAGCTCACGTGGCGCACTCATTTGTTCTGTTTCGAGTTCATGATCAAAATTCAATACATTATTCACTTTCTCGCAAAACCTTCATTTTCACCTCCATATGACCGCTGCGGAGAGAGTGTATCTGCAATAACATTCGGAGTTCCACAAAAATCCTGTCATATTAAAATAAATAATGAAACTGATATGCTTCGGGAGCAAATAAATTTTCTACTAAAACGAAATATTTTGTAGGAGATGTTGAAACTACGGGGATAATCACCCTATCAATCAAGTACATGAATTGTAAATCTCTTGGTACTGCTGAATTAACACTTCTCACTACGTTCACTCACTTCGTCTAATAATTCTGTTTTTTGTTGGTTTTATAGGCTGAATTGGCGACAAAAGATTGAACATCATATTGAATTTTTAGGTCATCCAATTTCTTTAAACCGTGTGAATCATTATAATTAAAAGATTTGTTCAATAAGTCACAATATTAATTTTACATCAATTTAGGAAATTCTTTTCTAACGTGCTATATCACAAAAGGGGCATTCAAATGTATTCTTTTTATGAAACATATAAATTTTAATGTTTCTTGAATTATTTTTCTTTTTTGAGAAATTAGAAAATATAACTTTGCGTATGTATTATTGTTTCTGATGCTTTTACTCAGTTGTTCGATTTTGACATGTTTTTCGATATACAAATAGTTGCATGGATAAGGAAAAAGTTACATTTTTATTGCGAAAAGAAATTTATATTTTGACATGAAGTCTTTTTTTTAATGTAATGAGTTAACGTTTAATCTCATTTATAAAACGAACACCATACTTCGACACGAATACTCAACACCTGCGAAAGAGTTCAGCAAGTGATTTGCTTTGATAGCATAACTACTGACCACAATACTTGTCATCCCTGACATAAAATAGCGCACGTTGTTGCTTTGCACACGCAGGGCCGATGTAGCTCCGACACGGACAAGGATCTGAGCCATTTGTGAAAGAAGAAAATAAAACACTGACATTGCACGCGCTTGACGTTTGTTTGCGACTATCAAAGCGCTGCTGTTTGTTGCGACTATCAAAGCTCTGCTGTTTGCTTGCGTTGAGAAGAAAGCAGCTTCAAGAGTCGAGCGCTCATGACGCTGAGCTCTTCCACGACGTGTGAAGAACAAAAACGAAACGCGGGGCGACTCACGCGTATCGCGATAGCGATTTCAATGGAGATTTGGTGCGATGTCGTATGTAATCTTTGTCCTAGCATTTCTATGAGATTTTTAACCCCTGAAACATTATATCCTGTTGTGATTTTGATCCAGGGAGCGATTTATTTTGACACGTTTTCACTGCGGATGGAAAACGAAATATAATTTTATTTGATTCTGAATATTATTATTTTGTTCAGTATTCACAGTTGCTTACAAATTAACTTGCTATTCTTTATATGATAAATAAACACGTGTTATTGTACTTCTATGCGTGATCTACTAGTAAAATTTTTTTTCATTTCCTTAAAGAGTAATAAAATGTGTGTGGTAATGCATACAATTCTCGCATTTGAATTCAAACTTTCTTTATATGCTAGCACTATGATTTGCTCAAATACTTTTACATAATTGTGTAAAGTGTCAAAATACATCGGTAGAAAATATAATTGAAATGTAATAATAAATATATAAATTTATGTTTTGTGTTTTATGATTTCAAAGTATGTTTAATACTTTGTATAATATTCTAAAATCAAAAATCAACCCTGGTAATAGTAAAATTAATTGCTTCGTAGTAAATGCATAATACTTTTAAATTTGACCAATGTAGTAGTGGATAATTGTACATACTTTATTACAATATATTTAGGTATCCTTTCCGATCCGGTCATCAAAATGACCTAAACTAGAGCTGAGGAAGTTACACTTCAAAAATTATCTTGGTTCATTGAAATAAGTCATTAATGGATACAATAACCTTCGTACTGTAGGAGTCCGAAAAATACTCCTTTGGATCTCGTAGTGATCCATTCCCCTTAGTATGTTAAAACAATTGTTGAATAAATTGTTTTTTACTTATAACATTTTGAACAGGATTGGTAGCAGTGTCTTAATGTCGTGGATACTAAATTGAAATCTTAGGGCTACGTCAGGAACCTGTTCTACTCATTCGGATTGAAAATTGAACTGACTCTCTCATGTCTGTCAATGTACGTGGATTTTTAATGTTGACTTCGTATATATCAACAATAAAATAATCCTCTTAAATGTATTTTGAATCTTTGTTTTTGTACTAGCACAAAAAGTTCAGATTTTTGAAATATATATTAGGGGTCCCCACCAATGAATTTTAAAACTTGTTAGCAATTCCTAAAATATGTTTTTAAAATCTGAAATTTTTATATAAACCTTATTTTAAGACAAAACAAAAGGGAAGGTTTTTATAGAAACCTTATTTTAAGACATATCAAAATTTTACTTTTTAAGAACTACTGTGGACATTTGATCGAGACAGACATTCCGCCACCCGTGCTACCTCCCACGAGGCATTTCATGTACTGCACATAGCGCGTTTCTAGAGGTAACGTGTGTCCTGCAGGATGTCTAGAGGGGATGGAAATTATGTACAGTTGCGGAAGGTGAACGGGCTGTGTAGCGGACAACATACATACTTTCGATGAAAACAGAATATCCCGGGTTCAATTCCCGACTAGACACCAATAAAAAAATATGTATAATAAACAAATGTGTATGTGTATTAATTTGTTGTGTGTATTTATGTATAAAATGTGTATATATAAAATTAATAGAAGTGTGAAACTTCTTTGGTCCTCCTTTAAGAGTGAGATTTTCTGAATAAAATGGATGCCTACCTATAATAGTGATATTTTAATTGTTTCAAGTGTTTTAATAATTATTTCGTATCACATTTGTATAATTATCGTTTCCTATTTGACCATAGTACTAGCATTGCACAAGAATTATGACCGCGAATATATGCCTCTGTGAGCTCCACGTCAGAAGAAGCATCACATCGTATACTTTATTAAGTATTGTAAAATTATAAACATCTCTTCTTAAGTGTTATTAAATATTAAGGAATATTGGTTCTTTATCTCTCTGTATGCGTGTGTGTGTGTGTTTGTAATGTCGGAGTGTATGACAATCGTTTACATTGATGCATCGACATTTTGCCCACATAAGAAATGGAATATTCAAAATGCCACGAAAGAAACACACGACGTTTCGTTTTATGGGCTACATAAATATATCCTTACTTTCGTAACTAATGAAAAGTTATATTCTGCATTTTCTGAAATGGCAAACTTCTCATCTCGTCAACAAAGAATTCTAGTCATCTTCACTTGTTCCACTTTTTTAAGTTTATAATGTTCCGTACAATGCAAGCGTCGTTCTATTTTATCTTCGACGCTACTTAAAATCTATGATTCAGACTTTGGAGGGGTTGGTGAGGTTTAGTTTCCCTTCCCTCCAAATTCAGGTGGATCGGTTTCAACGAGTTTTAAGTGAAGATGATTTAAACGGGAATTCAGAATTAAAATCGTACTATTTTAATAATTTTTTAGTAATTGTTAAAATATGAAAAAAAATTATTGCCGAGAGTATTCATAGAATGTTGTGTAATATCCATATTGTTTTCATGAAAAAACTATTGTATATGGAGTATCTTATGTTCGTTTATTGTGCAATAATATTATGAAAGACGTAGACGTATTACATACGGTTGGAATAAATGAGGTATCTCTTATCCTCCTGCTTTATATGTAATTTTTGTTCGTTTTTTTTTACAAAAATATTTTAGTTGAAATTCTTATTGTGGGCAATATTATCTCCTTCCTGTGTTTTAGCTAACGATTTATGATATCTTAAAGGTACTCGACAGATCCCGGGATCCATACAAACTGTGGTCCTCCTGTCAAATCCTCACCAGAAGTAAAACAAAGGGAGATTTTAAAAGTAGCTGACTTCGACCTAGTTCATCGCTTTCCCTACGCACTCTTCATGTATAATTGCGTACTGTCTGTCTTGGATCTATCTAGGAAATGTAGTTCAATAGAAAGCGTCATACAGCAGTGTCGTGTACAATTTCGCGCGTTTTCATGCGAATATAATATTCGTGTGTGTGAATACGATTGCCACTACGCATCCATGCATACACGTATGCGCTCTAGCGTACAAAATGAGTTCGGATGTACGCGAACATTGGTGAACAAAAAGGACCCACTCTCACTTACTCCCATTCACATTGCTATACATGCACCGATGATTATGTATACAGGAACTAACATGTCACCATCAGATTGACTACGTAAATGGAGACTGGTGCAACTACGTATATATGGAACCAGTAGCTTTTTTTTATAAAACGGAATGTGGCTGTCAGACGAGTAGAATCTCTATGATATTTTTTATCTCAACTAAAAGATATTCATGGCAACTACACACATACGTCTAAAAATAATAAAACAGCATGTATCTCACTTAATTCTTAGAAACAGTACAAAATGAAATTATAATCGGTGTTAATGAATCAACTTCCAGTTCAATGTTTGATAAACACGTTTACCTCATTAGTATGTCCGAACAATTACATAATGCATTTTACAGACAACAGATTGTTCCATAATGATTATCCATAATTCACTTTTTTTTTCAAATGTTCACTTATGCATTAAAAAATAGAATACTTGTCTATTTATATACTGCTAATGCTCCCACACAGCAGGTAGCTGTACTGGGATACAGTTTAACACTGACGAAAAATCAGTATCAAGTTTTATTTTTAATAAAATTTCACAATGAATAGTACATAGTTAAAATAGCTTACGACAATTCGAAAGTCCAGAAAATTATCTCTGTAATAGTACCTTATTTCTAGTGACTCCACTGGATAAAAAAGGATTTTTCAAGGATTTTAGAAAAATATGTTGGTGACCAACATATTAATTGAAATAGTGCACCAACATATTAATTGAAACCTTCTTTGGTGAACTGCTTCTTTTCCACTCCACTATTCCTATTTAAAGTCTCGCTTCTTCCAAAATCTCTAGATTATAGGACTCTATTCCCACGTAGGTTATTGAGAAGTACTTGGGATGTAGGGTTGCCTGGAAGTTTGCCAACAGAAAACTTTCTCTCTTTTATTAACTTCCCTCAATTGTCGCCATTTTTCCATTCGCTCTCTCACAAAAGCACTCTCCGAATGCATGGAATGAACAGACAATAAATATAATGAATTTAATGAAGAGAAAACAGAATATTAAAGTGCTTCAACGTGGAGACTTACGGAGCTAACTAGTGTGTAAAGGGTAATGAGGCGTTTGGAGAATTCATGATTTAAACGTCTATTCTAATCAGAATTCATTTATTTCAGTCGGTAAATAACCAAATTTTACATCTTCTGAATATAATAGTTCTTAGTTACCCTTACCTCTTGAAGATATGTGTGTTTGAGCGAATCGTATGTATGTTATTGGCTCTTAAATATGATTTAGGGTCAGTGTGTTACATTTCTTATCGTAAATTCTGTTTCAGTTATTGTGGTACTTGAGATAGATATGTGGCATATAGTCATATTAGCTTTCAATAGCTAAGGAAGTTTCACTTAGAATCAGTGCACCTCATAGAGTATCAAGGGTGAAGTTATCCTAATCGCATAATTTTGTCGCAATAAGTTCAAAAGGTTTCTTTTGTTTACGGGTAATTTATTCCAAGAAAACAAAAAAGTGAAATACTTTTCTTCTGCTGGAATCAATAAAGAAAGGATATTGAACATTTTTGCAAAGAAAATATCTCAATAATTTTGTTTGTCTCATTTCTTCTCATATAGTAAAGAAAAGAAGTTAAAGAAGTTAAAGAAGTTTGACTGTCTAATTTATCTTACCGTAGCATTTACTACTAATTGCAGCACTTACAAACAGATAAACAAGACGAATGTGTTAAATAGCTGAATATCTTAATGCAGTTTCCAAAGCATTTTTTCGCAACATTTAATACTAAAGAGTCGTTACAATACAAAACACAACTCGTCACATCCAAACCATAGACTTTGTACGATAAAAGATTAACTTCAGAAATCCAAATCAGGAAATTTGCCACGGTTTATATTCAACACTGCCACACAAATGTGACCTAGCTGATGGACAACACTCGTATACATTTAAAATAATTTCTTGAAATAATGTGAAGAAAATGTCTTCTCGAACAAATTGAAAAGTGAGAGGTATAAATAAAAAATAAATTACTGTGACAACAAACATCCCATCAATGCCGATCGCGAGCGCTAAACCGGGCGTAGTAATCATTTCTGCATATCAAGGCAAAACCATGGAATGCGCTCCTCTCCCCCCGCCAAACAAAATTGAGAATTTAAAAAAATGTTAGATGCTATGAAAAGTTTGATCGTCCATTACCTCACAACGAGTCGTCGAAAGGCTTCACGCACAGCACGAGCACCTCAGAATGACAAGACGCCCGATCACTCGAAAGCCACGGATCGTGTATCACCTCTCTATTGAGACCAAGCAACATGACTCCAGAACCCTAGAACACGTGTCCATTAGTTCGGTAGCAGCCGTGGAGGTTCGGGAACTCGTACTCCCCCGGCAACCTCCGTTGTCCCAACAGTAGAGGTTTGGCGAGGGCGGTGTCTACGAGCACGTTCAGAGCAGTAGTTTGCGTCTCATCTGCTACGAGCGTGACGAACGCACTCCCAGTGCTCCTGCGTCATAACCCAATACCAACACACAAACACACGGATAACCGACACAATTCTTAATTCGTAAATAATCCGTTAAGTACATAAATATCAGTCGGGCATTTTTTCAATGAGTATGAATCTCATTGGAATTCAATATATTTAATCCCTTTTTCCCTTCATTTATAAGCAAGCTTCCATTCTTTCTTGGTCAGTTTTCCTTAGATATACCGTTATCATTTTGGCATTTACCTTGCAATCTCAAGAGTTTCATATATGTATCAGAAGTTATAGTTTTCATTTTATTTATTTTTTGTTGTTATTGTTGTTAATTTTCAAATTTTCTGTATTTTAGTTTTCTCAATTTTTAGTACGTTTCCTTAATGTCATTCATTCTGTTGAATTCTGTTTCTTCTTGTCTTCATTAACATCAATAGATTTATTTGTATTTTTCACTTATTGGAAAATTTTAATATACTATGTATTGATTTCCTATCTTCGTATAATGGTTATAATTGTAAAAAATAGCGTACTTCGTCCAAGATCTTAAATTTAATAAATGGTATGTAATTGTTTGATAATTTGTGGAAATCATTCAGTGAATGCCTCATGTTGTATGCGGAACACTGAAGAGCTACACAAATGTAAAGGAATATTTACCGGAATGAAAACTGCAGTTGTCCTTCTGAGAAGTATGAGTAAAAAAGTAACATGTGTTATTATTGTTTTTATATTACTATAAGTGTATATAATGTATGAAAATAAACCCAAATTTTTCTTGCACCCGGTAAAATCGTGTCCTAGAGCCACCGGATATATTGAACTATTCACAACATAGATTAACTTTGACTTTCATAAATACATAACAGTAATGTAATACATTTATAAATAACTGAAGAATGAAAAAGGGATATTTTTAACCTTTTCATGCTTACACGAAGGATAGAAAACATTCAGTGATTTTATCTACTAAATTCTGGTTATAATGTACACAAAATCTCTGTTATAGAGATTAAATTCTCCTAGCATTTACTAAGTAAATCCGATTTCCTTGCGAATTGCGAAGCAGCCCATTTTTTTAAATATATCCCCACAGATGGCTGTCGCAATTTTTGTTCTGTTGTCTTTATTAAATTCGTCTACTGAATCGGGAACTTTTTTAATCCCGCGGGAGAGATTATAAATTTAGTAATTTCTACATTTTCTTGTGAGTTGTGATTATTTCAGCACTCCAATCCTGACTACCGAAACGTAATCTTTTGACATGAAATTTGAGAGATTCAGTTACCTCCTTATTTTTTTATTTTGTTGGGAATCGAAGTGGAACTTAATAATTAGTCGACATTTGTCTATTTGGTGTGAACATGTCGATTCAATCTTGTTGAAATGTTGACAAAAATTGTAGGAAACCTCACCTGGACGTTTTTTGTGCAGTCTTCGGTATAATGTATTCCTCTCTTGGTTAATACTATTAAAAAACCGTTGCAGAGACGAACACTAATAAGTACGCAAATAAGTACGCTTTTATTAGATCAGACAATATGTAGAAAAAGGCTGATATTCGAAAGTGACTTCCTGTTAAACATATATTTAACTGGTTATTACTGGGATTTTTTAGAGTTTTTGTACGTAATTTTTCTTTTCTTAATTGGACAAGATAGTACGTTTTTGAATCGTTTAGACAAATACGAAAGAAATTTATCAAAACACAAACATTTTGACAGATTATCTCATTTTTTAGTGCAGGTTCGTAGTTACGACTGGAAGCCACAGATATAAAGTCAATATTGAAAATTTTGCTGTTGAAAACTGGAGTAAACTCTCTACGTTTCTACGTGGAATCTTGAACCCCTTGAACGTGGCTGGTGACTTTGTAGCATTCAATACAAAGAATCCTAAATGGGAGTCCGCGTCACTCTTCCTGTCTCCGTCCTCTGTGTAATCTTATTGTGAACGTCCATTCCTCGAAACTGTTGTGTTTTATTGGATTATGTTGTGTTAAATCTTTGAAGTCAGAGAGAGATCTATGACGAATAAAAAATCAACGTTAACCTCAATTAGACGAAAAGTTCCCAGCACTGGAATTAGACAGAGCCCAGGATGTAATTATATCACTGAAACTATACTTCTTCTATAACTTAATTGTGAATATTTTTTACATTTTCTATGAAATTTTATTAGGCTTGTGTCGACATACTGTAATGTCATAACTTGTGCACCAGAACAACAAAATAAAAAACTGTGAATTTTATTTCTTTTTGTATTTGAAGTTATTTAAAAAAAAGAAAATCCTATCATTAATTTATACAAAATATTAATTCATTTATATACAAATAGAAAAAATATATTCCGTTGTAATCACATACAACACCAAGCCAATTAGCATTTCCAATTTTTGTGTAATATTTCTGAAAAAATAAAGTCATGATGTCAGAAGTTAGCTGTTTTTAATAGCAACCAAGTTTATCAGGAATGTCGCCCAGACATCCAATGTAGGAAGTCAATAGTGAAAAAAGGTTGGGTATGTAGAAGATTTATTCTGTTGCTATATAACAATTGCGTCAAGTGGTCACTTCCAGCTGGTATAAATTGTTTTAAAACGTCACCATTTATTTTTATCTGTCTTTATTTATTAATTCATTATATTTGGAAAAAATTTGAAACACTCCCATGCTACGTCATTTCTGTATCACCGAAGTGCTTTGAAGGATGACTATCATAAAACTGAAAACTAGACGTATTTTTCGGGCTCTGGTATAAGGAAATCGGGTTATTTTGGACACTCATTAATTTTGGGTTCCATTTTTATGACATTTTTTTCGTATATTAATTTACGGTTCTAGTTTCTTCTCTGTTTACTAATTCATATCCTACCATTTTAAAAGGTTTGGCTCACTTTTCCAGTATTTATTTAGCAAATGATTTTGTATTCTTAGATATTAACAGATGTCATTGATAGATTACTATTTAAGTAGGCACATATTGTCATTGCTTCCTGATTTTGTGATCTTCTTTTTGTTCGTATAAATTTAAACTAAAAGCTCCGCTAACATGATTTAAAATTTCTGGGTTCAAAAGCTGGTTAATGAATGGAATGTGAACTATGTTCGAATAACAATGGTTATTGTAGATGATGTTGCATGCACCATTTAACCATGAAATTTACGGCTACAAAAAGCACATAGTAATGCCAAGTTTTTTATTCTCATTTTACACTGATTCTATCGAAAGAATGGCTTATATGAAACAAGAGAAAACTGATGATGTATTATACTTTTATTGAAAAAATAATAATAATTTATTTAGTTTTATATTTTGCATTGTTATGGTTATAATCGTGTGCTCATTTTCTTATATTTGGATATATTTTCTGAGACCTGTGACAATTTCTTATCCATATTAATATATAAATTCGAAAATGTGTGTGTCTGTTTGCTACCTGGTCACGACTAAACCACTGAACCGATCGTGATAAAATATTGCAAGGGGATAGTTTAAATGTCCAGGATGAACTTTTAATTTAATGAGTGTGATAAGAAAGATATAATTGATTTTCGACAAAGTCGATAAAGTTGGTAAAAAGGTAGGATTGTACATGTTTTAAAAAAAACTGTGTAAAAGTATTTTGACCTCTAATATTCTTAGATTTTATTTTTACTGAGTAAAAGATTAAAAAATCCAGGGTAACGCCGGAGCAAGTAGATTTTATATTTTTCTAAATATTTAATTTAAGAAATTAATTCTTAGAGAATTTCCGTACATTCGCCGTATTACAATCTTCTTTCTCCTCTCTTTCCAATACCTGAAGGAATATCGACCCGTTAATTCTTTGAGACGCTCATATATCCGGGCATCACATAAACTTCCAGCGTGCTTGTCTCGTCCACCCAATCGTATTTTCTACGTCTCAGTCGCACGACTCATAGAAGGCTTTGCCAAGGACGAATAGAGGAAGGAAGTCGAGGCGAAGGTCCTCTGGAAAAGACAGGTCGATGCGCGCGCCCCTTGCAGCGATGCGGTGACTGAGGGAACCCTGAGTGCGTCTTTCCCGTGCACTCGTCGAATCTAGCTGATGTCTTTGAAGATTTTCTCCCCGATACTTCCCCCTTTCCCCCACACCCATCTTACGGATCGCCTTGCAGACGCTCAAACCCCAGCGACCCTTTGCGTGTTCGGATATCCCAAAGGAAACGACGCGCTTGCGATCCAGCCGCAAGCGATGCCACGGCTCTTCTCCAACTTACTGACCGGAGACGACCTGTGTCCTTGCCCGGGGGAAATACACAGCCAGCACGATTCACTTCCACTTCGGTGCAGAGATAATTTGGGATCTCTATCCGTTGCGGTTGATTGGCACGTTGAGTATAATTACCAATTCATTCTAAGGGAGAATCTCGAAGATGACAAACATGCAGGTCCATTTTCGTTGAGAAATACTGGTATGTTTCAATTTTTCTCAGTTTCATGCGTTATCTGGTAAAAAGTATTTTATTATGTGGTCAACTCGATCTGTGTCATATTTTACCACATCGTGTGAGATCACGCGAAGTCGAGCCTCGGACAAAATGACCAGCTTAACGCTGTAGTCGATACGACCCTAGTAGAGACTCATTCTAGAGGAAGCTCAATTCCTCTGGAAGTCAGTCCGGAAACTGGGACATGTGGTTTAGAGAATGTAATTTACATTCGAGCTGGATGCCATCCACGTAACACGTCGCATATTAGTTCACACTCTAATAATTTTTTTCCGTGTATGCCTCCTCAACAATTTACTCCGTGACTTTTTTGACACGTCAATTCCTGAAAATATTGCTTTTTCAGTTCCAACATATAAGCAAATTTTTTTTCTACATCTTATGATTTGCGAGAACTTTCAGAAAGAAAACTAGTTGATGACGCTACGTAGTTCGACTTTCGTCTGCGACCAATGTTCAATAATTTTGTAATAGAACTAAGTATAGTAATTTAAAATAATTTGTGAAGTAAGAAAAGACAAATCATATTCGGACGATTATAGCAATTATTAAAATCTAAAATTATGTATATGATGTCAATTTCCATAATACTTAATTCTTTTTCACCCTAGTAATACATTTACCTTATCCCCTTTCCCATAGAGATTAAGTTACATTAATAATTTTCTCGATTGATCAAAAATTCTCGGTTTAAAATTCAATTTCAATGTTTGGCTTTGATCAACGTAATCAGTATTTTGTGGTCCTCTGCATCACATATTCATGAAGCAGAAAGATTTGTCATTTACTTATCGAACGTCGTCAGCACTGTACATAATAGACAAGATATGGAAAGAAGTACAAATAAAATTAATTTGCGAAAGAATGAAAAACACTTACGATTTCGAACGAGATGGTAAATACTCTCTCGTCCGATCAAAATAAATCTGGAGTGAATCGCACTCACCTTTCCAATCATAATTCTTAAAAAAGAACAAAGTAGTAAACTACCTACATAACAATGAATAAAGTAATCGGAAAACAGTTTACAGAGATAAAGTAAAACATAAATAATTATAAAAAATAACATATTGCTATACATATACATAAAAGATGTATATGTATAAAATTATTTTTCCTGACAACCATATAAACTTTGCTGCCATATTTCATATCAGCTAATTCAACTACAGATTGCAGGAATTAACATATTCCACACTGACCTCTTTGCATTTGCCTCATAGGCTGATCTAAATAAGGCGCCTCCAAGATAATATTTCTCCGTATCTCGAAAACGGTGTGACGTACGGAAATACTGTTTAGCAATCTGTACGCACAATTTAGTGTACAATAAAAATGTTTACATTACTGTTACAAAATTTTGATTTTTAAGAAACCGGTGGAGGGGTGCGGTTTGTAAATGAACTCGGTATTCTCGATTTTGGTTTCATTTCATTAATTTGTTCGTGAGTTATCGTATAAACAAAATTCTTCACACACACTCACGAGATTGGACGTCATCGCAAAATTTTGAAAATGGACTCTCCTGGAGCTAATTTGTATGGATCTGAAGAGATCTCACAAAATGTTTTTCGATCGATTACTATACTTTACTTATACATACTGTTTCAATAGAAAGTAAAAATCCTATTCTCACTATATAACTAGTAATCTATGTACATACGCTAAATATCCTGAGGTCTCTTGGGGTTATACATCCTCACCTCAACGTAGAACTCAACTCTACTAAGTCTGCTTGTCCTAGGTCTCTTCCGGAACCAAAGTACCCAGAGTGTGATGTTGGCCACAAATCCTCCACCTCGTGCGGAGGCCGAGAAGTTGCGGAGACTTAATCTCGAGCAACCCTGATAGTCCGTTGGGGCGTGTAGCAGGTAAACAGTCGCCTCTGATCCGCAAAAATTAATTGATTTAATATATACATTGCAACAAACATCATATCAGGTAAAATATAAAATTAAATTTGTACGATTTTTTAATTAAGATTTTTCTAAAATTTCACTAAAACACATTTTCTCCAATATCTCCAAACTAAAATCAGATTAATCTATTGGACGGAATTCAATTTTTTTAATTGTATGATGAGGCGAAACGTTTTACTTGGGAATGTGTTTGCTTTGTTGTAAAATAGAATAACTTTTTGTAGGTGCGTTAAATGTTGGCATATAAATATGATTGAAGCGACCGTCGCATTATTTTATCAAAGAATTATTAAATTATATACTTATACATAATTTAAAAAATTCTGTTACCAAACTTCCTCAGTCACATAAGGAGTATCTGTTAATATTCAGAATAGTTTAAGTAATATACAGCTGTATTCTCGAGATCTCATCGTAAGGAAGTCACAAAAAACGAACATTTCCAAATTTAATCAAGTCTTCTTAATGGCTTCAAAAACAAAAAGGTGTCACGGTACATCTGTTATTTCATACATCGAATCACGCTCCAAACAAATCAATAAAAATACTTCTATTTTGTATGAACCAAATATCGTGGATGCTACTTTCTTTTCCTGCCATTCGTTCAGTCACACTGACTGCATATTTTCAAAACAGAACAAATTGTTATCCTCGGTCAAGCTATACTTTATTACCCTTGCTGACAAAATAGTTTTGTCATTTTTTGTGCGAACGGTGTTTAAAAAATTAAAATTTCTGAAATGTTTATAATAGTAAAGAACATTACATATCAAATTATTTAAAGTAATACTGTACGGCAAAACCCTTTCTGACGACGATTGGTTGACGATATTATTATTATGACTGTTTGCACTTCTCAGCCAGCTGGCTGGGAAACATTCACCTATCCCTGTTGTCAGTGGGATTAGGCTCTGAGGGGGGGGGGAAGGACGGAGATAATCTCAAGTCCTCGGCCTTATTCATTGAGGGTTTTTCTGATAGTGTGGCAGGTATCCAAGATGACTGACTTTTGGATTAGGGATATGGAATCAGGAATTTTGAGGAGTTTCATGTTTCTTAGCGTGTTATTTGGTACCAGTCCAGTCGTTATCACAATGGGCAAGATCTGTACTTTTTTTACTTTCCACAGCCTCTTGATTTCAAATGCGAGTTCACCATATTTTGCAATCTTGGTTTGATACGCTGTCAGTAGATTGTGGGATAGTGGGATAGAAATGTCAATAAGAAAAACTTCTTCTTTTTGCTTGAAGTGAAGGGTGATATCCGGTCTATTAGCAGCAACTGTGTGGTCTGTTCTAATTTCACGGTCCNTTCGAGTTTGTCAAGGCTGTGCATGCTCCCATAAAGTGTTCTATGGTTTCCGAAGTTCTATGGCACACTCTACATTTGTCATCTGGGAGGACTTCATTGAGGATACATTTCCTATAATTCTTTGTGTTTATCACTCTATCCTGTATGGCCATCATGAAGCCAACTGTCTCTCCGTAGAGATTTCCTTTCTTCAACCACAAATTAGATGTTTTCTTGTGGACTTGTGAGTTTTCCAGATGACAAGGATGAGTACCATGAATCGATTTACGTTTCCATTCTAAGATCAACTGAGTCGCATTTGCTTTCAAAATTATACATATTAAGATGTAATGGCGTAGCATCCACATCTGCATCACATATGATCTTATACAATGTACATATTTTCTTTTCTTTCGTGGAAATATGTCCTCAAATTACTCGCTCAATGGCAGCTTTTGGATGTCGCATCCTATACTCACAGAGCTTTACCCTGATCTCTCTTTCAAGATCTTGTAGATCAGTCATTGACCACTTTACAATTCCAAAGGAGTATGTAAGTAAAGGAATTGCATAGGTATTTAATGCCTTCACTTTGTTGTGGCTGTACAAGTGGATCTTGAGAATTGATTTTATCCTAGAGCAGACGTCAGCTTTCAATTTTGTTTTGATTTTCCCATGGGATATTCCTTTTAACTGCATGGATCCAAGGTATTTGTACCAGTCTCCAGAAGCCAGGTCTTCTATTATTCCATCACCTGTATCAAACCCTGATGTTTTAGTGATACTTCCTTTCACTACGTGAATAGACTTACATTTGTCCAGTCCAAAGGACATACAAATGTCTCTACTAAAGTGAGTGGTGATCTCCAGTAACTGGTGGTTTTGTTTGGGAGAACTGGCATATAACTTGAGGTCATCCATATACATCAAATGACTAATGACATATTTCTGTTTATCCGGGGTAATGATCTTGAAACCATTTTGCGTGTTATTTAGAGCGATACAGAACCATAGTGCACTAAGTGGGTCTCCCTGGAAGATGCCTCGCCGAATACTGATGGTCCTGGATTCCAAGGTAGTTTCAGGGGTTCTGAATTTCAAAACCGTTGACCATTTCGTCATAATTTTTTTAAGAAAATCGATTACTGTGGGATCTACTTTGTAAGTGTTTAGAGATTCAACTAGATATGAATGTGGGATGGAATCAAAAGCTTTCTTATAATCAATGTATGTCATGCTCAGGTTCCTTTTGTTTTTTACTGCTTGGCTTACAATAACCGAGTCAATGGTAACCTGGTATTTACATCCCTTAGTATTTTGACAGCACCCTTTTTGCTCTTCACTCATGACATTGTTATTAGAGAGATGAAACTGTATCTTCTCAGTGATGATAGCTGTCAGGTATTTATAAAGGGTGGGTTATAGGTCTGTATTGGCTGGGATTTTTGTTTTCTTCACCCTTAGGGAGAAGGTAAGTTTTACCTTTTATGAGGAAGTCAGGAGGAATCTCAGGGTTCTGCAAAATTTCATTGTAATATTGTGCCATCTTATGATAAATCGCAGGTAGGTGCTTTAACCAAAAGTTTTGGAGGTGATCAGGACCTGGAGCTTGCCAGTTCGCAGTCTTCTTGGTGGCTCGTTTTACATCTTCTGGAGTGATGATTGTTTTTGACATCTCCTTTATTTCCCGTACTCTCTCTCTTTCTTCCAACAGAACAGGAGAATCTGAGTTATGTACCATGGGTTTCTCCCATATAAAGAAGTCATGTACCGAAGTCCTGCTGAATAAACTTTCAAACTTTGTGTATGGGAATCTATTATTTCTAGCAGCTTTGTAGGTGTCAGCTTTTCCAGCAGATGCGGTTTGATTATTTGAGCAACTTTTTTACTCTACGTCTTAGTGCGAACTCCTCTGCGGTACTCAGTTAGCTGTCCAAGACTTCTTCAAAAATGCGTTTATCTAGTCTTCTCTTCCATGGAGGAGGTGGTTTCTCACTACTAGTTTTTCTGTCTTCATTCTTTCGCATCGGAATCCCAGTTCCTGTAATGCGCATTGTTGTGATTGCGCTGCAGTACACTAAGTGATATATATCAGTTATCCCATGGCATTTCTCTAAGTTGGTTGTTAGTAACTGGTTTATATGATGTATTATCTTCCAAAAATTCTTGCAATACTTAGGTTTGGGAATATGAGGGCGTTCGTTAGGATCAATATCTAAAAATTCAATGTTGGCCCTGTAAAATTCTTTCTGTATCTTTAACTGTAGATGTTTATCATCATCATCGTCATCATTATCGTTGATGGGTACGATTTCCTCTCCTTCCAGGGAGGGTTGTTTATCACCAACAGATCCTGCGCAGTCGGAAATATCCTCAGTGTTATGTAACGGTGTTGAATCGACCGATGGGTATCGTGCAGGTGTACCCATATCCAACTCATATTCTGCCTCCTTTTTTATGAGCACGATCTCGTGACACGAGAGAAGGTCGTTCCTCATGATAGCCCTTCGTCTATCTGCCAAATTTTGTACTGACACTTTGCAAGCTAAGATAGGATAAATAGCTATAAACTGTTGGTGCATTGGATGAGTATAATGGGTGAGGTCTGTTTCAGCTTTGGTACTTCGCATATAGCAACGTATGACATCCACATTCATTTGGTTTGTCCATTCCNCGTATGCGACCGGCCCTAGTGGTTGCAGGTAGTTTAACCTGCAAAACACTTTGGGTCAGTTGGATTGATGATGGTGGGTGATCCATTATTTCTTCGGCATGTCGCTCTTCGGGTATCCCGACCAAGGTCCGCCTGCTCAACTCTTGGTCACCACCGGCTCGCATTCTGTCACCTCCAACGGCAGCTCCAAAGGTGCCCTGGCGCTCCCCAGGCAGCGGTCCATTTTCCGAGGCCTTACGACTCTTACTGCGTGTCTCCATCATAGAGGGGTTTGCTTTTTATACCTACAGCCAGGTCTAGAGGAAAGATAAGAAAAGGAAAAGAAGAGTCAATCAGAAGATTAGAAGAGAATAGACGGAAACTGAAGAAGAACTCCCTAAGCTTTCGAAACCTAATCGCTTCGGGATCGGAACAAACAAGAGGTTGCCAAGAGAAGCAGAAAAGAAAACAGATGCGATACAAGTAAGTGGAAGCAGTACCGCAGTAGACTCCTTTTAGGAAGGAAAGAAAACCCGGATGATTGCCACAGCCACCGACCTCCGACAGGGACTGCAGGGCGATGGGGTCGCCATATCCCTACGCCTTATTTATTATTATTATTATTATTATTTCAATCTTATTGAGAACAGGTTTCTCTGCGTCCAATACGACCAAACTGTACTTGTATTAGACACATCGAAGTTAATATCTTAATATATAGAATACTTTCTTGAGCAGACCGCGACCGGAGAAGAAATAAGATCTTAATTATTATGCGTACTCAGTGAACTTTCTACGCCACAAGTGGAAAATGACTTCTGTGTCTCCAAAAGAGTCATTTCTCATAAATAAATAATTTCTCATAAAATTAAAATATAATTTTTTTAATTAAATGCTTTAATTTATATTTATACCGAGTTAGTCGATACGAACGTATAACTGAAATACTCCCTGAACGAAGAAGTAATGAACTAAGGCTTTCTTTACGTTAAGAGAAGTCATAAGTCACACTTATCATATGACGTATTTAAATGATTTGTAGGTTTTTTAAGTGCAAATATATTGACTCGTAAAATTTAAATTGAACTATACTTTTCTTAAACGCTTCTTCAAATCTCGAGAAAATACGTATTTAAAAATATAACGTTTGTTGAATTTGAACAAATAAGAACAGCACAACAACATCGGAAATATTTACACAACTAAATTAAAGAATGAGAGGGTGATGACCTTTCCTCGAGGTGGAGTGAGGTCTTCCTGCGGGGTTAGGTAAGAACTCACCCTTTTGTCATCGGTGAAATATTTAAAACTCGAAGATGTTACGGTAATGTTGATCATTAAAAACCATTAAATGTAATATCACTGTATTTTTCACTTATTGGGCATTCAGTAATTAAATTTTAAAGAAAAATAAAGTTGTCAATATCTGACCATTTAAAAATATTAATTTTTTTTTCAATTCAAAAGGGCTTTATTAGATATATTTCTTATATTTATATACAAACAAACATATTGTAAAAGTATTGGCGGGGATGAGGACCCATGTACCTATGTTTAAGCCCGAGGATGCCGTGAGCTGTGCATACTGTACCCTGGTATTAACTCTCAACGAATGTTCTAGTTGTTTGTTGCTAGGTATTTAAGTTTTACGGGAAAAAGAAACAAAAATGCTACTAGAACAATGAAATTAGGCGGAATAATGGAACTAGAATATTGGTTGAGCACCGTTGGAAACCACGGAAAACCAAGAGTCAGAATAAGCAAATACAATACATATATTACAAGTATGTTTAGACAATAGTAATAAAATTAACTATACAGTAATACTTCAGAAAATAATAATCAATAATAATAATAATTAGTAAATAATAACATAAGAAATACGAGTCATCTTCTTGTCTTATCCTTCATTCTTCTTCCTTCCTTTTTGAGCTTCCAAGTAAGCTGAAACAAATTTAAGAAGGGGCGGCAGAATCACATTCTTGTATAATTTCCAAAATCTTAGTTTCTCTTTTCCCCCTGACAATACTAAAGAATCCACTCAGGAGTTGCTCTACCGTTGATCTGTTATCCCTCATAATTTCTATTGGGAGATCAGTATTTCTCGTCGTACGCTAAAGTCCACTTCGGAAAGTCATTCGCTTCGATTGCGTTCGGTTTCGGTGCAATACAATAAAATGTGAATCCATTCCTCCTCTTCTGCGCAGAATGGGCAAGTGTTATTTAACTCGCCTCGTAGTTTTCGGATTTTCCAACCTCCCAACCTAAATCATGCATACCCTGCTCTACCTGATTTATTTAACCTATCAATATATGGTTTTCGACCCCATTCCCCTGCAACCACCATTTGTACAATAAGAGAACGCTTCTCTAATCTATTGAGCACTGATTCCATATTATCTAGTTTCCTGAGTTCTATTTTGATGCTTTCTAAAATATTTGCATAATTGTATTCATTTACATCATTGTGCCAGAAATCCCCAAGTTCTAATTTATTTAAAATAAATTTAATTTTTGTGCACCATCCGACATCTCTATTGCTTTGTAACATTCTAGTACAATTTCATTCTTGTTGCCACTTTTGATGAGAAGCCAATATTTCTGTGATTTTAATTTTAAGATTCCGTTTAGTGAATATTTTCCGAATTCCCACAGAATCCCGCTATTAGCTGTGCTTGTAGAAACTCCTAGAATGTGTTTCAGATAACCGGTCTGGAGGGAGGCAAAAAGAGAATTATCCCCCGTTCCCCATAATTCTGCTCCGTATGCTATAATGGGTACTAATACTGAACATTTTATCCGATAGCTTTGGGTCAATTTC
Source organism: Laupala kohalensis (assembly GCA_002313205.1). NCBI lineage: Eukaryota > Metazoa > Arthropoda > Insecta > Orthoptera > Trigonidiidae > Laupala > Laupala kohalensis. The sequence continues at coordinate 179,976 of NNCF01127306.1, forward strand.
TGGGACTCTACTGGAACATTTTTTAATATAATTGAGCGCAAATATACCTTTTCTTTTAGCTCTTTCTTTGGGTCTACTCCAACCCAGATTCATTGACAGCTGTACCCTTAAGTATGTAAACCCTTTAACAATATCTAAGGTGATACCATTGAATACCCATTTTTCTTCTTTGCTTAATACCCACCCGTTTTTTAAATATTATTTTTGTCTTTTTACCATTTAATTTTATTTTTCTATCATTGCAAAACTTGCCTAGGGCATCTAACCCTCTTTGGAGTCTCACTACGGATTTAGAGAAGATGACTGAGTCACACGCAAGTAGTAGACCTTCCTGAATGTGTCACAATAAGTGCCTCCGTCTGCGCGATATTCAAATAGTCAATAACATCATCAACGAATAGGATAAAAAGGAGCGGAGAGAGGACGCATCTTTGCTTCACACCGATGTTTACAGGGAAAGCCTTTGTTGTAGAATGCCTGTCGATTTTAACACATGCACTGGCTCCGTGATAAATTGCTTTTAGTATGCTGATGAATTTTTGAGAGATTCCTATTTTCCCTAGGGTTTGCCTAAGAAGTGCTCTATCTACAGTATCGAAAGCTTTCTCGAAATCTATAAGTGCACAAAATAATTTCCCTCTTTCTGATGAGGTGGCAGTTTCCGCCAAATTGTTTATTATAAATATGTTATCTACTGTGCTGTAATTGTTTCGAAAGCCCGCTTGAAATGGTGATAATTTTTTATTTAATTCAACCCATATTTTGAGACGGTTATACAAGATAGAACAAAGAACTTTACCTATCACGTTGAGGAAAGATATTCCTCTATAATTATTTGGGTCGTTTGTGTCGCCTTTATTCTTATATATCGGTTGAATTACTGCTTTTCTCAATGGTTCAGGTAAAGTAGATGTATCCAACATATAGTTGTACATACGTTTTAAAATTGGACATAGCGATGTTTGAAGAGCTTTTATGCATTCTGGTGGAAGGCCATCTATACCGGGAGCTGCACCACACTTCAAGTGACTTATAGCTTCTTCAATGTCTTCAACTACTATCGGCTCGTCTAGTTCAGGTATTGTATCTACTAGTGAAACGCGTTCGGATTCAATGAGTGTTATTGTGGAATAGCAATTTCCTAAAATGATCTTCCCATATCCACGCCTCTAAATTTCTCGTTGACTGCTGTTTACATCTTAGTTTACGAATGACTGTCCAAGCGTCTGCGGAATTTCTAGATGTTACTATGTCACATATTCGCTTTCCTTCCCGTTCCTGCCAAACACTTTTCGCATTTCGTAGTGTCTCCTTGTAGGTTTTCTTTTAAGTATGCACTGCGGTGCACTCCGTCGTCCGTTTTTTCGCTTCTCTACATTTCCGGGTGAACCAAACGTTCTTTGTGTTTTATTGTGTGGGAATACTTTGTTCCTGCCAGCGGATGTTATCTTCTAAACAAAGAGTCGCGTTGTTTAAATTTCCCAAAAGTATTTTTTTCTGAACAACGGTGTGCAATTTTCTGAGATTTCTTCAAAGTTTTCAACGAATTTAATTTTCGTATTTTCAGTCCATTTCATGAGAGGGAGTGCTGTAGTTATTTCCTTCCGCGACTGCCTCGTCACCTCTGCCTTCAATCGGATTTCAAGACATAATGCCATGTGATGCGAGTAGGTTCGTGTAGCAAATGCAGAATATTTTTTGATGTTAGGGCATAGTCTATAACACTTTCTCCGTTTTTATTGATAAATGTTGTATTACTTTCCCGATTCGATCCGAAAGTTCCATTTAATATTTCAATATGCTTGCTACAGAAGCTTAATAATAATTTTCCTTCGACGTTCCATATTTTATCTTCGCTATTTCGAGATGGACAGTCCGAGATAAAAGTATTATCGTCGTTGATTGGTATGAAGATTGACTATTCACCAATACGGGCATTGGAGTCCCCCATGATACGATCCCTGCTGTCGGGTATTTGGTTGAAAGATCATTTATTATTAAGTCTAATTCATCGAAGAAATGTTAATTGTAGTATTTGGATTCCCATGATTGCCTGTAGATAACTAACATTATGCCTAAGATATTGAAACTTGGTACTTCTATTTTCACCGCAATTACGCCCCCCAATTCAACATTGATTTCTCGAAAACTATGTATATTACGACTTTTTGCACGCTATGACAACTCCGCCAGGTTAACGACCGCGCTTTCCGGTCCATCGTTGTGTCTTTGTTAGAGAGGAGCACCCAGCTATTTCTAAACTTTGTCCTGTTTTCACCCAAGTCTCCACAAGTCTCAAATACGAAATTTATTCCAGAAATCTCAGAAAATCCACCTGCAAGACCTTGCTAGATAACCCTTCAATATTAAGGCAGCCAATTCTTATTACTTCATGACATATCTTTTACTTACCTGTTCTTTTCCTCGTCGCTGCCGTTTCCACTACTTTGCTGTAGAGTCAGGTGCCCGTGGAGTGGCTGTGCAAGTTTCGCATTGGCTGAGGGGCGGTGGTGTGCCTCCGTGCAGGCGGAAAAGCGTGCTCTTCCAACGCTGGGGGTGGTGATGGTGGCGGTGGGGGCTGCTCCGTCGGAGGAGACGGCAGTACCGCTGCTCGGTTGCGTCACCGCTGTACCAAGAAGATGGCGATTTCGACATCGACATTCCAAGACGCGGCTCCTCGCACAATAGCGGTGGCGTGAGCAGGAGCGGCGGCCGTTGCTCCCCGACCGGAGGCGGCAAGGGATGCTGGAGCGGCGGCAGGCACCGCAGCAGTGAGGGTGCTGACAGTGGTAAGCGTCCTGTCAACGATGCTGCCTTGCGTTGTGGCGTTTCCTTGCGCACGGGGTGCGTCATGCGATCGATTTGGACTGTTGTCAGACTGCTGGTCCCCTGGAGAGTAGCGACGCCCGTCGACCACCGACTTGTCGAAGCGAACTGACAGTCTGTGCTCTCTCTCTCTCTCTCTCTCTGGCATCTTGCAAATAAGGATACAATTTATTTCTCGCATACCCCACGTTTGCAGAGAAGTCCTCCGCGATACGCTTGTGGTCACCATGCAGGCGCATGGAGGCCGCTTGTAGCATTTCCTCTCGCTTTTTGTAGGATGAGAACTTCACAACGATGGGGCGACGTTCTCTCCTTCTTCCTGTCCGGACGCTCGATGTCGTTGTAGGTGAGTTCCACGTCTATTCGGCTCGTAACATCCCTCACCAATCTCTCTGAATCCTCCCATGTCTCACCTCGAAGTTCCTCCAGTCCGAACATCACGAGATTGTTCCGTCGAGACTGGTTCTCGAGGTAGTCCACCTTTCGAGCCAGAAAACTGTTTACACACAACCTGGGGCTGATACCCGCGATTGTGTGTAAATTTTTCATTTGTAAACTTTTCATCTCCAGCAGGAGCTCAGGGATCCCAGCCACTGTCTTCAGAACGTCCCCGACATGAGAGCGAAGGTCTTCCAGGGTAGAGTCATTGGTCCCCGGTCCTGGATTTAATTCTACTCATCCTACAACTAACAAAACATATACCGATGTAAAAGATAAAATGAGGAATTTCGCCTCACAAGTAGCTTCATCCGGGCCACGACCGACTTGCAATCGTTGACCCCTTACTCAGCGGTCAATGGCCGCACGCCACTGCTCGATGCAAATCATTTTCTTGTCTTGGTTCTTAAAAAAACACTCTTGAAATTAAAGAAATAAAGCGAGGAGCTCTACTTCTGCACTGCGCGCACTTCAAAACCGAGAACTTTCACCGTGGAGCCCTCTGTAAATGGAATCACCTTCCGAGCACGTCCGCTCTCCTCCGAGGTCACCTGGTAACTTCATTTAAAAATATACAAATCAAATGAATAGCACCATGTCATGGATTACATTAGTGAGAATTACCCTCCGATATATTGATTCATTTGCTGACGTAATACTTCCAGATATGACCGCCACAGAAGCGTATAATAAGTTTTTATATTTAACTTTCGCAATTGTGCAGTCACAATGGAAATATACGATAAATTCACGTAAAAACTGGGTTGTGGAAACAGCAACTTCCGTTATTCCTTTGTGAAAAAAATCTTTATCGGATTATACATCGCTTCGTTACAAACTCACTTTACACTATACGGACAATATCACTGTTTTATCAATTTAAGCAAAGTATTATTGTTTTGTTAGTACGTGTAAATCAGTTAGTACTGGGAAAGTGGGAATATTTTGCACAAATCTCCACTGACCACTCGTGTAGATTTATGAAATTGGTGAGTAATATTGTACGTCAAAATTGTATCGGATATCGATAGGTTTACGTCAGTAATGAATGGGATTAACTCTATGACCTTTCAAAAAAACACCTACGTGTTTTTTACCAATGGATACACTTTGTGTCTGCTGTGGGTTTAAAAAATGATGACAAAAAAGTGTAGACCTGCGAAACGACATAAAACGCATAGTACCGGTCTAAGATTAAAGCCAACAAAGAGATTTCCCTGTTAATTTAAAGCTTTTTCATTGAAACTTTGCTTGATTTAATGAACAAAATATCATAAATTGCATTAGTAATCATTTGTTGAGTAATAAAAAATTTAAATCAAAGAAATATTTTAAAGGAAGCAACTTTTATCTTTAATGTTTCTGTCGGTTTTTTAAAATGGAAAGACAGTACAAACACTGAATCACGCACTGGCCAATCTAACTGGTCAAACTGTCCGTAAACTTTCGCTCACTCCCTTAAGGATGAATTTTCATTTCCAGGCGCATCTTTATTGTAGAATGGAAAAAAGTAAGCAAAATCGAGTTTGATTTTTTTGTGATATGAAGGATATTGAGAATGGCTTGCTATTTATTCCATATTTCTGACCAAGAACTTTATTGGATAATCTTCAAAAATGCTTATTTGCAGTCAATGAGATAACCTTGATTTGCAATTTTTCTCTTAAAACAAGCCAACATACAGTTTTAGTGTTTTTATTTCCTTTTATCCATTATTTTATAAAATAGAACAGGAAAAGAATAGAATAGAACGGATAGTTGAAATAGAGTTGAATAGAGTTTAAAAATATTAAATAGAATAGAAGATTTATCCATTTAGGCTCTGACCAACTGGTTTCTTTTTGCGGTAAACGACGTAATGAGGCATATTCAAAAAGAGGTAAATTTACAATAATAATTAAAATCGCTGTAAGAATTTAAATTAAAATAATAAATTACACTACAAAAATAATTAAAATTACAACATTAATCAAAGTTACATTGGCAAATCAAAGTTTTTTAAACAACTAATCAAATTAATATTGAAATTTAAAAAAATTAAAAGCACTTTAATAAAAATATAAATATTTACATAGCAGTTATACAATTATTCGATACTTGCCTCTGGTCTTAACTTAACACACCACTTTTTACCTTAAGAGTCAAGGGGAAGAAAAGGGAAGACCTACGGTGGGGTTGAAGGTTTCTGACAGATATGTTACATGTTAAGGATACATCGTTAAAACATATTTTAAATCATATTAAGTATGTAAATCTTAAATAAAGTTTATGATACAATCCAGTGCAAATATATGTATTCTTGACCTATTTCATATGTAAATTAATATCATATTTTACTATATACACGTATTAAATATATTGTTAATCTAGCATTTACTTAATATTTACAATAAAACTCGAATGCAAAAAAATTATTTCCATAGCATTAATACAAATTGTTCACAAAATCTTATGTTGATTTTATATTTATGATGAAGAAAAGCAACACCTGTTCTGAATAGTTAGAATTCTTTACTGGTAATTTAAAAGATAAGAATACGATCAAGAGCACCTGTCGAGGGACATTCGTTCTTAAGGGAGTGGAAAAACGTTCGCGGACCACACGCCAGCTACACTTATCGTCCCGTCAGCGCTTTCTACAGAGCCATAGTTAGCAACCTGGTGATTATTTGCTGATTAATGGAGCAAATATTAGATGGAACCTTAACACTCGTTCTAAATCAGGTCGAGACCTAAACCATTGAAAAGAAATGCTAATAAAGTACACAAGTTATTATACACTGCTTCTTTTTCAGTTTATGTCTATCTTATTCGATATGAAAAATATCGTAAACGGGAATCATCATGTATATTAATATGTAAATGTCCCAGAAAAAATATCGTTCCTTTACTGAGTGACCGGTCAGAGCAAGTCATACTAAAGAAATATCGCATTTTCGAGCATTAAAAGATAAGTTAACATATTCATATTGATTCATCTTTCAGCTCTTTCGGTACGAAATAGTACCACTGGAAACTTGCGTCAACAAAAGAATCTAATTGAACCATTTGTAAATAATGTGACTTGAATACTTTAGTCCTGACAAATGACAACTCAGGCGCGTCTTTCGCGTAAGTAATACACAATATTCGTAGAGGATTGTACGTGAATTGCGTCAAGTTCCATTGCGTATAAACATACACTATTCATAATCCCAGGTAGTGACCAGATGGTTGAGATACAGGGAAATATGTAGAATAAAAATATAATTAAATAAATAAATACTATTAATAACTGTTATATCGCCCTACTTACATGGTTATGTCAAATATAAAGCCGTGTGATACTTTCTTTACCTAGCAGATGAGTGAAAGTAGTATCTTCCGTATCATTCAGACCAAAGTAGATTTGTTAAATAAAAGTAAAGTTCCTATTTTCGTAGTGAATACTAGTTACAAGCAATGTTTCGTGTGATTTAACCGCCCGCGTCTAGCTAGTTATATTTTATTGCGAAAATCCATAAAGCATTCTGTTCCGCCTCTTGTAAACACTGTATTCACAAATTCAGGTCATCTTGATTAACTTCCAACTTTCATTGAACAAATATTCGAATTACAGCAAAATCCCAATAATCATTTTCGATCCATTTTCTCCAAAATTTCAAAAGATTCATTTACACATTAAAGTCATTTTTATTGGCTTCGACAAGCCCACTTTTTCGTTGACAATATCTCATCCGTGTAATTCGAAAAATAAAACCAATATTCTGCGTGGAAATAGCGAGGGTATTCCATCATACCATGAACGCGAGCGAGGGAGTGAACAATAGACGCACAATCAGAGCCGCGTCCTCTCGAAGCTGTTGTCGCTACATCGCCGCGGGCAGCGCTGCCAACATCCCAGCTCAATAAAACGTCACGAGCGATTTAAAAAGCTATCAATACGACGATGTATCGCTCCGGCGAGAGGCGACGGCGGCGCTGACTGGTGTAGGAAAAAGGCACCAGAGAGGGAGCTGGAAAGATCTTGAGGGAGGCTGACACACCGTCATCAAAGACTTATATATATATATATATATATATATGGTTTAAGAAATTTATTATTTATTATTTACTTAAATTTATTATTTATATAATGGGGATTTGGATATATATGGTGTGTGCTCTTCTAAACGATCGTAGTGTTTCGTGAAAAATGACAGGAAAACTTTGGACGTAAATGAAAAGTATTTTCACAATTTTAGTTTGCATGAGGGATTACAGAAATATAATTTAATTTATTCATTCATTTATTGCGTGTGTTTTATAATAATGTCGCGAGGTTCAGGCCGTCAGACTGTTGCACTCAGTCACACGTAGGCGAAATAATTGAAAAGGAGAGATGTTGGGTTGAAATATACTTGAAACAGAGTAAGATGAAATTAATAGAAATACTTTAAACTAGTAATAATCGCAAGTATTTTTCTCAAAATGGTATCTAATAAAACAGTTGAAAATCGTTGTTTACAGGTCTCATCAAGGATATTAATTGAACTTTGTCTTATTGCTGCGAAAAATCTTTTATGAACCAACTTCAAACAGGCGCTGAACGCAACCCGCCAAACTTTCCCGAAATTAGTTTCTTTTTGGTCTCAGATATCAATTAAATTCTTAGATTGTTTAAGGGATGTGTAAGCGATTGTTTAGTGTTAAATCTCTGAGGAAATTATTTTCTTTGCTTGTTTTTAATACAAATCATGGGTAGTATTCAAATAGCGCATTCCAAAAACCTCTGAAAGTGTTACATTCTAACGGTTAACATGATATTAGAAATAATAAAGAACAGAAACCCTGAAATCTCGGTTTTTTACTTTCATATTTTTAAATTCTTTTATTGATATCCTATTTATACACCTACTTGTTTCCATTCTTTTTTGAGTTGATGACTTCGTTTTTCAAAGTATGATAATTGAAGAGGATTTTCAAAATTTGTAGATATTTTTAACGTGTTTATTTTTTTATTGAAATTTGACTTTTTTTAGTTTTTTATTTGTAGACGAGAATTTAATGGTTTGGTAAAGAACTTTCAGAGACTAAATATTAATTTTAACCGAAGAGAAACTTGTTTAATGTATATATAGCCATCAATGTTTACCTTATATTATTAAAGAAGTACTTTACATTATTATGGGAGTAGTGTACTTACTGTAATGAACCATGACCCCTATGTTCAACACGGGTAGGTTCCAAAATCTAAACCCGTGTATCATTATGTATTCTGAATCCGCATTCAGAATTGTAACTAAACATTTTTCTCTGAGTATAAGAGTCATATCTAATTGGGATGCTATTGATGTTGTCGGCGACGTCGCTATAACTACCTTTGTCACCAAAAAATCGCCAGCAAATTTTTTTCTTTTTATTCAAAAATCTCCGCTGTCTCCCAACATTTAATGTTTACATTAGGGTCTAAATACTCTGTGGAACTAGTATTCCATAAAAACGGCCTATTTTCGATTTCCATAATAAATCTTTCCGTATCGGAAGACATATCTGAATGTTATGGACACTCTGAGAAACAAATAAATACGAGTAGGTGTACCGAGTGTGCGTCCAGAGGGGCGACTGACATCAGAGTGAGTAAGCCAGTCTACACCTGTGTATTTTATTGGCTACGCCGCAAGCGCAACATAGTCTTCAAAATCGGCGTAAGCCGAGAACTAGTTATGGCTACGCTTCCACACTGGCGACGTAATCATACAGCCAAATATTTCAGTTGTATCATTTGGCTACGTTACTGGCGCCATCACCATGGCAACCCGGTTAGGTATGGCTCTTACTGAACATTAAAAAAACTATTTTCTTAACTAACCATTTATTCGCTTTACTAATTATTTATACAGTTTCATATAAATTTCAAAAGTTTGGTTAATACATAACACTTAGGAAATCAGAATAGCACTTGGCTTAACATCCAAGTTAGGAAATTATTTCAATTTATTTTTATGTTAATCCAGCAATTAGATCAATAACAGGATCAATCTTCAAGTTCTTTCCTGTGCTAATAATTTTGAATCTTTTAGCTTGATTACTTCATTTTTAAGTGGAATTTTGTAGTCGAATTTTCACGTACTTTCCGATGTGCTAGCAACTTAAAATTTTGCGCATTACTCTAATTGTCTCACAAAAAAAATTATTGAAAAATTTTCCTAAATTATATTCGTATCACCTAATCAAATTTTTAAAAATTACCAGTCTACACGATAAAAACCTCTTAAAGACTACGTCTCATCTCGCTATACAAGATGGTGTCAGATTTTAACACAAAGTTTCAATTACAAAATTACTTTATGAAGCGAAAAACTCAATTTAATGGAGTATCATTTCTGATGCATCAGTTATCAATCTAGTTCATTACTTTTAAATCTAATTCCTTGTTAGCAGTATTTATTCATTTAGAATAATGACTATGAAACAATATTACCTGTAGTTAATACAATTTTTGATTATCAATCGATTTTACAATTGGTAACATAAAGAGATGTAAGTTTGATCAACAATAAACGTTGATTCAAAAAGCATGTACAGAAGTAAAGATGTTACAATGCTCTTATTTAAAATCGAGTACATTATATATATAGTGAAGAAAAAACCCATTAAACACCAAATAAAAAACAGAACAATATGTGTAGTACTCTATTATTTATGTAAAGTAAATTACTACTAATAATTAAAACGCGAATTCTTTCGTTAAAACGGTATTGTTTGAAAATGAATTGGAAAATATATTTGAAGAATTACTGTATATCATATAATGTTAAAGATGTCACACACAATTTTATAGATAGAGACATTTAACGTTTTCAAAATTGATTATTGTAGTTTTTGTCATGGTGTCTGTTATGATATATTATTTATTTCTTCCTAAAGTATTTAACATGCTCATTTTCAATAAATGTTTTTTTATTTAATCTTTTTTTTAATTTTGTCACATCTAGTCTAAACTTGAAGTCAATTTATTCCGTGATCCACCACCTCACCCTTTATTCAATATCATTGATTTCCTCGGTGAAAACTGAACACTTTACGGCTTCAGAAATATGATGATGGTGATGACATCATGCTCCCAATATTTTTCCACTGATGAGGGTTACAGAAGGAGAGGTAACCATAGAAGACACGAAAAGGAGAAGCATTGCATTGGGGAAGTAACTTCTCGTTCTACACGTGATCTGTTTTCTAATCATGGTGGACTAGCGAGCCTACTCACTTCTCATTGCCATAATACCGAGTGATTCAATAAGAATACTAAGAATACGTTTATTCTACCAAAAAAGTACATAAAACAACTAATAAGAAATTTTGTATTACTTGGTCATCTTGACAAATTATGATGGCAAGTTCAAGTTTTACAAAACATATAAACTTACAAGTATCAATCTATATTTGGCAATGATGAGGCGGATAAATGCAGCATGTGTCGATCGTAACTTATCTGATCTATGCTGATGTAGGAGCCGCAGTCACTTACTCCTACATACGAGTATACGCTCCATGAATTCAGAGAACGCATGTCAAAATCCGGCGTATCGCGTATGTTATGAGCAAACGATACCGTCACCAAGAGTGATATGCTGTTTACTCTCGATACATGCCAGCTCGCTACCTGACTCATCTCGTGTCAGTGCGCTACCGCTCTCAGCTCATGTCAGTGCGCTACCAGACTCAGCTAGTATCAGTGTGCACTCAACTAGCGTCAGTGTGATATCACGTCTCCGCTCTCAGCTCATAGTGATCAAGACTTTGCTACCGACGCCGAACTCGTAAGTTAACACTTCTAACAAATAGCAATTCTCTTCAAGAAAGATCACGGACTTTTGCAATTCGCGTGCCCCCTGCTGTCATTGGGCATACTGTAACTATTTCTACTGACCTTTGTCATATTACGGAAATAAACCAGTCCTGTTCACTTCTTGAAACTTCACAACCTTTTAGTATATTTATTGGTGGAACGGGGATATATATTCTTTCTCTTCTTCTCTCATCACTCCCCCCACTAAATAAATCATTACACTGACAATACAACACTATGACTAATTTCTAGATTCAAATGTTTACACTAATTTACAGTTGAAGCTAGATTACCAATTTTTAAAATTAAACAGAGAAGCATGGTTTCCAAGTGATAGATGAAAGTAGCACAGCAACGGAGTTGCCGTGTCCAAGCGCTCGTCTTCTGTCCTGCTCCATCTACCTTTTTTTCCTTTTCTGCGTCTGACGGAGACGAACGTCAGATCTGTGAGACGAATGGCGCACGTTGGTGATATTCCTCTTCTTGTTGTATGGACGCTCGTCTTCTGTTCGCTTCAGTGGAACTTCAATTTGTGGGCTGGAAGCGAGTCCCTCATTCTCGTTCTTTTTTTTGTATTTTTGCGACATCGTTCCCGATGTTTTGAGTCACGTGGTGTGGGGTGATTTGTGAATTATGGGTTTTGGGAACATTACGTTGACAGTCGTACAATACCTCCCGTATTATGATACGGATGGAAAAAATAGATTTAGCGTGATTTATTCATGTTGAATAATCTCATATATCAGGAAATAAGAAAGAAAAACCCTTTAAGTTCATCATACATCATCAAATTTTGTACCGAAACATTTTTCATCAACCCAAAACTCAGAAAATTGAGATGAATTAAATTTATGGTTTCGTACAAAACCGTGACATAAAAAATAAACACAATTAAAGTATTGATTTTCTGCCATTCCAACAGAGTTTTTGAAAGAATTATTTCTGATGATCTCGTAAAAAGAAATAAAATAATTATTGAATTTATATAATAAGTTTTTTGGAATAATATATTTCAAGCTCACAAATCTCACATTTATTATGTGGCGGAAGAACCTTTATATTTCTATATTACATTGGCTTCGATCCCGCCGTTTGTAAAGTTGATGTCTCTTGTGGTGTGTGGTTCTTCAATAAAAAAAATTAACGGAACAGGTTTATCTCAATGCTTACATGATTTGGGGTATCCATCTTATTTAGTGTAATGATTATCAATTAATGTGGTATTTTGTGTTTCTTATTAAATTTGATAATATCCTACTGCATTATCATTATTAAATTAGAATATATTTAAAACAATTGTTTTATCGTGTATTATTGTCCTAGATGAAAGAAAAATGTTTTATATCAAAATTTTATTTTTGAAATTTTTATAGCAATGTAGAAATATTTTCATATAGGGTTATGCATAGGCGAGTTTCCACTTCAATAATTGTCACTAAAGTTATTTATATATTTTTTAAACTTTTACACTCAAAATACAATACAAGACTAGAGGAGTGAGGATTTTTTTTCAATTTATCGGCGGTCCCTTTGTAGCTTAATTGCATGTAAGTAATGTTAACAGACTATTTTATTAATTTATTCAATATATCAACAGTCTCTTGGTTACAAGACTGTTCTGGATAATTATATTTTATGTATGAAGAGATGATGATATCAGTTTTAGTGAATTTGCGGAGTATGAGTTTAATGTCACTTATACAAGTGAATAATTGGTGTGAGATTGCGACTCATTTGTACAGCTAAACCTCGACGTCTCATCGTCAGAAACCAGGAAGATCAATGAGGAGCTTTTCGAAGGATTGATGCTTCATAGCGGAATAATGGCTTCTCTTAATGCATCCATAAGTCACGAAGTCGCGTGGCTTCCAGCAAGAAGCATCTCTTATGAATCCTCTCGCAAGTAGCTGCTATCATTGTTCGCAAAATCTGCTCCGCCCCGACCCTATGACTCCGCAGCTGAAAGCTCTTCGAACGGCGATACCAGGATTGGTAGTCGCTTCTCATTTCCAACCTCTGTGCCCCCAGCTCCCTTCACCCACTGACCGCTTCGGCTGTTACACAGTAGATCATGATTAATTCAAGTACCCACATTTCTCATTACGATGCATAGGCGGCTCTGCATAATGAGGTCTTGCACCGGAAATTGGATCCTGTACCTAACACCCTGTAGCAAATGTTCGATCAAGGGCACAGAGGAGCTCTTATGTAATCAATAAAATGTTAGTTGTTACTTCGATGTACATAACAGATCACAGTGAATGATACGAAAATTAATCAGTACCTTTTTGTTGAATGTCTATACACTTAGGTTCACATGTTGTTTCCATTTCATTCTACACACTATAGCTTGTCAACAAAAAAATTTTTTTTTCCTTTTCTGTAACAGTCATATAATGCACATGTGTCTTCAGAGCTCTTCGGTGGGTATATATGGCTTCTATTCTTGCCCTTGGAACCAAACAGACCCGCACACCTCAAAATAAAATGTTTAATTCCAGTGTAGATTGCCTTCATCACATCATTTGGAGATTTCTACGACTTTATTTGGTACTTTTAAAAAACTATATAAAGACACGTGTGTATGTTAAAAATAAAAGAAATTATTGCCTTTATATTATGACACTGACGTTGAAGGTCCAGGAAAAATAGTGTTCGTAAGGCAATGATGGGTGAGAGTGTGTTTCATCACAAATATTTCATGAAAAAGCCATTTATTTGAAGTTTCAAGAATATGTCAGTATTATAAGTGAAAGAAAGTATATATTGGAACACAAAAGGAGATAAGAACCAAGCCTCTTGCAGAGACGGAGAATGCCAATATGACGGACAAAGGCGTTGCTTTTTCCCGAGAGGGTACAAAATTTGGAACGATCATCGGAAATATTATGGAAAGAAATTGTAATGAAAAAGAGAGAAAGAACCTAAAATCTATGATATCGCTTTTTAACGCGAATTGAGAAAACATTTAAAAACTAACGAGGCTACACAAAGGTCATAACCGAGGGTTACGATAAAAATCCTTTGAGTAGTGAGGTGCAGCTGGTAGCATATTGTCTTATGACGGATAGAAAATGCCCTTCAGTTGCTTTATGATGTCAACATCTGAGTACGAAAGGAAGTCGGACTAACTAAATAGTAATACATAATTAAATACATTTTTATTCCACATAAAAATTTTATTCATTAAAAATAACTTCTGCCATATCGAATGAAAGATGGTACTTACAAATTATGAAACAGCTACTATTTTACATAAAAATAAACTCAATTAAATAACCATTAAGTGTTCTTTAAAATCAAATCTCTTTTTATTACCCTCAAAGTGGAAGAAGAGTAAAATTTTAATATTGAAACAAATTATATTTAACTTACACAAATAAAATATTACCGAGAATTGATCAATTTTCATGAAATGTTTTAATAGTTAATTATATTTTTTATAATGATACTGCGTCTATTTCATTGAAGAATCGCAAGAAAGTTAAAAAAGAAGAAAACAGTAAATTTACAAAACAAGCTCTAAAGATAATTTAACAGTTATTTTAAATAGTTCTGACTTAATCTAACTCGTAATAAGCTAACCTACCATGAGCTAATGTAATATTTAGCAAGAAACTAAGAAAAAATAAGATGACAGCTTGATTTCTTTTAACATTGCGTTACCAATACAGTTTAGAAATAAAAGGAATATCTAGTCAAGAAACAGTTGTGCTCAAACAAATAACCATTATTTCAAATGAAATAATCATTACCATAATTTAGTTTAGTGCATTCTCCACTTGTAAGAACCCTTTTGATTGTACATTTGGCATCATCAGGCAAAGAAAAGCATTGCAAAATAAAGATAAGAAATTAAGAACAGTGAAAATTAGAGACAGGAAATTAGTAACAATAAATAAGAATAATAAATGAGAATATGTGAAGTATAGATACTTTATCAATAAAATATTTTAAATTTAATGATAACTAACATAGAAGTAAGAAAAGATACAAAATAAATAATATAATTTAGAACATCAGAATAAAGAAAAGAATAATATCAATAATAATAATAAATTATTATTATTAATCAAATCAGTGTTTAATATACTTTCTGAAGAACTTTTAATTGCTCATCGTACATTCTACATCTGTTGAATTTAGATTATCTGTTTTTACATCAAAGTTTTCACATTTTTGTGGGTATGCCATTACATTTATATTGCAATCGGGAGCTTTTTAAGTACGAATTTCTGTATCATAACAGGTATTTTAAGGAATTAAGAAAAAATGTTCATAAAATTCTTTGTTATAATCCTGACAAATACTGCGTTGTATTCCCAAACGAGACGTGTTCGAACAGTCGTAATACCTTTAACTGTCTCCGTTGCTTCTCGCTTTCCTGGAGAAGGGGCTGGAACTCCGTGACAAATTGTTTCCATGTTCAGCGCGACTGAGTCTCTTTCCGACATGTGCTACCAACATGTTTGTCGTCGCAGAGGCTGCTGTCACGAAACACGGATCTTCCGTATGATACCAAGAAGGAACATGGTGGCTGAATTGATGAAGGATCAAGGAAGTCGTGGTGGAGACGAGAACGCAGAGGCTGATGGGAGCGAGCGAATGGAACCCTAAGGAACAGTGACAGCGGAACAGAGGATGAGGGATGGGGAGGAGAGGAGAGGTTTTGAAATTAGGAAATATGAAGTGAAATAATAGAGAGATCGAGGAGGCTGTAAGTGAGCTGAGCTAATGGCTGCAGAAATAATTACGTTAGCAGAGTTCCGTGACATATTTGTACACTTTATGATTGTAGTCTAGAAAGTTGGGACACTAGATACATCTTTCTCACTTTGATATCTTTCTTTATCAAAAATAATTCACTCTGCGAGAGTATTAAAGAATTAATAAATATTAATTGTCTTGGTAAATTTTTCTTTGTTGAAACTACCTAGATAGGACTATTTAACACATAATATTTGAAATTGATAAACATTGTAAAATTGATAATATTTTACATATACCTTTACTGTGGCCAATATATTTATTTAACAAATCGAATGAGTGAGTGTGAATTTATATTGGTGAAGATATTGGGGTTAGAAATATTTTGCGTATAAAATGACATTACGATAGTAGTTCTTGAATATTTTTTCGTCCGTTTCGATTTTCGCATTACTTGTTTCTGATAAGTAAAGTGTTCTATATTGCCAGTAATCTGAATCATTGCTCTGTCAATTGACATTTTAATTGATAATTATTATGTCGATAGATTGCTTTATTTAAAACAGCGCACTGGAGATTTTCCTTTAAGAAATAGAATTATTATTAGACTTAAGTATTCTTCATCCTTTTCCTTAAGTCGTCAGCTTAAGATATTCAAATCGATCTCTAATTGCTTTTGATCTGTAAATGACATTAACTTATTTACCAAATGCCGCTATTTTTCGTCAAATTAACACGTAATTCAAACGTACATGAAGACTCTCTTTCAAAAAAAGATTAATTGGTTATCTATACTTTAATAAGAAAAAATATGCAAATATATTTTGACACAAATTTATTGTTATATATTTAGAAACTCATATGGATTCAATTTCATTCACTTCAACTTGACGGAAAAAATGACGGAAACCTGAACTCACTCTTCATAGACTCACTGTCAAGTACCAGTTACAAGCACTATTTCTCGGCCGAAGTTGAACTTCGTTCTTTGTTAGTTCTATGTTGATGTTTTTGTGAGGCTACTGTAATTTGAAAGCTGTATAGTTGTATGTAATCAAGGTTAGATGTGTCCTAATTACTCCTGGAATAATATTGATTCAAACTATAAATTCATTGATTGATATATTTAATACTTGTATTCTAGACAGTATCATCATATGTTTCTTACACAATAATCAACTTCAGTGAGATGTCAAATCATACGATGAAATTATATTCTTAATATGGATATTATTCAGCTGGTGTTATTTTGAGAGTACCTGTATTATTCGTATTTTATCTATTCGTCAAATAACAAAGTGAAATATGTGAGCTCATATCTGTCACGCAATGCCACAAAATTAACAAATCAGTGTTTGGGTTATTGGCGCAACTCATGGTTTCTCACGTAACCAAGAAATATAATAATCACACACCTAGAATTTCATTGAATTGATCGTAATTATTGACAACATACCATTTCTACCTATTTATATGTTCTACATTGATATTCAAGTATTATGACTATATGTAAGTTATATTCATTTTTAGCAGTAATAGATATCTGTGTGACAATTGGAACACATTTATATATCAGTAATTTCCTTCTCTCAAAACTTGCTAAATAGGACGTAAATGAAATCGACATGACCACACAATTGATTAAATGTTGTCAAAAACATCACATCAACCGTCGTTACTCGATTGCATAGTTCTAGAACCGTATAAAAGAGAAGCGGAGGAAAATGGAACATAATAGTCATCGATGAAAAACTGGAGAAGATATTTCGTCACCAAGAGATCGAGAAGGTTGTGGATGAAACGCCGCATATATCCCGTGCAAAAGTGAACGTTGCATTTTGACAGCGGTGGTGTGGAGAGTGTGAGCGGAGACGACCAGGGGTATGCAAGCTTGTCCTTTACCTCACCCGCCCAATGCAGACCGTAGAGTGCGTGCGCCCTCCACCCCTTCCGCAGCGCTCACGCTGTCACTTGCACACGTCGTTGCTACCGTCAACCCCCATCCCCACCCACCACCTTCCATCCCATTCCCATACCCTCTCCCCCTCAATGAAACTCCACGTTCTCACCCAATTCGAAACACGTCGCGAAATTCCCACAGAGACGATGAGAAGCTGTCTCTCCTCGTCTTGGGAATCCCCTCGACAGTTCGTAGATCAAGCGGTGACGCACTCTGTACATGCGAGTTCAAAAGCGGCGCGCGCACGCATTACATTTGAAATATCATATCGTAAGGTTTCATGTGTTCTCAGTTTTAGAGTTATCGATTAGCAACATCTTCTCTTTTTCTTGACCTTTTTAACCCAGTTCCCAAAATAGTATGTACAGGGGTTTCTTTTACATTTTTATATCCTTGCATTGTACGCCTATTGCCACTAATCTGCTACAACATTTTATAAAAACGCATGTTTTCATTACGTCTTAGTTTGATTACTTTACATCCAAAGCATGAAATCGTACAGGATACGAAATACATTAGAACCTCTATTACGACCAGCAGTGATCCGGATAACCTGGATAACCAGTGAAATTAACAATAAAGTAAATTACTCTAGAGATAAAGGATGCCATGTTTTTATATCTTAAAATTTATCGAATATAGGTTGTCCTTGACTAACAAGGATGGATGACGTTGACACCCACTATAGGAGCGTACCGTGTAATTTTTTTGTGGGGGTGGGGAGGGAGATAACACACACAAAGAGGACAATTTTCTTTCAATTTCGGGGTGGCGGTGGGAGGTCCAGGTACACCCGCGCCCTCTAGCACTGGCTCTCCTGACCGTCACTATAACTACGGCTTGTCGTGTGAAAGCTATCGTTAAAGAATGCAGTCTCACCGAAATACCTCACCCTCCATACAGTCCCTGGCTCCCAATTATTATTTTTTTCAATGTTGAAGTCTTATCTCTTTAGACAAAAGTTAACAGCAATAAAGTTTGTTTGTATGTTTGTTTTAGGGGCATTCAAATTTAGGAATGAGAACAAAGGACGTTTATTTCGAAATGTGCAAATACGTTACGGTTTTGTAAACACATCGTTTTCAATTTCTTATTTTTATCACGTTTCTATTGAAGTTAATTTATACATTACTTTTATCTTTAGTTTATTTGCTGTCTTTGAGTGATAACCCATTTCTTGCCACGCTGAGCCAATTACATTATAAGCACCCACGGAAAAAATTAAATCCTCTCAATAGTTGCAAGAAGTCCACCAGTCGAGGCGTAGAAGAATTATTTATTCTTAATATTACAGTAAAGTAAATATTAATTTGTATAAAATATACATTTGATGAATCTCTGAGACTTCTTTTTCTTGCTAACCTCCGTCTCATGTGAGTGGAGTATCCAACGCATCTTGGATTCTACGAATCGAGAATCGGGTCACGTTCCATTTGGAAGGTGCATCCATCGGAAGGACGTCAGCTTCAGCATCGGCCCAGCAGCAATGCTGTTGCAAATTCCAGCAAAATATCAGACGTTCATGACTGTTGTCAATAAGGTATCTTTCTGTATTTTTATTTTTCTCTGACATTTCTCTCAAATCACATGTTGTTGTTGTTGTTTTCGTCTGAGAGCACCGTATACTAATTCTCCAGTTTGGTAATTTTATGTGCTATTCACTCACGTTTTCTACTTCTGTAATTCTGTTTTCCGATTTCGAAAATTGCATCCTATATTTTACTAACGTTCCCTTTGCTACACCAAACCTACATAATAATAATAAATGGAAATTCGTAATCATATAGGAACTTTAAACAACCTTAAACATATTGTACTACGTTCATTCTCCAAGACGATATCTTTCTTGATGGTATAAATGAAATTCATACCTTGGATTTACACAAAGATCAGTTATCAGAATCATGCTCTTTCCAACTTTCGTCAGGTGTTTCCTCATCTCTTCGTCTAAGTTACTCTAACATACGAATAGATTCAATTCTCAGAACTCATTCTTACAATGAAATTAGCACGTACTACCTTTCCCTTAAAAGCACAATTCCCTCTCTTCCGTATAGTGCGCCTTACATTGCGTAGTTTTATCGTTCCCCTCACTTCTTCGTTCCACTAGTCTGCCATTAACACCTACTACTTGCTCAACTTTGACTCCGTCCTCGCTCCTGTAAGCAAGATCACAGAGTTCCCGTAGCTGAACTGAGACGGCCAAATTTAGCTACGACGTTACATACACTCACATATAAATAATTTTACTTATTGCTACCACTGAAGATGAGTCTTTTAAAATAGTGGCCAAGCCTGGAATCGAACGTAGATTCTATGGCTGAGAATCAAATTATTTAAATTAATCTATTCACTCTTAGAATGTCTCGGTAGAAGATAAGAAAAGCAATAATTTGTTTTGGGGACAAGAAGATACTATTCCTTTTATTGACATTATCATATACTTCGTCATACTTGTTATAACCAATCCGTTCGAAATTCAAACAGAAGATGTTATACGATTATATCCAACGGTATTTGACATATGAATTTGTAATGTTCGTTTTCTACTTGCTTCAAAAGGGAAGGATCTTTGCCCTCCCTCTAAGTGTAAAATTATTCAAAAACATGCTCATATTGATACGATAATTATTTGTTGTTGTTTTTACTTCAGTAAAATGCAGCAATTCAGTGTTGTAGAAATTAGTATCTTATGAGAACACAACATTTAAATTTTAGACAAATATTTTACCTTATTTACAAATATATTTAATTAAATTACATAACTATGGAGGTGATTATATAAAATTATTTTTATTGCAATTTATTTAACGTTATCTCCTAGTATTCAAGAAAATTCATTAACATATAATGTATTTGAAATAATAGCACTACAACTAGTATATGTGTGTCACAACAATTACACTTTTTAGCGCACAATAATAATTACACGGATAATACTTAAGATAAAAATACTCAGAAATAACTCTTCTTCCTGATAGAACTTGTCTTGCATTTCCCAATTTCTCACTGTATCTATACAAGCTTCCTCTTTCTTCAAAATATTTATATTGCAAGTTTAAGAAGGACGTATTTGGAAGTATATTTACACTTCTGTTACGTCGATTATTAATTTCGATTATGTCGAAAATTAATACTGATTTATAAACGTGATTCCGACAGCGGTTGTCGAGTGGTAGCGTCCCGCTGAGTGGTACAGCGTGGGTTCAAACCCTACCCGACCTAACTAGGCGAGGTTTACAGCTGGGTTTTCCTCATCTACTCCAGACAAATATTGGTGCGGTACCATAAGTTCTCCATCAACCCAACATGTCTCCTTCCCAATTCCCTTACCCAAGTCCAACTGTTAGGTGAAAGAGCAGGTCTGAACAAAAGACATTAAATAAATTAATAAATTCCTCTTCGCTGACTCGTGACCCAAATGAGAATTAAAATGAAGCCGTCGTTTTTATCCTCAACCTAATTAGTACGTTTTGTATTAAGTTATACTTTTTATTGACTGTCTAATTCTCTTTTTCTAGAAAGAGTCGAAAATATCATGTACTTTGTTAGTTCATATATTATTTTAGCTGGAGTCGCAAGGGAGTTGTGTTACTGTCTATGTCTTCCTTATAATTTAGTGTAGACAAAAATATCACGTCTAAAATACCCGCACCAGTCCACCGCATCTACGTCGTCGCGTCAGGGACATATGGCTTTGGCGGATACGCGTATTTAGATTCTCCCGTTTATACATCTAAACATTTTTTCTGAGTAATGCGATTTAAAACGATGTATCGTCATTAAGTACACAAAACGTAGAACGGATTAAATTTTAAAAGGATTCATATTTTCCGACCCAAATTTTTCCGAAAGTAAAAAAAATAACATAAGTCTTAACTAAATTATTGATATTTATCTAAGACTATTGAGGTAAAAAATTGGTGTATAATTTTGACTTCGTTTTCTCCGTATAGTCTTCATTGCGTATTGAGCTGGTGTTGTGACGTCATCGCATATGACGGGCAAGGGTGTTTCCACTAGAGGCAGGCACTTAGACGCCTGCGCCAAGACGATGCGCGTGGGAGGGAACATGGGCGAGTTGCGAATTCGGGGAAGGAATTCAAGAGAGGATTTTCATCTGACCAGCTGCTCCTTTACGACAACACTTTCGAAAGAAATATTTTTATGGGACGATGGTTCTAAAGATATATTACGGTTGCTTGGGAAAGAATTTTCTAAAACCATAATTAATATTTTAGAGTTGAAGTAGTTTTGTTTTAATATTCAATATTGCTTGGAATATTAGACATAAAATTGAAATACTGGTTTAATAATAATGCTGGAATTAAATAAACGTAATACATCAACAAAAAAGATAGTTTATTGAATCGTATATCTCTCTCTTTTCTTTTCTTTTTTTTTAGCATTGCATGCTCATGAGCTGAAAGTAAGAATATAAATTTTAGCGAAATCATTAATTCAAAAGAAGATATTAAATTTTCCGACTTTGTGTTTATACTACCCTATCACATGGTAGATACAAAGGTTCCTTTATCTCTACGAAATTATCGTGGTCGTAAATTCTATAAGCAAATGGAGGAAGATTCTAATCTCTTGGAACACCTTAGCCATGTAGGTACATTTACATGATGATAACGCCTTGAACGACAGTTAATTTTCTTCTACAACATTGTACTCTTTTTTTGCGCTCCACCATACAAACCGTTCTTTGCAGATCTTGTTACTTAATTTCTTTTCTTGCGATAACTCTCTTTTATCGCCAACTCATAAAGCAAATGCGCCTCGTTTCTCCTCTCTATAATAGCCCTGTCACATTCATTATATGCTCCCTTAATACATTTGTGTCGTGCACAAAGGAGGGACCAGGCGTATTAAAAATATGAGCAACATTTATGTTAGAAAGCGTGAGTTAGAATACACTTCCTTCTCGTGTTTTTGAGTAAAATAGTGAATATTTTTAAAATATTGTCTTGAAACTTATTTTCAGGTAAGTTTCCAATTTTGTTGAAGTACGAGGGTCGTCCTGAAAGAAAAGAAACGTAATACATAACTGACGATATCATTACAAAACTTTATTCACAAATGCTAAAAAGCAATTTTACGTATGGTAAAGCATGTGACTATTTTGTTCCTTAGTGTAATTTAGATGAAGAAAATAAATGTGAATGTTTCTGAATCATGAATCTTGGGAAATTATTAATATTTCATTAAATCTCATGTAAGGATGTTTGATTGCTATTTCAATGGTATTTTAATACAACGAGTGATGTTTTATAGAGTAATGTTTCATAATTATGTAATTTAATTATTTTTTATTTTATTCTCACAAAACGTAGTGATGCGAGAATGTTGAAAGTACGTAAATAAGTGTTTACGAGGAAAGACTGCCATCAATTTATGTGCTTCTTTTCATTAACAAAAAACGACACAGCTCGATTTGAATAAAATATTAGAAATTAAGTAGTTCGAAACAAGTCGCAAGTTGCGGAAAACCATAACTTAGTTTCCAGTTCTTTCGTGAGTTGATAAACGACAGTGCCAGCTCTTTGGTGTGTTAGGTGTACACGCCCATTCTTTGTATATACGTAAAGTGTGAATTTATCTTAATTTATCTCTTTCTATTATTATTTTTTGATCTTGTGAACATATAGCTTGGTGAATATGAACCTTACACTATTGCGTTGGTCATAATTTAAGCCCGTTGCTCGATGTTTCATTTTTAATAAAATAGGAGAAATGTTAGTAAACCGCGTATTCTGTTTACGAGAAATGAAGAAGAGGTCATAACCTTACGGTAGGGCAAATATAGCCGTAATAAATAAATAATATATAAATAAATGAGTTAATTATTGGTGAGCCAGAGACAGAGGTCTGCCCTTCCACCTAACGGATTTGAAAATATTTACAATATCATTAAAAAATAGGTTGAATAGGAAGGTATCGTCTTATCCTGTTCTTTCGCCAAGAAGCCAAGTCCCATCTCCTCCTCTGTCTGTATTTCAATCTCTCTTTTACATATCTCAAACCATCCCTATTTTTTGGAAATTGTGAAAATACTTCAAATATTGTTTTGTTTTCAATTATTTTTCTTTTGTCCCTTCAACATTAGTCCTCCTCCTTCTACACTTTTAATTTTTTCAAAAATCTCCCCCTTCTCCAAAGAGTACACATTACTTAAGTGAATGTTTATCATCTTCGTCACCATCATCGCATGTACACCTCTTTTTTATCCTATAAAATATGTCTGGAAATTATCGTGTCTTTATAAACTCTATTAAATATCCATTACGATTTATCAATTTAGTATGTGTTAATTAAAGGGACTACTCAAGTACATACCCATGAATAGAACCCAACTTAAAACATCCCCTCATGACTGGCCCTTGCGAAAATACCACATCACAGCAAAATATTTCATGATGCAAGGAAGCATCGCATTCCTTCAAGACGGAAGCTTGCGGTAACGGTTATCTGAATTCCCCAGAATGTGGAGAGCGGAACCTAGTGTATGTGTGTGTAGTTGTGTAAGTCTCCAACCATTGCTACGGGGCGCCTTCGTGTAGTAAGGGAAGTTGGTAGGGGGTGAACCTCGAATCCCACCCTCCACATCGAGTGATTTACGCCCTTTAATATCTCGACTTCTCGAGGACCGCTCGGTTCTCTCCGCCATGAGCGCTATAGGTGCCAGCTTCGCTCCCCGATTCGGTGGGATGTTAAAGAGAATGAAACTACCGAAAAAGTTTCCCATGGCACTACGAAGTAGCACTGTTGTGTAATAATAAATTTATTGAACACAAAGCAGTTACAAACTGTTTACTACAACGCGGAGGACAATACTCTCCGGAAGCAAGAAAGCGACCATTGCATTTATTCTCATCAAGGGTGTTACTAAGGTAGTGACGGATTTAACACTTCTACATCCCAAGGTAAAAGTCCGCGTTGGCATCCTCGTAAAAAAGGTTTAAAAAATGTTAGCTACTGGTTATAATGTCTACAAAATATCAAAAAACTTTTATTTAATAAAATTTAAAGTGTTATTTTACAAAAAAATACTATCACATCTAAAAATGCAATAAATAAGTAGTATTACACGTCAACTTCTGAAAACCGCGAAGAAAATGTTTCTTTACTAAAACGATGGCAAAATCGTAACAAATCCTCAGGACATCGCAAAATTGTTTAATTCTCACTTCTCAGAAGTTGGTAAAATAACGAACTCAATATATCCAAATCAATGTCCTCCAATTATATCCACCCACGTACCCAATTCTATGTTCACTTCCGAAACTAACGCCAGTGAAGTCATGAGAATCATCAGCTCATTAAAAAAAGAATTTTCGGCAGGCGTAGATGATATACCTGAGTTTATTGTTAAATTTTCGTCCCATGCTATATATTAAATCCACACATAAATATTTTTAATAGTTCTTTATCGGAAGGGGTGTTTCCTAAAATATTTAAGAGAGTTAAAGTGAAACCTTTACACAAGAAAGGAAACAAACTTAATATTGGAAATTACCGACCAATATCTCTACTACCCACTTTCTCAAAAATCCTAGAAAAATTGTTCTATAAGCGTCTTCTAGATTTTTTATCAAAATATAACATTCTCTCTGACGATCAACACAGTTTTAGGAAATCCTTTTCCACTACAAGAGTCATATTTTCCTTCTTAAACGATGTTACCACATCTCTAGACCGTGGAGAAAATCCTCAGGGTGTTTTTCTTGACTTATCCAAAGCATTCGATGTCATCGATCACGGAATTCTCCTTACCAAATTGCATTCTTTAGGCATTCGTGGACTTCCACATCAATGGCTAACTTCTTATTTAAAAGATAGATATCAACAAGTAGAAATATCCTATACTAAAAATAAAATACTTGAGCGTTGTCTTCGTCTTTCAGAAACAAAGCCACTTACTTGCAGAGTACCCCAAGGATCAATTCTCGGCCCTATACTATTGTATGTGAACGACATGTCATCATCCACATCAGATTGCAAAATGGTTCTTTTTCTTTTTGCTGATGACACTAATTTACTATGTAAACACGCCAATGCTCAAAAAGTTTTGTCGAACCTTTCGACTTGGATCCATGCAAATCGTCTCATTGTAAACACTGACAAAACAGTTTCTATGTCATTTCACAATAGTATCATAAAATCTTCACCCCAGGTTTCTCTTTCGTTAAACGGAACACAATTAAAAACTGTTACGAATACAAAATTCTTAGGTCTCCATATTCAAGACAACCTCAAATGGAATTGTCACATTGACAATCTTAATTCCCAATTAAGCAAATTGTGTTACGCATTCCGAATCTTAGTTAACGCAGTTAGTCCACGTATTTCCCGTTGCGTATATTTTGCAAACGTTTACTCCCATTTACGTTACGGCATTACCTTCTGGGGTAATTCCGGTCAGAGTATTCAAACTTTCAGAATTCAGAAGAGGATAGTTCGGATAATTTGTAAATCTCACCCCCGAAACTCTTGTAAACCTTTATTCAAGGAATTAAATATCTTAACACTTCCCTGCATTTATATTTATGAAACGGTCTTGTTTGTTAAGACCGAATTACTGAAGTGCCACCCTTTCTTTATACGAAACAGTCTCGTTCACGAACACAATACTCGTAATAGTAATAATATTCATCGGCCTAGAGTGTCAATCACTCTTTGCCAAAAAGGATCGCATCATTCGGGAATCGTTCTATATAGTTCCCTGCCCAAGAATATAAAAGACATTATGAAATTGAATATCTTCAAATCCGCGGTTGAAAACTACCTCCTGAACCAGTGCTTCTACACACTGTAAAATAATTTATTGATTTTAACAAAAGTTAAATTCGTCTTGTACTTTATCACGCCATTGCTGTAGTACTTTTTAAACAACTTATAACAATTTCAAAAACTATTTTCTTGCATGATTGTGTTGTCTTATGGCTC
>NNCF01127306.1:206842-225825 GCA_002313205.1 Laupala kohalensis
ATAATCTATAGTTCGATAATAACTTGTACATGTAAATTTACAAACATATTTGCGTTAAATTACAAACATATTGACATTATATATGTATTATAACTCGCAGCTAA
Organism: Laupala kohalensis; assembly: GCA_002313205.1. Lineage (NCBI taxonomy): Eukaryota > Metazoa > Arthropoda > Insecta > Orthoptera > Trigonidiidae > Laupala > Laupala kohalensis. The sequence continues at coordinate 206,947 of NNCF01127306.1, forward strand.
CTTTTTATCTTATTTAGGAACTTATGCAAAAACATTTGAATCCGTCTCTGCCTTAGGGCACTTGATCGGAATTGTTGGGATGGTCCCTTGCTTGCTTCCGGAGAGTAAATTAGTTTATTGTCCTTCACGTGGTCATACGTAGTTTGTACTGTTTTTTAACAATAAATTTATTATTATTATTATCATGTCTTCAAATTATTCATAAAATATTGTTAATAAAGTGAAAGTATTAAAAGATCTCGAAATTCAAGATTAATAATATATCAATTGTTTTAATGAGACTTACACGATAATGAACCACGTATCATCCTTGGTCATCCGTTCCTATATCTCTGACAAAAATCCAGAAAGGGAATGAGAATGTTTGAAGATTTCAAGTTATATATTTGTTCTACAAGGAGATATCAATATTTTTGTTGAAACTTGATTTCTTTATTTAGAACATCGTCCAAAGTTTATTTACCCTTGCCTCGAACCCCTAGAATTTAACCATGAAAATGTTTTTAATCATATTTAGTCAACAACATTCAGTGAATAAGAATTAAACAATAATTTTGTAATTATGGAAATGTAATTGTAACTCAATAGTCAAAAAATTATGTTAAGTAATTTTTTCTCGTACTTATTTATTTATTTAATGTCTTATGGCGAGGTTCAGGTCATCAAGCCTGCTCTTCCACCCAACCGTGACTCGGATGAGGAAATTGGGAAGGAGAGATGTTGTGTTGACGTGGAACTTTCGGTACCGAAACGACATAGTTCCACCGAGCTACCACCTATATAATGTTTCTATATAATGCACTACTTGAGTTTACACACGACTTCACTATATATATATATATATATATATATATATATATATATATATATATATATATATATATATGTGTGTGTGTGTGTGTTTCATGTTCAGTTGTCAAAAGAATTGTGAGTCTAACTACGCATAATAAACAAAAAAATCAATTGAAGAGAATGCTGCCCAAATATTAATCACAATGCGTGCACATTAGATTATTCAAGGTAATATTTGTTCCTTATGTAAAGCCCGACGCACGTGGAACTGAATTCGGTGTTCATTTCTGTGCTAGGTTGCCTTGCTTGGAGCTGAGCATCATCCCCTACACAGAGTTAGAGTTAGACACAGAGCACTGCTAGGTTGGTCTCCTGCTGTGCACAATTTGTTGCGTTTGCCACTTTCGAGATTGCTCCGTGGCATTAAAAATGGATGCAGTTCCTATTGAAATAATTCATCTTTGATTAATGGTATTCTGTGCATTTATTGCAACCCATGAGAACCATGATCTCCTCATTCGTCTATTTTTCCTCTTCACTTCTATTAGATAATACACACAAGTTTCAGCGCATTTTTCCGCGTGCTTCAAAACCTGTGAAACCAAAATGGGGTGACTTGTTGACGTCACCGTCTGAGTGATCACAAGATGAAGTATTCGCATTTTATTGACTACCTTTTCCAGCGAACAGAGAATTAAACAAGGAAAATAAAACGGGGTCTAACACAGAAATCTACTTTGCCATCATGCTGCAGAGAAAGCAACGATGTCACATTTCAGTAATTCAGCCCGATAGTGTACCCAGCTCTGTGCAAGCTTTCTAGCCGTGAATTAAGCAGTAGGGAATGGAGGAAGGAAATTTTCTAGAGTATCGATCTATTTGTGCTCTTAATCCGTCCTTTACGACTGATGAAATTAGATTAATATTCTTTGTATTACATATTTGCAAGCTCCCAAATAATAAAGAATTGTTTTCCATTTAATTATATGTAGTTTGTAACTACTCTTTTGCTTCGTATTGTTTTTATAATACCGCTAGGCGAGATCGATATTTCTTCATTAACTCAAAAGTTAAGCTGAATTACGCAAAAGAGAAAAGGTTATTAGTTTTTTTCCGATGCATAAATATCAAGCTTCAAAACATAATATACTCTAAAGTACATTGATTTTTAATTTTATCTAGGTATTCATTACTGAAAAAAGCGAACCATGTTAGTGCTATAAAATTATATTAATAATTAGTGGTTTAACTTTTATAATTTTACTAGCACATAATAAAAGTGTGTATTAAAATTGTTATAATATATTTTTCTCGCCAGCTGTTTAGTTGCCAATATTTATCGGGTTCATAATTAAATTGCATCGTATAGTCACCTACCAGCCTCATCTGATATGTAGTTCTAAGAGCTGCAACTAGGAGTCGCAGCGGAATGTTTTGAGCAGAGGTAGTGGATGTGCTACAAGAGCTGAAAGTGTGAACTTGAGTTTCTCGGACGCGTTGTCGATGGCTTACGAAAGCTCTCTCTGGTGGCGTGTGGTGGTGCCTTACGATCAAATCTGAAAACCACGTCGCAGCAATATTTGAGGTAAATTTAGGCTGGTGTCTGGAGCATCGAGTTCATGATGATGTAACATTGACGGTTACAAATATTAATTACTCGTAAAACCCGCGATCAGAGGCGTCCTTTTACCAACAACAGAACGTCGAATGGTGAATTAAAGTTGTAAAATTCTTGTAAAATTCTGCCTGTAATTGGTTCTAGATATTAATGCAACATTTGTTGCATCAGCGTTCTTGAAATGTAGCTAGAACGATGTATTTTATGAGTATATTTGTGATTTCTAATTGTATATATCCATCCCTTCTTTCGAGAATGTCATTGACTTATTATCCAAAGTATTTAAGGCTGTACGTACGATGTAAGTTTTACTGGAAACCTTGCTGAATAAGTAGGTAGTGCCGTCCATTCTTCATTCATCAGAAGTTCAATTTTGAAGTTGGAGTAGCTCAAGCAGTTGCAGTGCCAAATTCATAAATTCATTCAAATATATCCCGTTGTGTGCACCAATAAACGAAATATTTTCTTGATTGCATTATGGAAATACGATTTCTTGCTTTGCATAAACCTTGAGATCCCGGCAGCATTAAGATCATGATATGGCCTAGTAGTAAAATCTTATCTCGGGTCACTAAATTTTATTTTAGCAAACTTTATGTTTTCAGAAACTCAATTTTTTCTCGAAAACCCTTCATTAATATTGAATTACTAAATAAAACGTCATGTAATCAAATCCGTATTATTATGATTAATATTATTGGTTAATTTTTTGACATTGTGTTGAAATTATATTGTTTTACATCAATAACCTTTATGTAAGCAAGTTTGAGTGGTAGCAAGTTTTAAATCCTTATCATTTTTAAATTTAAAATAAAACTTTGTAATCTTTTTTTTTAATTCCTTGTTTCTTCGCTTGTAGAATAACTCAATATTGAGTACACATATGTGCGAATGGTGGTGGAAAGACGCGTTCCCTTATTGGAGTCGTTCCTTCAGCAGAGAATGCAGAGCTTTACATAGAAAATCATTTCACCGGTGAATGCAACCACCAACATGGCAAATAGACTTTCTAACAAGGAGAAGGGTCGACATAAAAATCTACTTCGGAAGCTCGTCTCGTAAAAATCCGCCCATGCTCTTTGAAGTAACAATCACGGCGTACTGGCGCTACGTAGTACCTAAAGGGATATCCCCCTTTTGCGGTAATGCCTTGCCCGTCGAACTGGGTAATTAAGATCGTTATACGCTTGCTCGTCCCATTGTCCAACAACCTCCGTGTTTCTGCTACAACCGAGGATGATGCCGGTGCGGCGCTCCGTGCAGAGCTCGGGTGAAGTGTCGCGTATTTGCCGAAGGACGGTCTGTGTGAGGCTTATGACTTGTCCCTGGGTTGTGTGCGCTCTTAGACTAGGCATACGCTTTGTGTCTAGCAACGTCTACTCCGTTCTACGTATAATCACAAAATGAAATCGTGAGATGCTTGAGAGTAACGAGAATAACACCACTACGATAATACTAGTTATTTATTTGTTACCTTCATTGGATTATTAATCTTTCTTTTATAACACAATGGCTTTTCTTAAATCGAACATTGAAAAAAACTCCTGGGAACATGAATTACAATTGAAAGTCTGCTATATTGTAAAACTTACTACAATAATAGCCTTAGGAAATAAATGGAGTTTGTTTTGTTGTAAAAAACAACAACAAAGTTTAATTCATTGCTAAATGTGTTTGTTATTTCACATGATCGTGGAATCAATTAGTATTCCTACGATAATCTCTACATTCGTAAGACTAAAAATATGTGGTGACAAAATGTCCATGGAATATCGCGTTTCTTTATAATATAAAAGGAAAAGCATTCCATATTTTAAATTTGTGTCTCGCTTTGAAGTTAGAGATACTTTCAATTTTCGCATTTTCAAGTTACGAATGTACACAGACAATTCTAAATGTCGTAGTTTTAGACTGACGAAGATTCACTTCAGGAGTCATGAAATTCTGGAATTGGAATTGTTTTTTAGCACATTGTAATAACATTTGAAAGAAATAATATGCATATTTTTAATTATCTGCAAACAAAATTAAAAAGAAATCTTTTGATCTAATTTGGAGTATTTATCACAAAAATGCTCGTCGTAGGAACTACCTCTTATGTTCAAGTTATAATATTTCTAGAACACGTACATTCCCAATAAGCTGCTACAAGTGCAAAAAAAAAAAACATGAAGGAAATTGATGTACCCGTTCAGTCAAAACCTCCGCTCGGGCGGGTGATATTCTAAAACATTTACAGATCTTCACATTTGTTTTTTACCTCAAAATACAGCAATGAAATATTTGGGCGATAACAATAATTTATTTGTAGTACGTTTACTACAATTTTAAATTGTTTGGTTTTCTTTTTTTGTGTTAAATTTTTTTGGCCATCTTGAAATTTAATAACACAACTTCCAGTCAGGAGATATGTGATAACTTCGAATCAATCCAGTGATATCTTTTCCACGTGTAGGGTACACAGAAGAAATAGATATTGAATTGAACGTTGACCCACGAGTGTTTTCGAGGTGAAATATTCTCGAATACATTGAGGGAGACCCATTCCGAGGGTTTGCTCGAGAAGCATTGAAATGCATCAATGAACATTATTAGCCCCAAGTGGTCCCTAATAGTCATCAGAAATTGCTTGCTGATCTAACGATTGTGGTGACCTCGCGCTCAATTGGGAAACTCCTCGAGGGAGGACTGTTCGGTTTGAAGACGAGGACGTGGAGCATACACGAGTGCTTATTGAGGATTGAGGACCAACTCGAGGGAATCCGCTCTCGATGTGAATGGAACAGCGAAGGACGTGCCACAAGCAGGCTCACGAGCTCTTAGTGAGTAAATAAAGGGGTTGTCTTTGAAATGTCGCAAACAGCGGAATTTTGAGGAAATACTTAAATTTCCGGATTACTAGTGGTACATGATATTAAAACTCTTGCACACATTTAATCTTACTGGGTGTATTATTATTATTATTATTATTATTATTATTATTATTTGCTGTTAACTAATTCTTTGGTTTTGAATTTATTTGGACACACCTTCTCACGAGTAAAGCATCTCAGTAATAGATTTTTTCATAGTTAAATTCATTGCTGTATGATATATATCAAATTGAATTCAAGACTACTTAGTATTTTAATTATGCAATATTTTTCAGGAAATGTCACATACAAACGGGAACATCGTCATAATTACTCTCACCGTCCTGGGTTGAGCTCTATATTAGCTCTTCTGAATTTTCCAATTAAAAAGTTTGTTACATGACGTTTCATAAACGAAGTTCATTTAAAATTTCATTAATTCCCAACTATTTACAAGAATCTTTTTCGTTCTCTTTTTTATTTACTTTACTAGTTCAATGTGTCTCCGAGATTTATAAATTCAAACCAGAATATTTTTTTCTCAAACACTTGAAATTTTGTGTCTATATTTGGTGACACTCATTAATCTTCGTTCTCCCTAAATTTAGCTATCGGTATTTTAAGAAATGTGATGTTGGGAATGAAAATATTTTTGTATAAAAGAAATAATATGAGGAAACATTTAAATAAGACGAGGACTAAATTAGGAAGATGGAATTATTTTATATTAATGCAGTTTTAAACTTTTGTATAAATAGTAAAAAACACTATTATAATTTTAAGTAATAATAGTTATTACTAGAAAAATTGTAAGAGGAATTTCCTTTGTAATATTGTCAAAGAAAAAATCGTTTTGGTCTAAAACACGTTATTTTTACGCAGCGTCACGATAATAAGTTAGCATATTCTGCCATCTCGTTAGCGAATAGCGTCGCCCACGCCTCTCGTCTCGAATGAGTCCCCGCGCTATTAAACGTACATGTCCCCACAGCCTCTGGTCCACGAAGATAGCAACCCGTGCGCGAACAGTGCCGAGTCGCGTCTGAATGGAGCGAGGTCGCTGGGGCAAGCTCACCGGGTGCACCCAGTGCGAGCGCCGCCTCGCCTCGCGTCGCACGTTGCCATCGGGCAGGTGGAATTAATGCGGCCTGTTGTAACATTGTGACACGACGGTTCAGGGATTGGGCTTTGAGAGCGAGATGTTGGCTGCCTCGCTCCACACATCGTGTGCGACTATTGTGACCGGTTTAGGGAAGTTGCGCGAATGCTCTGGGCGTTTCTCAAACATCCGGAGGACAATCCAATCGTCAGCCTCATTAGAGGAAAAGGGGATTATTTGAAAGAAACATTTTGTAATTACAATTACTGATTTCCTGTCTTTTTTGTTATGAAACGTCGATACGAAGATTGTTATATTTATTATTATTATTATTCACATTCTTCACAACTAATCGATCTTATGTGGTGGTAAAATATTTTCATCTACTCCGGGTCACACCCAGCTTCCTAAGGGGCAGATTTAGAAATGGGAGTGCCTTATAACACTTTTCGCAAAATATGCGCACTTCCGAAGAGTGCAATGTCTTGAATGTCACAATCTCTACTGGCTCCAGGAAGTTGAGCCAGCCATTTGATAAAATCCCTGGGTATCGCGCCAAGGGCACCAATTATAATTGGGATCACAGAAGTCTTCACATTCCACATGCGGGCGATTTCAATCTCTAAGTCTTTATATTTCAGTGTTTTCTCCGCAGCTTTCGAGTTGATGTTTCCCTCACTTGACAGTGATACATCAATTAAAAGGCAATGCTTCCTCTCGTTATTGTTATTATTATTATTATTATTATTTCTTTGACATCAGTGGCTGCAGTGCGTGCTACACCGAGTTCACACCGCAAACCTAGGGTGTTACTACATTTGTCCGTAAGATATGCGCTGTGCTCAACAACACTGACTTCTGCATCCCAAGGATGTTATGTCTGCTGGGTATAAGCCTTATGGCCTCACACGTCGCTTTTGGTACTAGGCCAGTCGCTCCTATGATAATCGTCACTACTGTGGATTTCATATGCCACATTCTCTGCACCTCTGTCTGTAGATCTTTGTTTTGTTAGCTTCTCGGCTTCTTTTTGCATTAGATTATAATCTGATGAGATGGATACGTCAATCAACAACCAAGTGTTCAATTTTTTTATCTTTACGTACAATATCCGGTTTATTGGCTAATATTGGTCTATCAGTGTTCACTTGACTATTCCATATCAGCGTTATATCCGGGGTGTCTATCACAGAATCTGGCTTATGTTGGTACCACTTTTCTTGTACTTCAACTTTAAATTCCCTGCAGATATTCCAATGAAGATGCGCTGCGACTCTGTTGTGCCGGTCTAAATATACTTGCTTTGCTAGAACTGAGCATCCAGACTTTATGGGATGAATAGTTTCGTTCTGAGTCCGACAAAGTCTACATTTAGGGTCACCGCCAGACTTCATGATCCTACTCCTCACATAATTCGTGGCAATTGCTTGATCTTGACATGCGTGATAATTGATTCAGTCTCCACTTTCAAATTCACTTCTGTCAGCCATCTCCATGATTGCGCAGTGTTGATGGTGGGTTTTCCTGTTTCTCTTTAGTATTATTATTATTATTATTATTATTATTATTATTATTATTATTATTATTATTATTATTATTATAAAATAGTGGGTTGTAAGCAGACACGTAGACATGGTGTAGCTCAGGAAACCCCTTCCAAAAATTTAATGAAAAATTTGTACCTTAGTAATATACCGTGTAGATACAATTAGTTAATTAATTAAGTAAATAAAAAATTGAACACATTTTTTATTAAGAACTAACATCTTTTAAATCCTCATTAATAATTTTGAGCGAGAATATGTGCCCTCTCCAAAGTTAATAGCCTCCATACTCTTCCGGATTCTGTACTTCCAAACAAACAGAAACGCACAACGTTCATAATACATGGTACAGCTCTAACCAAGAATAGGGCAAATATCACTCCGAGTATAGTATCGGAAGAAAACAGAAATAAAATATGTATAAATATATCAGTCAGTAAAATCTATTCCGATTGTAATTTGAGTTGTAGAAGTTAGGAGTAGTTAATTTTCCAAACCTCTATATCACATGCGGTTCTCTGAAAGACTTCTGATACCAATGGTTCAAACTCAGAAACATCCAAGTCGTGTGGAAATTTCAAGGAAATGAAAACGATAAGTTTAAATTTATTCAACATCCACTGTGTATTGGGTTCGGATTGTTTTCAGAGGAAGAAAAGTGTGTCACAATAGATCTGGGTAAAATTACTTTAGTACAATCTGGTAAATTTATTACTTTTATTGTATGATAAAATACATTATACATTGTGTAATAAAAATATAATTATGAAATTATTATATAATTAGACCTTAGACGCTCAAAGATTCAAATAATGCAATATTATAAAAGTTTAAAAAATAACAAATTTTTAATAATATAAAATATTCACGAAGTGAATTTTAACACCAGAACCAAACATAAAATGAAAATTGTTCGTATAGTTTGTTATTCAAGGGATGTGGGTACTTAAACATAAATTTTATTTCACAAGAACTCAAACTGAATCCACAAACAGCCGTAGTAATTCGAACCGGAAATTTCCGGCATTTCATGCCTTTATGCATGCGTGAAGCTATTGCCCCAGGCGGTACAGAATTACTTTCGAGATGGAAAATTCTACATCCGACGTTTCCGTAATGAAATCGTTTTCGCCTTTGCGGCAACCAACTTCGCTCTAACAGAATTGGTCATCGTTTTCTGTATTACCATTCCATCTGCAACAACGTTGCTTGCGACTTAAGTTTTCTCGAGACACGGAACAAGGCTTCAACATCGGTTGTTTACACGTCTGGCGTTGGACACGGCTAACTTTTGACCGCCTCTAAGCGAGCTTGCGCTTACATGCCAACGAATTTAATTTAATTATATTATTAATATGGTTGATCTAATTGAACAGAACACGAGTATCTACTTGTGATGCCTTGGGAATTGCACTGGATCACTTTGGTGTACACACGCGTTCTTAACAAGCAAGCACCTGCGCAAGACACATAGGTACGATCCTAGGAAGTGGTTTTACCTATCTTACGTTAGACCACTAGCCGTCCGTGTCTTACGGGCTACGTGTAAACATAGCCCATGGTTTCGTTCCAACGTGTCATCAAACACCTAATTTATTAAATGAGTGACAAGCGTGATAGTCTTGTTCTATTAGAAATTACTTGGGAATTTTTTTTCTAACACCTTGTGGGGCTTCTTGAATTTGATGGATTTTGAAGAATTATCGTTCATATGTATATAAACCAATGTCATGTTACGTTAAATGTATTTTTGATTCTATTGGTTATGTGTAAAATCTATATAAACAATTATACAGAAGCTCCATATAAATTTTCTTAACATGGATAATGGGCATAACTTTTGTTTATATACTTAAAAGAGATTTTTCGCCATAATTCGCCAAATGTACTGGATAAAATACTTTTGGCCATGCTTTGCCCCGATACACTCCACTGTGCACAGACACGAAGAAGTGTTGAAAAGAGCATTCACTAGCCGCGTGTACGTGCCACTATAGTTACGTAAGTTCGTGGTAGAGAAGAGGAAGCGCTTTTGCTAGCGGAACTGGAACATTAAAACCCTAGAGAGAGATACAGAGAAGTGACGCTGGATTATCACCGTTGTTTGTGTTAGTGACTGTTGCGTCTTGTATAAAAGTATGTTTTGCTGCAATCCGCCAAGTGATACCTAAACTGAAATAAGGTTATTTTAGCGTAATATTCATGAACTTAGAGCAGATAAGTCAAGAAATGAAACACACGAATAGCCTTGCGTTCACCCGAGTGCTCGGAGATCGCTAACGAGACTACGGCTTGTTATCCCACATTTGGTGGGGGTTAACCAATTCTTTTCCTGGTCTCTGCGTTCGAGCGTTTCACGCGCTTCTGCGCTTTGAAACTACGGAGTAAAATTTCTAAAGGTGATTAGTATATTTTAGTTTTGATTATATACGAAATTATGTCAAAGTCAAACTGTCCCACAACAGGCCGCGAAGGTGCCCAAGGAGTTCGCGGAGGGTAGAGCCTCGCAATTTCTTGACCTCGGCACTAGGAGGAGGAGATGTGCCCAGCATCTCGCTCCGACCGGTTTGACCCCAGAATAGACTCATTTTACAGCAGACTGAGTAGGTCTGTGAATCTGTCTAGACGTGGAGATGTGATTAAAAATCCCCACATCATCGGGAATCGAACCCCGACCATCCAGTCAGCAACTCAGCGCTCTATATCATGATAGACGAAAAATCGTAACATAAATATTCCTTTTCTGAAACGTATTTCGTCTAGAATCGGCTCTTAGTAATCAGGACGAATGTTCGGAACTGTGCCAGTGTTGAAGACAACCGTTGGGAATTTCAAGCTGTGACCAGCTCGGAGAAGAGCAAAATATTTTGTTGCAATTTTGTTTAATTATGTTATTGTTCTGTTTAGTTGAAAATAAATCTGTTGAGTGTATATATGGCTTATTGAGATACAATAGTTTCTTTCCATCATTTTAATGGAAGAAAATATATTTATATTCCATTAATACTTTTCATTCTCTAAATATTGGTGTGAATTATTTACTTGGATTAGCTAATAAAAATTATCAATTTAAAAATATAAGTCCGCATGTTTTCCTATATAGTATCTTTCATCAATAATACGTTTTTCATTTGATTTTCATCACATATTTAGTATTTTTGTTTTGTTCACATTACATTTTTGAATTAATAACTGCAGATTTTGGATTCATATTTTAGCCACAGAAGGTACATATTTGAGTTCATAATATTTGGAATTCCGGGATGTAACAAAAATGTATTCCTCATTCTCCAGTATAATGTACCTTCAATCAATTTTCTGCGGCGACAAGAAATGGTTTCAAATGTATGTCAGTAAGTAAGATGTCGTAAATACACGAAAATCTTCTCATTTTCTAGTTACTTTTCGTACACCGAACCGCAAAGGTACGTTTACTAATTAAATCATTTTTATGTTTCCTCCCAACTGTGTCTTCTACGCCAAATATTATAAATTTTACAATAAAATAGTTGTATGTGAGAGTTATTTGTCATATTTATCAATAGGGATGTTTTTCGCATTTAGGCCAAATGGAAAACAGGAATTTTTCAAATTATGCCGACGTTTCGACCTTTAATTTTGATCATCATCAGCGCTAAATTAACTACTTAAATACATCAATACCATCCACCAATTCCACACTCCAAAATCGTTCACATGTTATATATCAACCCAGACCACTCCTGCTACAAATTACCACATGTGTTTACAATTGATCAAAGATTTGACTTTTATAAGAATTTTTACTTATGACTATAAAAATTTCATTTTTGCAGTTACGAAGTTCTTTGGTTTCACTCCAAAATACGTACACATTTACAATTTCAAAATGATATTTTGAAAGATAAACCCTGCAGATGCAAAAATGAGTGGCATTTGTAATTAAACTCTAAAATTAATGAACAATGGAACTTATTTTTACATAAACCTCACATCAAAACTTTGTAATGAGATTGTCATGTGGAACATGCTCCGTTTTTTACCAGTAATTTATTCCTATTTGGTGCTGTCAATTTTTTGTGATGTATTTCATGCGTTATTTATTGTTTAATATGAAGAAACGCTTGACTCTCCATTTGCTGGGGCACTGTCGCCAAGAGTATCCGCAAAAAATAATTATCATTTTTTGTGGATAATACCCGAAACGAACGAATTCTAGGAAAATATATAGACTTTCTCTGTGATATCGTATTCATCCATTATTGCGGACGAAGATTCTCATTGTAGTATACCATCCGCATTAAACAATTTCACAGAATTTGCATTTTTATGAAATTAATTTTTGGGAGCTCTGTGTACTTTCCGACCGCTTCTATCTCCCTTTGCGCGCTGCCCATTTGCCACCTCACCCTCCGACTACGCCATCCCCTGAGGCTGTCTCCGCCAACCTGCCAGCAAAGCAACCTGACAAGAGCTCGCTTGCGGCCTTCGCTCACCACCTCAGGGGCGGCGATTGGCGACTGCCACGGGCCATGAGAAATTCACAATTTCTCCACCAGCTGGCGCCGCAAACTGTGTAATCAATCAAACGCTGCCTGTCACTAAGACATGTATCCGATGAAAAGCTATCTCACGTGAAACTGTTCCTCCTGAGCTACGGATATTTTATCCTGTGAAGTCCGTTTCTTTTTTTTTTCTTTTTTTTTTTTTTTTTTTTTTTTTTTTTCCCCTTTTTTTTTNGAAATTTCTTATCATCCATTCCATTCCGTTAGTGAAAATATTTGTAAAATTCATGAACTCGGTGAAAATGCACCTCAAAATATTTCTCTTTTTTACTCGTACATTTTTTCCCTTTTTTACTACCTCTATATTTTACATTTAATATTGACATCATTCAAACCGCAAAAATAACTTGAGAATTTCAAAATACAATCGCTTGAAAAATATTTAAAACTTGGTACCTCCAGGGTCAAACTTTTGTTTGATTTTCATGAATCAAGGGTATTCTTTCTTTTGTTTAAAGTTATTTAAAACAGCCGTACTCACCATGTTTCCCATAATTCTTTAACACTTCGATGTGATAGCTCTGAAGAGTGTGACGCTGGTCGCAGAATCCCACAAACGTCGTGTTCAATTGCGTAATAAAACTCAACTTTAAAAACTGGAAGTAATTTAACATCGCAACGGTATTAATATAAATTTCGTATATTGATCATCATATTGTGTTTAAAATGGGATGGAGAGATTAAGTGTTATTAATTTTGTGCTTTTGAGCATCTTGGGTGTGACATGAAAACTCCTCCATTCTTGTTCCGTATATGATGAATAACGTTCTAGGGATCAGTTTTTACAACATTCCTATGAACTATCGCTAAAAACGACACATGAAGTTATTTGTGGGAGAGTTACAGGAAATAAATATATTATGACAAACAGTCTTTTCTTGTAGTAGATTGTTAGTTTTGAAATGCAATGTGAAATTCCATAAAGTTCTAGTAAGGTTTAAGGTCATCTGATTCCATGTTATTTAACACTTTTGACGCAATTACCCACGTTTAGAATGAAAGTATTTTTAGAGAGCCTGAATGATTACTCCATGGGGTTCAAGATGAAAAGGTATTCTCTTTGAGAATTTCTTTGCGTGTGTGTTCCCCTTCAACAAGTAGTCAACAGGTTTCTCCCACCAAATTATAGGATTGATTTTCTGTCAACTCTCTTTTATCTAAAATACATTGACTCCACTAAATATGCACAGAAAGATAATTTGGACAATGATGATGACGACATAAATAACAAACAAGTTCGGTGGCAGATTCCAGGAAATTGGATGTTTAACTTGGCGGAATAACATAAATGAGTTTTTGTAATTAATACGATTGACATTTTTCGTGAGCGATGATAGCAGTTGTTGGTGACAATAATATTATACCAGCTGAAGTTATACGGCGTGAGCCGGTAGTTTAATTTCGTTATGCGTATATCATTTTGTTTGTCAATTTCGTCAGTTCTGACAAAGCACTACATCAAGTTTCGTTAAGATGGAATGGATGGAACAGCAGAAGGTAAAAATTTAAAACAGCGCACGATCTCTTCTCCGCCTTTTCACACATTTTCATCGAGTTAGAGAAATATACGTCAAAGGATATAAAGAACAAACAGAAGAAAAAAATGTGCTAAATTGCGAATTAAATTGAAAATTATTAAAAAATATTTTGTTCCCGACTTATTCGTTCTCCACAAATACCCAGGGCGATACGAGGTCCGACAAATATAGACTGCTCACGGGGTGAAGAGATATTTTACTACATCAATTGATGCAGTATAAGTTTATACACAGTGTTCCAGAACTCTACGTAAAAAGTTGGATGGATGATAGAACACATAACTAGGAACAAAAATCATCAAGGTACACTTCCGGAAATGTCTCCCGAACGAGATAGCATGAGACAAAGGAGGTGAGAAAACAATAAGGCAAGGTGTGCACAGCGTTTTGTTGAGGGGGGGGAAGTGAGGAGGTGATGTATGTTTTCAGGGTTCAACATTTACAAATAACAACAGATGTCCAAAGGTCGACCCGCGATAAGCTTAACAGCGATACTGCACCTACGTCGCATGGATTGGCGATTATGCTCTACCTGGAGTCTCGTGAATTCCCGCGACGTCACTGTGAGGAATGTATCGCCGCTAATGGACCGAAATTTGAACTTCTGTTATAATTTGTTTTAGTTGACCCATGAACACCTATATTACTTCCTCATTTCCCCTATTAAAGCGTTTCACACAATCTTTTTTGTCTTGTATTCTTACTCTGTCTCATTTTATCTCCTTCGGAAGACATTTCCGGACGATTTAACCTGCATGATTTTCCGTTACCCTTAATTTTCTCTACCAACCCTCCAAATAATTACGTGGATGAGTTGATAGTTTAGATTAAGAACCTTTAATATCAGAAAGGGCAGTTATTGTTGTTCGATATGTATGGATTCTCTATGAGGAGAGATTCAACTAAACAGTAAACTTAGGTATTTACAAGGACATTAGTGAAACTACCTATTGAAATGCAATTTTCGGGGATTCATTCCATATTTTCAACCACAAATCAAATAAAACCACTTCTTGAAATCTTTTCAGCATGGGTTTGACTCCTTGGTCTCATCTACTGTCATGAACAGCTGATATCCTCTATCTATAACAATATCAATAAATAGGCTATTTAACAATACCGAATAGTAAATATTAATTTTTACTTCTTAGAATCCATAAAACTATTTATAGACAGACAATTGAAGTAACAACCACCAATATCTCTCTTGTCCTCATTTTAAAACTACGAACTCAAAGTTAACTCTAACTATGGCAATGTATTTATAAACATGAATGAATATAAACTTAACGCTATTATTTCGTAGTATATTTTCCTTCTGTTGTAGGTGACCTTGCTTTTACTTTTTCTTTTACATTGTAAAAACTTAAGGCTTTCGACAAAAACTTGAATTTTTTTACCGGTCGCGAGAGACTGGTAAGAAGTTAAATGGTCGACGATCTCCTATACTGCTTCACACAACCGCATCTAGTTTAATGAAGTAGATAAAAGGGAAAGAAGCATAGAGAAATAACAAATAAGACAGGGTAAAAGAGAATAAAAGTAGCATGGGTGTAATAATACAAAAATTAACATTCGTTGTCGTCACATTTTACATGAACAATTTCAGCTTGATATATCTCTCGTTTGTATTTTGAACATTTGATTACGCCACGTCGTATCTGATACTACGTTTCAATGTTTCTCTACTGCGCTCATTCTTCAGTTCGAGAATCTCTGTCTCACGAGTCATTGTCTACGAAGTAAAATCTTCCCTTACGTCCCTCTTGCTTACACCACCTTCTCGAGCTTTACTAAGAAACAACATTGCACTTGGTAACGTTCGGCACAGTTCCCGCAACCGCCACTGGTTGACCACTGGTTGAGCACTGGTTGACCACCGTCCGACGGAAGGCGGGCGACTAACGAACCGTCAAATGAGCGGACTGTAGTCAGGAAGGCGGAGAAAGACAACCCTCAGTGGCCGACAACAACGCTACTCAATAACTTTGTTATCGTCTAAGCACACGCCCTGCATTACTAGTCTCTTCGCCACAGTCGTAAAGTTATGTCCCCTTATACCGCTATGAAATTCAATTTTTGTCACAGGCCCTGGCAGCACCCTGTCAGGCAGGGAGTGAAAGGAGGAGAGGGATGTGAGATGTGGGGGGAGGTAGCAAAGGGGCTTTTGTAGCATTCCCGTCACGCAGTGAGGCGCCTCGGCGCGCGGACCGCTTGCGAAAGTAGCATTGGCTGGCATTGCATCGCTGACGCTGTGGTCGCTTCGACGCCGACGTTGAACAACACCGTGGGCGGGTGGCATAATTGAATGGGTCGAAATTCATGGCGTGATGCATTTAATTTTCTTCTCATTTTTGAAGTTCTTCACAGGGTGTGGGTTAGCTAATTTGATATTAGAACGCAGTCACGTTTTCTGTGCGAATTAATGATTAAATTAATTAATAATGATTAAAGGAGGATTGAACTGTTAGGCCTGATGAAATAAAAATCTCGAGGCGTTGTTTGACATTTCAAGAGCTGTGAGTTTTATTCAAATGTGGTAAGTATCATACGACCTATTAGGACAATTCACAAAATGTATTGTGGTTCTCCTTTGCATGAAGTTTCAAACACGGATTGATGCATTATGAAAGCTCTGTGCAACGCCTAAAGATGATCTGGATGTAAGGTCGAAACGTTGCGGAAAAAAAACAACATAATATTAAATTCGTCCAAATAAGGTCGCATGATATATATTTTATTATTCTACATTAAAAATGGATGTCACTTTTATTGTTTCTTTATTCATACGTTCACTTTATTTATATTTTACAAATGTATATATTTTCTTTCTTTTTTGAATTGTCCGGAAAAATTCAAACCCTCGTGTTCAAAACGAGGTAAAGAGTTAAAGAGAATAGCTAGCAAACTTCTGGCAACTGGCAATGAAAATTCCGTTCCTATGTTCTTTCAGATAGCGAGGTACATGCGTTCTAACTTTCGCGTGAGACTCAATTATCTCACGAAATTGATCATGTTGACAAATTAAATTTCTGAAACTGAACCTCAAATGTTCGTTATTATTTAGAAGTTGGATTAATAATATTTGCATTTCCTGCTAACATAGTGTGAGTCTCCAATTCGATCCCACGCTCAGCGCGACAAATTATGTTCTCGTTTGGTACTTCTCTCAATCGTATCAGACAAATGCGGACCGGTAGCTTACCCTCACCGATTATCTAACCTTTTTTTTCTTGGAATAAGATTCTTTTGTATTTATATCCAAGAAAGAAACACAATGTTATTCGGCAACGTGTCAATATATTTCCTATCTTATTCGGAACTTGCAATAAATCACTCCATACTCATTCAATATTCTAATAAAAAAACAAATTTCAATATTCCATCATACTAACAGATACAAAAAAGTTATACACCACATCTTCACAGACCATACTTTCTCAGAGTATGATTGAGTATGGAGTGACTTGTCACAAATCCTGAAGAAAATACGAATTGTCACAAATCCTGAAGAAAATACGAATTGTCACAAATCCTGAAGAAAATATTAGCGAGTAACAATTGTGTTTCTTATTTGGATCCAAACAGAAAAAAACACATCCGAAAATCAATTCGGTGGCTGAAAGTTTAGAATTCTAATCATTTTCCTTACCATTTCCTCCATCCATAGAAAAGATGGAATCTTGCATCGAATATTGTAAATGTATTATACATTTGAGATGTTCAAATGCATCCGAGAAAAATTTGGTTTGCGAGCACAGTGCGTCCCGTTACATAGAAGACGTGAGCACGTCCATGTTTGTTCCCTCCTCCTCTTCCTTTGCTCAACACAATTTCATTCAAACTGACACTTCTCTTTCATCTCCGATTTCGTCTTCATCCTCGTCTGAGGTGTTGCAGTTCCCCCTCCCACCTCACCAGACGTCCCTTTGTTGTTTCCGAAGCTCTCGTCTTGTCCGCATCTAGTCCTTCTAGATGCTCACCGCAACGGCGGTACTTCCTCGCGATGTGTGTGTTCTGGAATCTTCGATAGAGGAGTTGCAACAGTAGCCATTGTGTGTCGTCGTAGCGTCTATAAAAGGGACTTGCATCACCCTGCAATGCTCTGCTATCGGTGAGCGACTCATTTCGGATGCAATTGTCGCCGTTTCATAGTTGCGACGAAGTGTCGTGAACGGAAGTTATCACTCAATGCGAGCCATCTGGTGCGGTTCTGGTACTCGCAACACGGCGCAGCGTCTATTTCTGAGACTACTAGGACATTAGAATAGTTACATTGTAGTTAGAGTGTCGTTCTCATGTGAAACTGTCATGTTGGCGACAATATCTTCTTTACTGAGGCTGGTCTGAATAGTTGCAGCGATACCAACATTCTGCTCTTGACCCTTAAGACAACGTTTAAAGGATGAATTTATACACAATTGCGTTTCTTATTTAAATCTCAACGCAAAAAAAAAAACATATCCGAATATGAATTCGGAGGTCGAAATCACAGTATATAATAATAACAATTTTTCTTACCATTTCCCATAATGTATGATTATGGTAGGAATTAGGTCGTATGCAATAGGACTCGGAAGATATAGTGACAACTTCAATCTACTAAACGTGTGTGTAAAATATAATTTGAAACACAATGAAATGATAAATAACTGTTTACGTAAGCACGGGACCAATTCTTAGTTCCTTGCCGTTGACGAACACTAAAGCCCCACAAAAAAATCGTAGTTATTTGAAAGTGAATTTCAGTCAAAGCAGAAATGGACAGGAACTCATGTTTCAATATTATCACAAATCTTTCGAATTACATAAATATAACTGAGTCAATGTTTTTCTTATTTTGCCACTTCGAAAAAATCCAAGTCAAAAAACTTTTCTTTTTTTGGGGGGGG
>NNCF01127306.1:225891-266457 GCA_002313205.1 Laupala kohalensis
CAGTTTTATTCTCCCCATTCTGTATATACCGTAAAGAAACGCCCGACCAACGAATACTTCCAGAGTATATTCATCCTTTACTGAAAATAAGTAAAGTTTCATAAATCCCTCGTATATAATGTTGTATGTGTGTTTCCTCTATCATATATACTGAATGTACTACTAATTTGAATCTCTAATTTATGAACATCTTAATGAGACTGTCACAATTTATTGATCTGCTACTCGAGCGTGAATTTCGTTTTACATTGTGTTTTATAATTTTCATAATTTTCAAAAGCTTCATAATTAAAGTTGCGTAAAAATAAAAATAAATTTAATTATTAAAACGATCTAACGAACACGGTTTTAGAAGTTAACAAAAATCCCTGAAAATCACATGCTTTAAAATGCGTAACCAGACTATTCCAATGCTAAGAAATGTAGTGAAAACCAGAAAATACTTTCCATTCCATTTCCAAACTTTTACCCACACGAAGGGACACCAGTGTAAAGAAACTTTAAAAGCCTCTGTCGTCTAGCCACTTGTCGCTTCTTGTTCCTTCAGCCAAGTTTGGGATTCGTTCTTTTTTCGTGTTGGACTCGCGAAGTACTTCACTTTTTTTTTGCTAACTTTCATTGCATACTCTCCATCCAGTTGAAAGACGTTTCTTTCTGACTCTCGTTCTTCATAATCGTTAGGTGAATTTGTTGTAAGATGATTCCTTGGTTTGCTTAAAAGGTTCTGAAAGTATGCGGCAAGGAAAAGAATAAACGAAGTTTTTATTGCATTTACTTCTATAAAATAAACGAATATTTGTATTTAACAATATATTTGATTTAATTGGAATTGAATTCAAATAAATTAACCACGTAGAAACATATACTTTATTTAGGTCGTGTAAAGGATGTTATTGGATTTACTTAATATGTTTTCTAATACTACATCGTTACGAATAATATTTATTACAATTTATTTCATTGAATTCCGTTCTGAGCACCTGGTGTAAATATTTTACTAGATGAGTCCATTGGCCCTACATGTTGAAGGTGATACCTAATATCATTGAATTTTCTTTTTACTTCTCTTACGGTTACCTCTTGTAACGTGGCTGCAATAATGAGAATATCAAATAACTTTTCTCCTTTTTATTTTATTTCTCGTTTTCAAGAGCTTCCTCATTAAATTCCAACAGCTAGAGCAAACTTTGTGCGCATTAAAAAAAATATATAATGTATTGAAAGGAAAAACTATCTTGGCTGTGTATTTCCCCGACATTCTTCTCAGAACTCAATCAAAAACTAATGTGCTCGTTGTTCAACGTACTATAAATAAACAATTATGCCCCAAAAACACTTCATTAAGTTGTTTGCAAGTGGTTTCTAATATTTTTGTAATACTATGTTCTCCAACTTCTTGGTAATCCTAAATGCATTAATTTAAAAGAATTTCAATGGAATGAGAAAATCGCTAACAATCTTGTGCTTTCCTAATTTTATACTTAACAAACAAAATTTTACAAGTCTAGATACTTCGATAAAAATCCATTTATATCGTATTTTTAGTGTAATTCTCGGTAACTTGACATTTTCACATATGCAGTGGTTCAAATAATTATTGGTTTTCAAGAAAGTGATTTTTAGTGGTAAATAGAAAATTACGACTAATGTATATTACATTGTTGTATTAAAAATTCAATTTATATCATTGAAAAAATATATTTTTGGTTGTGGTGATGCAAGAATTTCTGTTCATTTCTATTGCTGACTACTAATACTTTCATTATAATTATTATTTAATGACGCTCATGTATGAAAAATTATTGATACCCTTACAATTCAATTTTTCCTTGCGGTATTTCTCTTGTGTCAAATGATGTTCTCCGAGAGATTACACCTTCCACATAGTGGCAGAGATAAAAAACAAAGTTCTGGGATTTTTTTCTTCTGCTATCTCACACGAGGAAGAACGAGAAAAGATATATTTTCTAAGAAAATAGGTGTTATGGACAGAAATACTATTGGAGCCTATTATCTTTAATATTCGGTTACATGTTTGAGATCAAATACCTATGAATTGAGAATTGATTATAAACTAAATGGGAACTAATTAAACTAGTAGTAACTAATTAAATGGGAATGGGTCCATTTAAGACTTCAGTAAACATCAAAGAGGCTAGGAAGTGAGATTAACACTTATAATTCTTACTTAGGGGAGACTGGTAGAACAAAATTCTTACGTGGGAAGTGGTATGCAAGATCGTTATTTTCAAAATAATATATGAGTACAGAATTTTGAATGACCAATTATTCTTCTAAACTTTTGATCTTCTACAAGATTGAGACATAGTTGCTCAATTCTTAATCTTTCTCGCGTAGGCGAATGAAAAATTGTATTTTTTAGTGTATGTAAAAGTTGAATGACCTCAAAGGCATGAGGAGTAATTTTCACTGCACGTGAATGATATTAATCACAAAATAAAATATATAATATTTGTACACTTCTAATCTTAAATATGGAGAAATCTTGTAACCAGCATGTCTCAATGTAAGGTGCATTTATCCGCATGCACTGGAGCTAAAATTAGCATCCTAGGCTCCTCGCAGGGTTTTAATGATCAAAAGAGAGGATCTTTGTTTTAAAAGGAACCGTTTCTCTACAGCTCTCGACTACAAAAAGTACATTTTAATCGTTACTATTTGTAATTAGTTAGCATCTTCTGGTACGCGACGGTAAAGGTTCATATTCATTACTCAGCACTGGTATGTAAAAGTGTAAACTCGAAAACCTCAAGTACATTTTATGATGCGTGGTGCATCAAACGAATCAAGAGTCACGCACACATTAATAGCTACAGGTACAGCACCTCTTCAATGAGAAATGCAAACCTCCATAAGAAACATGCATACTGAACTCTCATGCATACTGAGAGACTCTCATACATACTGAACATCGACTGCAGTAATTTCCACTGTCTGTAGAAATCCATACTCGGTAAAAGTGATCTGACGAGAAGTGTTTGTAACAAGATACATTACAGGATATTACCAAAAGATAAAATGACCCTTGTCTCTCTGGTGGCTCAGGTGGTAGCGTTCTTGCTCTTCACCAAGTCATTCCGGGTCCAATTCCTGGTTGGGCCAGAAAAATTTCTAGCTTTTCACATGAACGGTCAAGTTCATGTATCAGTGACTACTGAAAAGTGAACCCTCCTTACTCTATCTACCTCCTGCTAGTATCAATAACTCTCACTATTATGAACCACTTTTACTAACCCCTCCATGTGGACCAAGTTGTTGGTAAAGTCAGCTAACTGGCCCATCTACTAACAATTGCCTACCACACAACTCCTACGTCCTATCGCTCCATGTAGATAAGCTTCAATAGCACGCTACATTTCCCATTTACAAATACTACAATGGAATGGAATGGAATGAAAATTAGCTCTTATATTTACTCATGGTACATGTAATTGTCCCTCTTCACTTGCAAATTATTTATGCAGGAGATCAATTTCATCCATTACAATTTCTGAAATTACTTATCGTATCTCTTACAAAAGCACTAAACAACTATAAAATTTTATATTAGTTTAATTATTTAAGTATTTTTGACATATTTAATATATGTTAAATCCGCCACTGCCTTAGGACCCTTGATCGGAATTGATGGGATGGTCCCTTGCTTGCTTGCGGAGAGTAAATTAGTTTATTGTCCTCCGCGTGGTCATACGCAGTTTGTAACTGTTTTTTTGACAATAAAGCTTATTTATTGATGAACCACTTCACTAGAGGAGAAATATGTTTAATATATTAAATATTTTTATTAACCTTTATTAATTTTGTAATGGAATATCTTAAGTTTAAACGTCATTCCTAAGAGACGGCATACTCTTACGAAACAAATCGAACCCACATATTCGAAAACGCGAATTGAAAACATTGGAATGAATCACCACACATTTACAACTCTGTAATGGGACTACTTGATTTTCCTATCACATTTTCTCTATTTTAAATATTGTTAGATGTATATGGGTATTTTTCTTTGTATAATCGGTCAAAAAAAAGTCGACCATCGCGAAGTTCATCATAAATCTGTTTTTCTAGTTTTATTTCGTTGACAAATGAGGACCCATTGATTCCATATTTTTGTCATTTTTTACCATTGAGAAATCCAATAATAACAAAAACGAAGCCTATGTGAACAACAAATGCAAAATGCATAAAAAGTACTCTCGTAAGGATAATTATAGTGTTTTATTCAGAAAGTTTAGGCTTCATTCCATTGTTTTCAACCATATTATATTATTTTTGTCAAACTAAGACAATTTTTGAGTTCAAAAACGGAAAATGCTACTTTTTTTCATAATTAATTTTCCAAGATACGATATCACGGATTTTCGCTGTTGTTATTTGAAAAATAATCAAATGCATTGAATATTCATTATTTTAATTTTGATCCATTTTTTCCATAATTGACAGAGATATAGCCAATTATATTGAGGTATTACGTTTCACGATTTAAGTAGTTTTTCAGAATTCATGATTCTTGGTCTTATGAACTCTATTCATAAGTAAAACTCAAATTGACTGTAATTGTGTTTTCAAGTTTTTAGTAGAACTATATTTGAATAGTAAGAAAAAAGTAGAAAACTACGAATTATGTTATAAAAAACAATCTACTTAATTTCTTACGTTAATTGGTTTTCTCTAGCAATTTCATGGAACGCTTGAAACTAATTTATTTAGTCTTCTAGCACACGTAATAATTATGTACCATACATTATTTGTGAGTGCGCACCGACAAATGTTTATGACGTAACTGATATTCCTCAATTTCAATATTGAAGAAAAACGTTCGATATTGATCGAATGTCGGTAAAGTAGAAACTTAGTATTACTGGATACATTGTTGTTAAACTAAGTACTGGATTTTAGGTCCATTTTTCACCTGAAATATACATTTCGCCGTTGTTTTGTGTGAGGAACAAGGGGCAGCATTAACAAAGCATGTTCACTGGAAATTTTAAAACTATTCGTTTACAAGAAGAAAATTACAAGACAGTTGACAGTTTTTCCGCAAGAGAATTGTTTTTATTTCAATACAGGTCTAAAACTGAGGTTAGTTCACTGTGTACAAATCATGAAAAAGTTTTTGAACTTTTTATGAGCAAAATGTGAATTTTTTTGTGATTTCATTTCAATATTTTTGGATTCAGTTGATGAATATCTACACGAGAAACAAGAATTTGATAGTTGTTTCGAATGGAAAACATTGAAAACTCTTTCTTGCTTTCAATTGCAAACTTACAAAACGTCTATAATCACAAGTTGAAGAATCACGAAATTTCAATAAGTGTCATGTGAGGACATAATAATACCAACCATTACGAACTATGCGTAAATATTAATTCAAAATGTGCACGCAACTGCCATCACCTTGAATCAATTTGCAACCCATGTAGGTGGTTGTTCTTTATTAAAAGGTTATCTCACAACCTCTGCAATTCAAGTGATTCATCGAGAAAGTTTTAATGATTATTTTACAATAAAGAATTTTTATGTTTATGATTTAAAGATATGTTGTAGTATATTTCAGTTAAGTAATTCATATGAACCATTTAAAACATAGAATTTGTGAAGAACAGTCATTTTTTATTTGGAGGGCAATCATTTTTTTTTTTTTTTTTTTTTGCAATTTGTGACGCTAGGTGTGAATTGAGACAAAAGATTTGTTTTTCTGTGAAGTAGGTAGCGAGACAAAAGGTTGATATAGAGAGCAGAATTGTTTTTAGTTTTACAGTGAACAGACGTAAGCTTCCGTGCTAAAATTACTAAAAAGTGAAATTTCTTACTAAAAGTCAGTGTGGTATTAATTACAGTAAAGCCGTAATGACCTCAGAGTATAATTGCGTAAAATACTATATTGTTAAATTGCAGAATATATCAAGCATCGAATTACTTAAAAGATGTTACACCAGTTACTTGAATATTACGTAAAATAGTTCCTTCAGAAAGTAATAGATAAGTGTTAGAAGAATGTGTTACATTACTCATTCCAATCTCCCCACAGCTGTCTATAGCGTATGTGGAAGGTGTTTTCGCTCGAATGAGGAAGACACACGGGATGCAATGCCATCAGTCCCACAGCCATGCCAGCACTTAACTTGTCTCACCTCTCTCCGCCAGAGAAATATGAGATCGCCTGCAAGTGTCAACACAGGGCTATGATTTGTAACACTCGCGCCGCGTTCGCGAGCGCAAGAACAGAACAAATGACACACAAGCTGCAGTGTTTGCACTCTCTCTGTGCTTCCCCGAAGTCGAGTCGACGATCGCTCCAGGGAATGCACACCGGGTTATTAGAACACGGGGTGTAAACAAGAGATTCTGCTTTTATGTCCTTGTGGAGATGGGATTCTTGTGGAAGCGGGTGAGAAATGAAAAATCTGGCCTTTGAGAAGTACCCTCGTTTTCTTAGGTGCGCAATGACATCGAATAAACATGGATGATAACGAGAAGGGTTATGGTGTGTGCAAATGGAACACAGTAATCTCCTTAGTCCTTGACGGAATGAGTTCTCGAGAACAGATTTGTAAGTTTGGAATGGATATGCTGTTTTTCATGGATTTCCGTTTGAATAACGTGAAAAATAATAAAGATATGACGTAATACAAATTAAGATCAATAGAAAGCATTTGATATGATATGGTTCCTTTGTGCGTCACATTTTTAAAGGGATGGTGTAACTAGTATAACATACTGCCAATGACGTGTTAAGATGGATAAATCATTTATGATCAATTTTTGTAAGGTTGGGGGGGTCCTTAATGTGTATTTAACGGTGCCACTCCTTCTGTCACCTCCAACAGAGAAGATGATTATATCCTTTGAGCTCAAAACCGAGAAAAATAAATCTGATGACCTAAAAATGTTTACCGTTCAGAAATGGTGATCGGACTCATTTTATTCACACACACTATACACTTTAATCTTTTCGTTAATTCTATTTCATATAAGCACATGAGAGAGTTTATTAAAGTCGGAGAGAAATAGCTCATCATATAATAAATAATCAAACATCACTCTTTCCCCCTTTTTTAGAGTGTTCATGTACTGAATCCATAATAAAAATATTTTACCGTGTGGTACATGACGCTAAGTTGTGCACAATTACTATTTTATTCATACCTGGTACACAAAATTATAATTTTTCTTTTCTGCAATAATGGATGTAATTGATATATTATTTTATTGATTTCTAAAATTAGCGTTAATTAAAGATTTATAGATTTAAAATAAAAATTACCAAAAATTAAACTTACCCTGGTCTCCCAATTCCGAATGTGCTTAGTAAGTTGTAAAGAAACCTATGTATCATATAAAGTCAAAATTAAACAATGAGTTGTAACCTAACAATACATATTTTTCACATGGGATTAAAGTTGTAATTTTTATGCAGTTAAATACGACCACTTTAATGCGCCAAAGACGGAGAAAGATAAGAGAGAGCACATTTCACTTGTGAGGGAGGAATGGGAGAGAAATATCGGCCTAGAGTAACTGGTACCTAATCCCAAAAATCGAACCCTGAGGGTAAATAACGGAGTGGTATTTCTTATGTGTACTCAATCTTGACCTAGTTTTGTGCGTTACCCTGTAGTCTCATCCCTACATAAGGTAATATTTAACTAATCTCATCCCGAATCAGGGTTTTGGACGATAGAATTGAAGCTAGGGATACATGAACCACGAAATATCATAAAGAGTTTAAAGAGGTAGTGGAAAAATTCCACCATATGTCAATTATTGGTTGTGAGAGACGAGAAACATAAAAGAGGAGGAAAGTCATGTAATACCATGATTAGCACCATGGTGTACTAAAGACAAAGCGAATAAAAATATTATAACTGATGTTTATTATCCCGTATGTTGTATCTTTAAAATTAAATAGATTCCCTTAATAATCCCTAAAAATTAGCTTCCAGTAATAGGTCTTGAATGGAGAAGACTATAGTTTAATGCTCAATCTAAACGTGATTGTGTAGTTTTAAATAGTGAATACAATATACAAAATCCATAACTCATAAAAGATCTTTGAAATGGATTTTCAAAATTGCACTTTCAAAAACCTTTTATTTGGAATTTTATTACAGATATTTTCATTTGACGTTTAAAAATGATTACAGGGATTGGTATAAGAAAAACTACATACGTTAAAAATGGAGAACGCAGATATTTTTTTATGATGTCGAACATTCTTAATTCGTACTGTGACCCAATTTACTTATTGGTCACTTAAAATTTACAATCGCAAAAGAAAATAATGTGCATGAACTTGATTCTATGCTTTTAATAATTAACTTGTCCGCCAAAAAAATTGAATAGGAATTAGAAGAAACCCCCTTAATGTGAATGGCATACAAATAAACCCTTAAAAATAATTCTTAATACTTCGGATAATTAAAACAATTGTTCCCTTCAGTCTACGAGTTCTGTGGGGTTGCCTTCGGCACTGGATAATTCACAGCTACACGCACCTGCACGGCTCAGCATCGCTGGTCCTGACGCAAAGCTGCGCGCTCACGTTATCACTGGAGCCTGGCGGCCGACTCGTCAGCCGTCACGCGATGTTTCAAGCAGCAGACTCATCCACCTCGTCTACCTCTGACCAGTTTTCCTCTGATCCTGATAAACGAATGTCCCACAATGCTCGTCGCACTGAGCAACTATGTCCACATTAATATCATGACTGTTTATTTAAATATACAATCACTTTAAATGTACAATCACAAAAGTCACAAAAGAAAATTAATGTACACGATTAAACATGTTACGTCGAATGAAAATGGGAGACGGGACCGGGGATCGAACTCGGGACCTTGAAAATGTCTTTGGGTTTTGAGACCACCTCAGAGGTCTTTGGGTTTCACAAGTTGAATGAGAATGGTAGACGGGCACGGGTAGCGAGCGGGATGGCGCAGTCGGTAGGCGCATGAGCGCGCAAAGCTCAAGGTCCCGGGTTCGATCCCCGGTCCCGTCTCCCATTTTCATTCGACGTAACATGTTTAATCTGTTACCTGGCGGTGAGGTTCACCGCAATCTAAGAGATTTCTATAATGTACACGAACTTGATTCATTGATGTTCACAAAACGACTCGCCACTTGTGCCTTCCGAACCGAACTATCCCATCCACTCCCTCCTCCTCCTTCCACTATCTTATCTCAGTTATACCAATATATTCCAACAAAAAGAAACAAGAAATAAAAAAAGAAATATATCGAATATTGGTACAGTACATCAGCTAAAACCTAAACTCCTGGCAAATAAATACATGAACAGAAATTTTTGAAATCATTTTCAGCAGTAGGAGAATATCAGTTGGGAGAGAAATGATCGAATCAAAAAACGTACTTTCAATTGGAGGAGAGTGCAACGTTACTTATATTTTCAGTGTGCCACTCTAGACACAATTATATTAGTTGATAATAGTCAAACAGTTATTAAGAATGTTTGAAAGAGACTTGAAAAAAAATTTATTTTTACACGACTACCATAATTGTCATGGTGGCTTTAATTTCTTTCTTTTTTCGTTTCATTTAAATTTTCATTTCAGAATTTGTTGTCTCAAAGTATGTCAACCTATGTTGATAAAGTTTTTATTCGTGTAATACAAATACACGTTTGTACTCATGGAATTGAGATTTTTTAAGAATAAAATTTCATACATCTTCTCTCACGTTATATTGGTTCGGATAAGAGTTGGATACCGTTGCTTCAAATTTTGCTGATACAACATTACAACATCGATATGCATTTCTATACTGAACACAAACATTTTCTTTTAAGATCTGAGATAAGAAGACTTAACTCCCTTGACAGCGGAAATTCAATATTCAAGTAGCAATATGCAACTCCACGTCTTCTTCTTTCGTATAATCCGCCATATTCTCTTCAAGGCTGCGAAGATCAGTCTGGGAATACGCTAGTCTCGCGCATGAATATTTTATTCTACATATCTTCCATATAGTAAGTAGGATACTTTAAAAAATCACCCTCCCAGCAAGTTCTTGAAGCATGAAAGCTGACAGTCGCGCCAGGGTCGTCGCCATTTTTCATTCGTATTTTGTGACTCTTCTGGGACGACGTGACGTAGGATTCAGATGCTTGGTCGAATATGGATGCCAGCTCTCGAGAGATCTTAAAAGGAAAAGAAGCTGAAGCAGCTACGAAGGACACATGAATGGCCGATGACGATGGCACATATGAAGAGTCTGTGAAGGCAAAATATTGACTATCTGAGTCTCATAAAAATTGTCATTTTTACAAACATAGGTTTCAGTGAAGTTGTCTCATTTTTAGTGAAATCATTATTAGGAAGAAACCCTCTTTACTATCAAAAGTCCCAAACGAGTCATATACGATCAACCTGGGGATCCTACAGTGTTGAAAATCAGTATTGGGAAACAAAGTGGACACTCCGCGCCCTCCCCGAGAACAAAAACTGCAATGACGTTTCCATTTTTAAATTTGTGTTCCACTCATACGAAGAAAAACCAAAAATTAAATAAAAAGGATTGTGATAAATGGAAGAACCAAGTTCCTCGAAATTCGGCCTACCCATCCTCCTGGGTGTAAGTACCAACTATTATTTTATCGAAATTCAACTTATCTTTTAAAGTTTTTCGTTTTTATAAGATTAAGCTGAATTAAAATAAATAAATAATTTATCACTTACGATCATTTAAGGATGAACAGATCGTTTAATATTTTTGTACTGTAACTGGAACAACGTTTTAATGATGTTTATTTAAATATAATATATCGTTCGTCCAAAATAA
Organism: Laupala kohalensis; assembly: GCA_002313205.1. NCBI lineage: Eukaryota > Metazoa > Arthropoda > Insecta > Orthoptera > Trigonidiidae > Laupala > Laupala kohalensis. Next base: position 236,716 of record NNCF01127306.1, read on the forward strand.
GATCTTAATAGATTATTTATTTATTTATTTCATTTTATAATGAACGTAAATAGTAGAAAAGCTGAACTAATAGGATTATATTCCAGAACTAATAGGATTATATTCGTTATGAAGGAAGTTGCTGCGTCTTAAGAAAATACGCTACCTGAACCGTTAGTGGTTTCGTATCTTATCAGGCTGTGTTAATTTTGTTATTTATCAGTTGGTACTTTCAAAAAAGATTTTTCTCTTCTATATTCTCTGTTAAAATAATTGATTAATCATTCCAAAGAACATCAATAACACCCTATTACCAATTCTATTCTATTACTAACTTTTATGAATATCAGAGATGATTGAGAAAGAAGTAGTTCAAAAATACACGAGAATATGCAGCTAGTAAACGAAAGCAACTTAGTGTGGAGTATACTGTATGTTAATAAGTATATGCGTTGATTGACATGAAAAACGTTATCAAATGCAAATGTTAAGCACGTTGGCTGAAATTGATATGATTCTAGAAACTGCGATTTTTTTAGAGACTATCTGTAGATAGAATACAATCCACATTGGTAAGAGAACCATACATATAGTAAGGATGAAATGAAAGTGGAAAATACGTTGTAGATTAAGAAAAAAGATGGTGAGAAGAAAAGGAAAAGAAGATGGAGGTGAAAGTAGGTGAAGGAAGAGGTGATGTAGAAGAAAGAAAAGAGTATTGAAGAGGAAAAGAAGGAGCAGAAGAAGTAAAAGAAAGAGGAACTCTGACTAGGGTCATCAGGTGACTGCCAGAAACAGCAACGTGCACAATAAAAAGAAATCCCTCTGCGACCTCGACTATATTTTACCACCGTCACGACAGTAAGGCTCAACCTTCACCGCCTCAATCACTGCTTCCTCGAAACGCATGTCTCCTACGAAAGAGTGGATGTACATTTTTATTTGTCAAAAGTCACCCTGACTTTCTTTTACAATTTATATTCACATCTGAAACTACAATACCTTGTTGACAGGGAGCTTCCAGAACATTATCTTTGCGAAACCATACGTGAAATTCTCCGGCAACAAGTTACTTAATCACATTTGAACTGAGTCTGAGGTATAAAAACCAATATAATAATAATAATAATTTATGTTTATTGAATACAGTTAAGTGATGTTGAACTCTTAAAACCACTCATTTAAAGAAAGATGAAGAGGGGTTCTGTAGTCGCACATTGACATCTTGCATTCTGAATATTTTACTGTAAATTTTTATTCGAAAGGGCAGGGAATAAATTTAATTCAAAAATATATGAAAAGGTAGTACAAGCGTGGAAATAAAAATATAACTGAAACATCTTAAATAACAATGAATAAAATAAATTACTTGTATTAAAAATTACTTCATCGGCCATTTCAATATGATAATTGTAATAATTTACCAAATACTTTGCATCATATTCAGAAAATTGTTCTTTCAAGAAACTAGACTGATTTTCAAATCAAAAATTCCCTACCTCATCGGGAATCGATCCCACATCTAGGCTCGAAACATTTTTTTGCAAGTGTTACTTCAACTTGCTCATACTTTGTGATCATACATCTTGAACGAAGTTATTTCTAGAAATGTAACTTTGTTTTCGCCAACTTTGAATATGGTGCATTTCCACCAGAAGCTAATAAAATTATGTAATAATATCAATAGATCTAAAAGGCTTTAATACGTCAATCTGCCACTACAGAGCTCGATTCTCACCAAGACATTTCATTTCGAAAAAATATACATAATTACCTATTCGTTACATGGAAAATCACCACAAATTCTGAATGCCAACTAACTAATTTTAATGTAACATTGAGACAATTCTTTAATTTGTATTAAATTCTTTAATTTGCACACAAACAATTCAATTAAAAGGTATTTGCGGAGGATTGTTTTCCCTCGAGTTAAGATTGGAAGACACCTTAGCCACTTGCTCAAGCTTCACTCTCTCTTCAGACTTCGTCGAGTCTACATCGGATCATAACTGCGTCCGTCATGAACATTTTGTGAAGCGTGTTGTGCGTGAGGTAAAGCTATACATTTCCTTTAACCATGTGATGCGACCATCTGGAACTTTCGTGAATATGGTTTTATTGCGATCATGGAAACAGTGTGATCATATAAACTTTAAATAATATTGATGGATCCAATATTATTTATGCTATATGCTATATGCCAACAGAGCGTCGGCAAACGCTACAAGAACGTAACTATCTCCTCGCATACCATTCACTGGCCAGTGAAAATCTAACGAACAGTATTTTCTTTCATGATCAATTTAACCTGCCTTCATTGACGAATTCAAAAACATTTAACTGAACCTTGTTGTATATAACCATGCCTCTTTTATCTTTAAATTAATGACATGTGTTCAGTTGTAAGTTTTAGTATTAGATATTTAACGGGTACGTCCATTGATTTCTTGTGTGTTTAGGTTAGATTTTTGATAGGATTTTTAGGGAACGTGTTTTTGTGTCATTTCTTTGTAAAAAAAATAATATTCGTATGTCCATTGATTTATTGTTTGTTATGATATAATCATGATAGTCCATATGATCCAATTTAAAATCGTTTTATTATTAAAATCAAGTTACCTTCCACTCCCATAGCTATCAGAGTATCTTGGGGTACGGCTCATGCTCTACTGACACTCAGCTGAAGAAGTATTTACAACATGTGACTATGGTTTGGAGAAATAGTTCATTTAGACGAAAGAAGAGTTTGCTAAAAAAAATTTGTTTCATAATTTTCACTTGCACACAATATTAGTAAAACTATAGTTGCTGCTCCAGTATTCTCAATTATAAGAACTTCACTTCGTTAGTTTTACACGCTTTTGTTTTGTTTAACGATCGGTTCATGCCTCGTTTTAGAGGCTTAGCATACATTAATACACGAGTGCGACTAAACTTGTTCCATTATGCTTTGAATATATTACCTCCTGTTCATTAAACAGCATGACGCGATATGTCTGTAAACCTTTTTCGAGTACATAACAGGCTGATCAAATTTATATAATCACTATTAGTCTGTCCTGTTAATTCCCGTAAATGAGATAATACGTGTTTTCATTACTTTTGTTCTAATTGTTTTATAACATATTAATGTGAGTTATAATAAAGGATAATCATGATTGAATATGAACCTATCGGTTAATAATATTCTACAAAAAACATTGAGAAACTCACTTGATTTGTCTGAAATTCACTGGAGCATGTAACAGAATGGCGTTCGGGCGCAACCGTTTCATGCCTTACTCCTCGGTAAAAGTGAAATATCTTTTTGAAAAGTCCCGTGAAATATGGATAAATGTGATATAAAAATACTACGGATAACTTTCTATGAAGTATGATAAATTTCTGACGATCATTAATCCAAAAATCTATTTTTTAACATAAGTATATTTTCCATGGTGTTTTGTATACCTCCATCATTAATTTTTACGATTATTTCATTTAAACACTCAGTGAAGTATGTTTAAGTTAAAGTGAAAATAAATACATGTCATAATAATAATAATATTATAATAATAAATTTGTCTAAAGAGTAGTACATACTGAGTATGGCCACGTGGATGACAAACTAATTTACTCTCCGGAAGCAAGCAAGGGACCATCCTATCAATTTCAATATATTATTTCAATAGATAGTTTATACAATTATTTCCATAGATACCGCCCCTAGGCAGGAGCTTAGCGAGTCTGTTTAAAAAAATCCGCCTCTATCCGTAGGAAAACCGGAGAAAAACCCGGATCGGAATGTAATTCTGTTCATTTATGTCAATTACAAATATATTAGTAATTTAATTCTAGTTTCGCTAGTACTGCCTTATATTTCTACCTTATATTATCTTATATTAAGTCGACTACCTCGAGAACCGGTCTCGACGCAACAACCTGGTTGTTTTCGGTCTGGAGGAACTCGAGGGTGAGTCGTGGGGTCGATTCTGAACGTCTGGTGCGAAACCTCGCAGCCAAGCTTGATGTGGAGCTGTCGCACCGTTACATCGATCGGCACACAGAACAGGAAGAAGAAGAGGGCGGCGACCTATAGTGGTCAAGATTTCTTCATTTAAGAAGAGAGAAGAGCTGCTACAAGCCGCAGCTAAGTATCCGCGCGACGCAGATGAGTGCGACTCGTACGTGCGAGTGTCAGAGGACTTCTTCGTGAGGCAGACACGGAAAGAGCTCCTTTTATTACAGGAAGCGAGGGAAAGTGGCCATAGGGCCTCATTGAGATTTGACAAGCTAGTTGTCGATGAGCGCCGCTACGGCTTGGCAAAGCTTGTTGCGTCGATGGGCAACAGGGCTCCTAAACCACATGATGCGGCCACCCCTCCACGCACCGCTTCGCCAGCATCCGAAGTCAACGTCACCGCCGCCACCAGCAGTGCCACCCTCCAAACACTTGCACCTGACGCAGGCGAGCGGGTTGACCCTCGGACGAGCTACTCCAGCGTCGCCTCCACTGCCGCTCCGGCGTCCGACGTGCAGGTAACATCGAAGGCAACGACTTCCTCCTCGACCCGCACCCGCCACCGCCGGGGCTGCGAAGTCCGAAGCGCGCCTCTCCACCACAACACCTGTCTTTCACCCCCAGGAAGGCACGACGAAGGGAGGGGTCAGTCACCCTCCCCCTTCCCGTACACCGCTTCCGCAGCGAGACGGACCCACACGCGCTTGAGATTGGCAACACGGGTCCCTCCTCGATGTGCGACGAAGGTGTTGAAAGCAGGTAGGTCGGTGACAAAGCGCTAGGAATACAAGCATGAAGAGCTTGTAATAGGATGTTGGAATGTTGAAGGAATTCGTAGAATGACTAGACAAGGGAATTTTCTGACATTTCTGGAAACGTTTACCATCTTGGGTCTTGTTGAATCTTGAAGTAGAAAGGGGGAAACATTTGAAATCAATAGATATACGATATTTTCTAAGAGTCACGAGAGAAAAGGTAAAAGGGGGTAGGTATACAGAAGGGATTGCGGTTTCTTACAAAAATTCCAAGAAGAACTATACTCGAAATTGGATGGTGCAATTGCTGTGAAAACTAGAGACACTCGTCACAACGGTGTAGGCATTACTTTTATTCTTATAATTGTTTATCGCCAATCACGGGAATCCAAATACTTTACTAACAATTTTTTGGACAAATTAAGCACAATTATTAATAATTATTCGATAAAATATTCACTTGTTGAAATTATAATAATGGGTGATTTTAATGCGCGAATCGGGGAAGAATATCAGGGTTTATTTTTAAATGACTATACAAACGACAAAAATTGGCATCGAATCTTAAGAAATAGTAAAGATAAGCACTGTAATGGCGATGGAAAGGAACTCTTAGATTTTTGCCACGAACAAAATTTAGGCATGGGTACGACATGGTTCAAGCAAAGTAGATAACATTACATTCATAAACAAAAACGGAGGAAGTGTTATTGATTATGCCCTAGTTATCGAAAATATTTTAACACTTCTCGAAGACTTCTGGATCGAACCTAGAATTGATTCGCATCATATGGCACTCGGGATAAAAATAAATCTTAAAATACGCGAGGAAGAACAATTTTTTACAGGGAACTCAAAAAGGCTATCAATTATTAAGTGGTCAGATGAAAAGAAAATTAATTTCATAGGAAACTTTAAAAGAAATGTCAGAAAATTGCACTCCGGTGTTCGAAAAAAATACAATTAGGAGATATAAATAGCGCCGCGAATTATATAGAAAATGCTCTCAGGGGAGCAGGAAGGGAAATGACATCATATATAGGAAAATTATAAAATAATAAAGGACCTAGTTCGTTTTCAACAGAGCGCAGAGAGGCTAAATTCCGAGCCAGACAGACACTAAAAACGTTTCAATTGCTAGGATGTACTGAACTTGGTCAAAATTATATAATAGCGAGAAAATGTTATAAAAATACTATTCAAAATACGAGAAAAAATTGGCAGGAAACAGAAGCTAACCGAATGCGGGGTATCTTAAACAATAAAAATCTCAAAGATTCTTGGTCAACTATTCGTATGCTCCGACGAAATCAAAGAATACAGAATGCTATAGAGGCGGGAGAGTGGGAAAGACATTTCTCGTCGATATTATCAAAACATTCACCGAATCATATAGAACAAGTTTCATAATCAGAGATATTATCTATTCCGAAACTAGATGTGCAAATCTCAGAAGACGAAATTTATAAATCAATTGCGGACCTGAAGGGAGGGGGGGAAGCGACTGGGGTGGATGGTTTACCTCCAGAATGCATAAAAGTAATAAGCGAAGATCTAACTCCAATTTTATTAGAAACTTTCAACTGTGTGTTGTCTACGGGAACTTTTCCGGACAGTTGGAGTTGAGCCGTAGTTCAGTCAATATACAAACATAAAGGGAGCATAAATGATCCAAATAAATACAGAGGACTATCTCTTCTGGGTGTCATTGTTAAGGTGTTCTGAAAATTATTGCAAAAACGGTTGACTGTGTAGTAACGCATAGCAAGCTATCCCCACTTCAGGCGGGATTTAGAAGCAAATACAGCACTATTGATAACATTTATGTATTAAATTCACTCGCGGAGAAAGCGACGTCAGTCAAGAGGGGAAAGTTATATTGCTCTTTCGTAGACTTCCAAAAGGCATTTGACACTGTCGACACGGTTCAACTCTGATAGAAACTTGGGGAAAAGGGTATTTCAGAAAAGTTTATCAATGCACTGCGAGCAATGTACAATGCGGATAAGACATGTGTTAGACTTCATGAAAATGTTGTTAGTGACTTTTTTTTCTGTGAATATTGGAGTGACACAGGGATGTGTCCTCTCACTGTTGCTCTTCGTTCTGTTCATTAACGATTTAACGGAGTATCTACTTATAGACAATATAGATGCACCAGCCTTAGAAATCTCGGGAATAACGATACCAGGATTATGTTTTGCAGACGACCTTGTATTTTTTTTCTAAATTGATTACGAAGCTACAGGTGGGACTAAAAAGTTTAGTAGAATTTTGTGATAATAGAAAATTAAAAATAAATACAGACAAGACGAAAATTATGGTTTTTAGAAATGGTTGGGTTTCTAGCAAAAATGAAAGATGGACGTTCAAGCAAAAGACAATTGATATTGTGAAAGAATACACTTACCTAAGAGCTAATATATCTATTAACTTGAACTGGTATAGACATAAAGAGATAACTAAGTGTCGGGGAAGATTGTTATTGCTTCGCAAGTCTCGATACGGAGATTGCTTCGCAATAAGTTTCCTCCTTTTCAAAATAAATACTCAAAGGTTGTACAGGACAAGATTTATTATGCAGGATCATTGCAAACAAATAATTGAATCGTAAGCAAACAATAAATAACACCAGGGTGACAAAAACAAGCAATGAAAGTTCTATGAATTGTTCCTTTTTTCTTGTTCGACTCACTACTTTGAATAAGTTGGTTGTCGAGGTTAATGAAGTTCTCCTCGTCGCGAGATGGCACCTCTGGTAATAAATCCTGACGTAGCTAGATGATAGCGTTGGAGTACGGTATCTTGACACGTGATGGTGCTGCTGTATAAGCCTCTGCATGGTATCGTAAGAGGGCGCCTCGTGTCTTCTGAAGGTAGAATGAGTTCCGCCGCAGATCGTAAGACGGCGTCTCGTGGCCGCTGATGATAGAATTAATTCTGCCGCAGACCGTAAGAGGGAGTCTCGTGGCCGCTGGTGATAGGATTAATTCTGCCGCAGACCGTAAGAGGGCGTCTCGTGGCCGCTGATGATAGATTTAATTCTGTCGCAGATCGGACAATTTCGCAGAGCTGGATTTCTTGGTTGAGGTTATTATCGGAGCCGATGTTCACTCAGCATGAGAATCCGTCGTACTGATTTCACCGTCGTAGCTGTTGCTATAAACTAAACTTTGACAGCTGACGACGTTAGCGACGTAACACTGGGTCGAGGTTCGTCTATTGAACCTTTCTCGAAGCTTCTTAATAAACTGACCCGTGTTCTCGAAGATTCTTAACAAATAGGCGACATACGCTTGCTGGTGCATGTGGCCCGTGTGTCTCATGGAGTCTTCTAATGTTTACATTGTAGAGACTCTCTTCCGTCGTATGTAGAGACTCTCTTGCGGACGGTGTGTATTATTCTGGTCTTGGATCTAGAATCTCTGATACTTTGTCTTGACGACGGCATAAACAACATGGCGTTTACTGCTTTGGCGTGGAAACATGCATCTCTTATGTGTTAATGAGAAGGTGCATGAGGGAATTCATCAGATACGTAGTAAGGTACGTGTTTCGCCGTATATGTAGTAAGGTACGTCTACACTAAACGTAAAGAAATATTCGCTTTGAACGAAACACGGAAGTCTGCAATTAAAGTACCCGAAATATCACCTAGACTCACAGACATGATGTTCAGTTCATTAGTTATACCTGTGATTGCACATGGGGCCGAAATTTGGGGAAACACTAACAACTCCATTTTTATCCATTACATAATGTATATTTAAAAGAGGTTCTCGACATTCCGAGAAGCACTGCAAACTGCAGAGTAAGATGGGAGTTCGGAGAATATTCACTATATGTAATTTTGAAATTAAGAGCGCTTAAATACTGGGTAGAAATCAAGAATGATTCTAGGAATGAAATTGTGAAACATTGAAAGAAAGTACAGAAAGAGGTTGGAGGGGAAAGATAAAAACACTTTTACTAAGTCTAAACCTCAGTAACATATGGGACAAAGAATTATAAATAGACAATTACACAGCGGATTTGAATGGAATGAAATTGGCATTACATAATCACGAAAGACTGTAATAAATAGATTAGAAAAATGTTCACTAATATTTCAGGTAGTAGTTGCAGGTCAGTGGGGTAGGAAGCCATATATTGACTGGCTAAACAAAGCCCCGAGAGCGTGTTACGCATGGTTCACACTTGGGGGTTGGAAACTAAGAAAATTGAGAATTCTATTGAATCATATTTGTCCACTCTGAAGAATATGAAGACTGGATACATATCTTGTTACAGTGCGTTGCAACTGAACATCTAGGAAACTTTAGCCACAGGAGGGAAACTTTGGGGATAGACCGCGAGATGTAACGTTACGTATCAAAGTCATGAGGGATAATCGATCACCGGTAGTGCAACTCCTTGGAAATTTCTTCAATACAGTTAGAGGAAAGAGAGAGAAAAGAATTGCTGAGTTAGAAGTAGTGGATGAGAATGATTCTGCCGGCCTTCCTTAATTGTTACAGGTCCCTTAATTCTCGTGGATAATGAAATGAAGAAAGATGATTGTAAGAAATGAAAAAGTAAAATGAAGAAACGAAAAAGTGATTTGTAAATATGTAATGGTGTATAACATGTAAATATGTATAATACTTAGAGACAGAGTATTGTGCAATTCTGTATGTATGTGTAAATACGTAAGAATATGTACATACATTTTCCTTGTCCTGACCGTTGGTTATCCGTGGTTCGCAACGGTGCTCAACGAACACACCAGAAGTCGTAAAATTTTAATTCTATTATACTCATATTTAGGGTAAATTACATAAATTAAACTTTATTTTGTTTCCTTAACATTAGAATATATTTCTAGATCGTTCACGATTATGACTGATAGTGCGGAAGGCGTAACTGGCAAGTTCCTTAAGAGTGAATACCAGGATATTGTAAGCACAGCCCACTGCAACTACAGGACGAAATCACAGGCAAACGGGTCCTCAACCCCGCCAAAACTATGCTATATTGCAAATAACAAATAAAGCCCTTTTCAATTCAATATTAAGGTATATTAAATTTTATTTTTTGGGATATGATTACCGTTTCCATCAACAAGGAAAAAACTGAAGGAACATTCCACGTAATGAAGCCCAATCTCGTGGTAGTGCCAGGAGCGCTGGTGGTCAACTCGGATTAGGAGGAGCAGCGGTTTATGTTGAACACTGCGTTCGCAAGCAGGGAGCAACTGCTTGTGGCTATGTGGTGGCGTGTCCCTTCAGGCTCTAATTAGAATTAGTAGATTGCGTTCAGCCAAACTCCCGAATTGCATCCCTCGTGTTCTCTTTATGTGAAACCACCTGGCGGCGATTATCGGAAAATGTCCCGAATGAAGTTTCCATATGTAAACCATACACGGGATGTCATTGAGATCGCGTTTTAAAGGAGAGAGACGCAACGCAACTATTATAAAAGAACCATTACTTCATCTGACTAAAAGTTAAATATATGTATCAGCATGACATTAATTTGTTTATTCGTTGATTGAAAACATTGAATAAAATATTCTTAACCGAAATCCGTTTCCTATTTCTCTCGCGAATATTTTTTTCTAATTATTATATATCATTTATTTATTATATCTCCTGTATTGACTCAGTCATCGGGCGAATCATTCCAATTTGGGGAACTAAATTATTTATCCCTTCTGTGCAGACAAATTTGGTCTTACCTGCACATAGGATGACTGTAGTGAAAAATAAAGAGTGAAGAAGGATGAGGTGTGTCCTCTTACAAGGTTGTGGAGCGAAGTAAACAGTTCGAATGAAAGGACCCTTCTGTTTAAAATCTCTCGTCTTTGTGCGCGCGGCTGCATGTTCGATTTGTGCAATCGATTGCGTGACGTCATGACTCGACCAGCTATCGATTGTTTATCTCTGTCGTGATAATAATGAAATTCCTGGACTCGTCCAAATTAAGTAGTACAGGATCGTGATTTGAAGATATAATCAGCAAAGGAACTTGTAATTAATGGATCCGATTATATGATGTCCAATGATTTCCTCAATTTTTTTTATAACTCCATGGTGCGAAATTTGAATAAACGTATGGTGTTAGAGGCAATTTTCCAGAGAAAGCCAACAATTAAGATGAGTCACTCAACTCATACAAAGAGTGTGTGTTTCAGAGATGACTCACTTGGCATAATAGGATGACTTAATAAAAATGTCTGTACACCTTATTTAATCTGTTTCTTAAAACAATCGGGTATTTTAATTGGTATTATTAATGTCTATGGAAACGTTTCCCATTTTTTCATTCCACCCATATTTCAAACTGAAGCAGGACGCAAAAATAGAAAAAATTAAGAAGAAAACGTATATTGTCGCACTAATCCGACAATTTCCTGTCAACTTTTCTCTATTCTAGGGAGTTTACCCTTTTTGTTATTGACACTCTCCTTATCTTCTCACTAACTTGGCTAGAATTACGGAGCTCAGTCCCGGGGTTGCTAAATTCCTTTCAGAGCTAAATACGAAGTTAAACGGAGTATAAAGTCTGTAATGGATCTTCGGATTATAATATGAGCTTCTGTGCTTTACTTCTGCAGCTTTAATCCCATTTCTATTTTGCTCATCCATGTTTATTGCCCACCCACATACTTACTTTAAATCAAATTTATTACGATAATGTCTGTTTATTTAAATATGGGGTATGCAAATCTATAGAATGATATGAAAAAATAACAAACTCTTAAAATTATGAGAAACATTTTTAAAGATGCTGTTCGCTGTTCAAATATTTACCCTTCCCTCTCGAACGAAAATTTATGCTATTTTCTTGAATGCGTATGCCAGAAATAATATCGTTTAAAACCCCCATTTTGGGACTTTGTTTGTATCGAGTGAAGCAAAATAATCCAATGTGTTTGTATTCTAAAATTCTCGTCACAAATATCCTACGGTAAGCCCTAGGCGATAACCTAGGGAAGAGTTCTCGGCCTTACGTCATTGAGTTGTGTCCAGCAATACTCTCCGACGGATTTGATCGCCGTGAGGGGTCCAGTACTCGCTAATATAATACTAAAGTATCTTTATAGGTCCTGATCTAACCGGAGTTCGGACCTCGACTGTCCTACCATCACAACTTATTGCTCTCACCTCGGACTTAAGCAGTCTCTGCGTTTCCTCACACATTCAATTTTAAAAGTAAAATAAAAAATGAATATTTTTTGAAACCCTCAAAATCACCTTATGACTGTAGAGAATATCAGAATGAATGTTGCGATTTACAATGGTCATAAATTGTCTATAGTTCTATTTCACAATGTCGAGTTCTCTGTGTTCTGCTGCAAAGATAAATTCAAATATGATGTAAGTGCAAAAAAAATCAATCGGGTGTTTTCCATCCTGTACTTCAGTAGTAATTTTACTCAAAATATTCACAGTCTAATTAAACGCATTGTTTATTTGAGACATTTTTTAAAAAATTCTTACGGTTTTAATTATTTTTTCTCTAGTGTTGACTTAAACATGATAATATATTATTACCCTCCGACACATTGTACATATGGAATACATCAAAGACGACTTCCGGACCTCCGACGATACTTTTACTTTTCTGGTTGGAAATGACTCTTTCGTAACCACGATCTCTAACTCGTCTGTCTGAGGACGTAGGGTCGTGATCAATTAGGAACAAGAAAATATCTACCAGCACGTGAAATGTATTGCACAACAACAAAATTGTAACTGAAACTGGCTTTCCAAATAGATTGACTGGACAAAGTTAAACACAAAATCCTTTACTTAAATATTTACAGAAGTTCCAGAATTAATTAAAATAATGCCTTTACCTTGCTAAAATATAGAAATCACATAAAATACAAATCCCAAAATTCAAATTTTGAATTTCTTCATACTGTGAGTGGCCATAATACATTGAGAAATGTTTTGGTAACCCCCCCCCCCCATATTGGGAAATAAGGACGAATTTTCTTTTCGCTATATATTTAACGTTAAATGTAGATTTATTTTAGTAAAATGTCATGGAAAAATGCCACCAGTATCTCGGTAACATAAAACACACCCAAGAAATTTGGCAAAATATCCATATTACAGTTCTGTAGTTCTGTAAACATATTTGACGATTGTCCCATTTATCGGGGTTATGTAAACAATAAAATCTAGCTAATTTTTACAAATATTTTGTTGCGTCCCACCATCTCACAAATTTCTTGACAAAGATTCGCCTTTATGTAAAGGATCTTTCTTTCTAAACGTAGCATTAGCAAATAAATAATGTTTGTCATCCCTTTGATGAAACCATACTGACATAATGTTGTTGCTATTATTGTAAAGTTTGGCATAGATTTTCCTCCCCGTAACATTAAGCAAAAGGGGACTTTAGAAACCCCTTTCTTGTTCGTGTGGGTGGGAGACTTTCTTCTTCCGAAACAAGTTCTTGCTGCTCGCCTCACGTAGCAGAACAGGCCACTAACTTCTCTTCCTCGTGACTTCTTGTCTCCGAAATAGGTTTCTCGGAAGTGCTAACAAACCTAAACTATATATCTCTGAATAAATTTTCAGTATGTTCGCTATACATTACGCGAAAATTAGACTATGGTTATTAATTCAAAATTAATCTGGAAAACGGGATGTTTTTTTTAAAAATGTTTTGTCGTACATTCCACTCGTTTCAATAAGGAAGATCTCCCATGACTTTGTTCTCTCGACCCTTTTGAATATGTTTCGCGGTAATGATCTTCTTTAATTATTAGTAGTTTACTCATTATTTAATATGTTTTGTAGTGTTACTGGTTTACACAACGTTATAATTTCTCGATACTGGTAAAAAGAAATATGTGAGTACTTTCTTACTTAAAAAAGGATTGTATATATTCATGTTTTTTTGTGTGTGTTTTTGTATTGTTGTATTTGTAAATGTGCTATTGGAGCGATAGGAGGTAGGAGTCTGGTGGTAGGTCATTGTTAGTAGGTAGGTCGCTTAGCTGGGTTTACCAACAACTTGACCCACGTGGAGGGGTTAGTAGTAGTGGTTAGTTATTGATACTAGGAGGAACTGGATAGAGGGAGGAAGGTTGGCTTTTCATCAGTCACAGCTATATGAACTGGGACATTAATTGGAACTGGGAAAAGCTACAAATTTTCTGACCCCATCGGGAATCGAACCCTTAATGAGAAGCGACTACACTACCACCTTCGCCACCGGTGGCTATTTGTGTGGTTTTAATTAGTGGACTCTTTTAAATTTACTGCAATACTACTGAGAACGTCTCTCATACGACTCTCAGTAAATTTGGTGATCTCTCATGAATTTTTTTTATTTTGTCTTTTATACTAATATAGTAAAATACTAAAAAAAATTAGTTTAAGTGCAATAAGTTTAAGGTACTAATTCGACGAGAAAAATAAGATCGTTAATTATTTATAACGATAGATACATATTATTTTATCCTAGAAGGATGTATGGTGGATGGTTAACGAGGTATTTTATGTTTCCTCTGTAGAATAAATAATGAAAAGTTTCGTTCTCGCTCTCTTAACGCAATTCGATTATCATGTACACAAATTGAATACTCGTTCCTGCAAATCACAGAAATTATTAAAAAAAACAACTGTTGTTAAACCCATCACTGTCTAACGCGCATTTCAAACCACTTGTATATTGGTTTTAATTTGTCTTTGATCTTACTTCAAATTGGAATAAACTCAATTCAACCAATAATGCTTAGATTTGATTTTCTGTTGTGCGTTTTCTTCTACCTTCCTTAATATTAACTAAACTTTGTTAAATACATTGAAGATATTTAGCTTTTAGTTTCCGATGCTGAAAATATCTATAATCAGAAACGTACATTTTGTATCTTTGTATTTTAACCATACAATGTTCTCAGAAACAATTTGTTGTAAATGTGATGACTTAGGAATTTTGTTCTTTAACCGTTTTTATCGATTTGTGATAATCCATTATTTTCAGAGTCTACTGCCATGAAAACTACACAAGATGTTCAGTATAACATTTAAATTCTATTCACAATCAGCTAAATGTATTGAAAAACCATTTTTCGAAAATTGTATGTAAGTGTTTGTTACTACTGCAAGAAATGTCATTAAATGTAACAAATGTGGTCTAGCATTGGTCTAGTGGTTGCTTCTCTGCTAGCACGATCCCGCTGAGTGATAGAGCACCCTGCTCACGCGAACTAAGAGAGGTTTTTAGCTGGTATTTCCCTCATCTACTCCAGACAAATGTCTGTTCGGTACCTTACTTTCCCCGACAACCGAACATCTCTCCTTCCCGATTTTCTCGTCCAAGTAATTCTTAGGTGGAAAATCAGGACTCATAACCTTAACCTCACTGAAATAAATTAATAAACAATTAATGTAAGAAACTATACCATATAAATTATTTTACGTATCAAAGCATTATAAATCGATTATAAAATAGAGTGAATTCTTTTTTTCCTCTTAGCCGTAGTTTTTTTAACTCCCTTTCTTCTGTCACTCCATAAGTCTCCGTGGAAGCAGTGTCTGTCTGATGGAGTTTACAAAACTGCAGCGTGTGTCGCTCCATCGCTTCGCCCGTCCCGGAAGCAAAGCCGCGTAATACGTCGCGGTCTTTCTTCGCAGCTTCAACAGTCACGGCCGCGTAGAGCTCCGGAGCGATTGTCGTTCTCGAATCCATTTCTTTCGGTCGATAACCTCTCTGCCGCTGCTTTTGTTTCTCGTTCCATTTTGTTTTTTTCCGGAGCAAACCGCTTTCCGTCTGGGGCGTCCCCTCCGCCGTTCGAACCTCTCGTATCGTCCTCCACGCAACACACCCGTCTGATCCTTTTTCCGATACATTAAGTGTTCGTATATCTTCTGCACCGCGACTGCGGCTCACGATGATAAATGGGGCGAAGTAACTCATAGCATGTAAGATCTCGTCGTTGCTAATAAACGAATTCTTTCTCAAAATCTTCGGCAGAAAACATGGGTCGACATTTCTTTTATCGAATTTGAGGATTACCGATCTGAGGATTACAGTTCGTTGACAGTTATTGTAGCTTTTACCAGAGTTATGAAATTGGCAATTTACTGAACGATTTCTGTGCGGCAGGGATATGCTATGGTTAAAGGTATGGGTTAAATTTAAAAAACAACTCTTTTACTTATATTTTATTACTCCTGCACTCCATTATACTGCTGGTTTTTTAAGTGCAAAAAAAATTATTCCAACGAGAATGCAAATTAGTCCGCCAAATAAAGATAACATCAACGCAGACTAATAACTTTTTTGTCCTCCTGATGAATATTTTAATCCGCTCGGTTGAAATACAAAATAAAGTCAGAATTTTTAGATCTGGAAAGAGAAAAATTTCTGGAAAGCAATCTAAAAGAACATCAAGCAGACAATTAGCAACGAGTGGAGAGAAGAGAGACAATAAAACGCTTAAAACTGACCAAACGAAGGGAAATATTAAAAAAATATTCAAATTCACTTTTTTAAAATAGAAACGGGTTTTTAAGTCCCAAGAAGTTAGACTTTACAATGAGTGAAAATTAGGTTCTGACCAGGAAATTGAATTAAAACTTTAATTTTGTTCCCTTTCATAAAATACTGTTCCTTCTTGATATTGATATTCTCATGGTTTATTATATTTTGAAGAGAATACTCCTGATTTACACGTTGAATGTTTTTTGTTTTTCGATAACCGTGTTTTTGTGTCTTATCGCATAAATAGAACAGCGTTGTTATTTAGTTTAATTTTTTATAATATATGAATTATGAAACAATATTCTTTTCGTTTTGCACTGCTTTAGTATTATATTTATTTTGTACTGCTTACATATTACTTTTGAACTATTTATTAATTAACTCATTTCTTAAAAACGTATAAAGATATCAATTCCTTTCATTACTAATGGTTATTGTAAAATAAATCCTCCTTCGGAAAATAAAATCCTTGAATTTATTAAACGAGTAATAGTAATGTGCAATTCTTTCCTGAAAACCAATTCAATTGAAAATTTCCATAAATGGTAAGTAAGTATGTTTTGGTCCGAATTATTCAGCGAACCAGATCTTACTCGTACTGTTTCGGGAGACTGAACTAAGTTCTGCCAATTGTATGCAACCCGTCAAGCTTCGAAGCAATCCGTATAACAATGAGAAAAAAACTCCGTAACTCTTTGTTAGACCCAAAGCAATTCTAATCCATCCTAATATATAAATGCGTATCGCGAAAGCGAGTCTGTCTCTTTGATACTTAATCATTACTAAACCAGAGAACCGATTGAAATAAAATTTTGCATGGTTAAGATGTTCAGGATGAACATAGGCTAACTTTTATTTTTTTAATGTGAGAAAAGAAAGATAGAAAATTATTTTGATTATAAATGTCGATAAAATAGTGTTAAAAGAGAGGTATATTCGCTAATGCCGCCTAAACGGTTAGAGATAGGTGACAACTATGAAAGGCAATATTGTTCGCCTCTGTGTTCTATAAAAAAAGTACGCGTCAGCATATGTCAATCCACGAAGGTTTACCTACATTATCAAAAAAACGTTATTAAAAATAGGAGTGTTAAAATACTTCAATTATAAATAAATAAATAAATTTATTGTCATGTTCACAAAAAACACACAGAAAGTTAACTTGAAGACTCAGCTTGTCGATGCAGCGTCTGCTGCCTGGATTCTGAAGCAAATGTTTCACAAGAATGAGTGCGGGAAAGATCACTCCAATAAAAATATACACCTATTGTTGTAAAAAGAATTAATCTCATTGGAGCTTATAAAAAATTTAGGATTTCATTGTCAAGAAGAAATTCAATTGCTTAGCCAATAATATGTTCAATTAAGAATAATTCACATTATAGAGAATGCGAATGAAGAATAAATGTTTCAATATGAAAAAATGAGCATAAAACAATAATATACGATACAATACGAATCCTTTCTCCTTCGTACAAAGCAGCCTTAAAAAATATNATTATACCATAAAAAATGAAACAGATGAACGTCGTATTATTTGACAGTCAAGCGACCCACAGAAGCGTACTCACGCGGAGAATTTCGGCGCTATTGCAAAATAACTTAGCCGGTCAATGGTGCGCCCTGGCGGCGTAAGTTCAAACTACCCTTCAGGAGAGGGGGTAAGCGTCTGCTCAGGTCAGACCGCCGTCTCCGTCGAGAGCCGACAGGTTACTGCAAAATAATTAGTATATCTTCAAGGCGGGAACGTCAATTCTGACGAACTGCGCAAGCGCATGTCACACCTGTAAGCAAGAGGCGCCTGCCAAGTCCAGGTGAACTTGATACAGTACCTGTAGGTGCATTTCGAAACAGTCAAAAAAGCAGTACACACTGCGTACGTGGAGGACAGTGAACTAATTTACTCTCCGGAAGCAAGGAAGGGACTATCCCATCAATTCCGATCAAGGGCCCTAAGGCAGAGGCGGATTCAAAACATTCAGCAAAAATTCCTAGATAAGATAAAACGTTAGCTACAAGTTATAATACTAATAGAATATCAACATGTTTGTAATTTAACACAAAAAGTTATTTTTCATGTACAAATTATTATGGAACTATAGATTATTCTGAGTATAGTGTTTAAAAATCATAATAATTGAAATAACTCTAAATTCACTATTTATTGTTAAAATAAACAAGCCCCAAGTTTTTTTATTTTATTTTATTGTAAGAGTATAATTTAAGAGTATTAATTATTTTCAGAGTATTAATTATTTTCAGAGTATAATTTTATAGTATTAATTAATTTAAGAGTATAATTTAAAAAGGAAAAAATCAGTCAACAAAAATATTTAATTTTTTTTTGTGTACTTAACGAAGATTGAAAACATCATTAAAACGTAAAATTTAGGCGATTGGTTTAGATTCTAAAAGCGTTTTAATGAAATGGTGCAGCCGCGCTGCCGCTGTTGTGTTTTGTCTACCAAGCGAAAATTCGACCTGCGCGGTTCCCAGCGAATGAGTTCGTTGGTCTAATAAGTAAAGAGAAGTCCGGGCAACACCGGGTAATCAGCTAGTATTGAAGAATTAATCATTATTTATATCTCAGTTACGATGATCTTACGATGTCCAATTCCGTTTTATGTCTATTACACAAAACCTAAACACTTATCTGCATTTGAAAGTAGTGCTACATATCTCAGCAATTCGGGTACGTTCATAAATTCTGATCAAACTACTCTCGAGATTTTCTTTTCAGTGTTTAAGTTGTGGGAGCGTGAATATGGATAAATGTTTAATTTAATTAATAATTACTCCACCCCCTACTCTTTGTTCACTCATTTGTGACTGTGAATCTCTGATGAATCACATTTTACTGCATGAAGATCAGCTCCTGTACAAATTGTGGTCTTGTATATCACATTGTACGGTGTGTCTATATTTTTGAAACGATTTTTTGTATACAAAAAAGTCCCTTTTGAGTATTCTACGCGTAAAAAAAGTACAATTTACAAACAATTATTTTCGTTTTCTATTACACAATTCGGTCGGAACAAAAAAATAAATTAATTTCGAACAGTCTCTGAAAAATTAATTCACTTTTTTCATTCCTTTAGTAACTTCGTGGTATTAATATTCAGAATCTAGGTACTGCCATCTTCCGTTAAATTACTACGTTCACACCAATTTTCATTGTTTCTCCCAAGTGTTGTGTAAATTCTATATCAATGTTTTGGTAATCCATTGAAATGTTTTGTAATCATCAATATATAATTTGGTATTCATGACTTACTTTTAGATATAAGTTTCCTCTAATATTTAAATAAGGATGGGGAACTACATTAATTGGAACGTTGTCATAGGTTTTTGAAAAATAAATAAAACATGATATTGTCTATTTTGTGTCCTCAAATATTACGTACCACTCGCCAAATATGCCCAGCACTCCTCCACTGGCAAAGCCTATGCTCATCTTTACCTAGTGACTTTCATGAAAACTTCGTTGAACTAAACTTTAAGTATATACTGCGGAAATGATTGTAACGATTCTCACTGTCTTATTTCTTAGAGTTGGGGTTAGGCACTGTAAAACTTCATTTTGATGCATCAGAGTTACTCCAAATGAAAAATAACTTCTTTGTTTGTGTAGCTAATTACATGTTCAATATTTAATGATTATCGTGAACGTATTATCTTCAAAGATACAAGGTTCTCTTCCTTTGTTGCCGTCCGTTCGGGTTTCCCGAGATTTATCGCTAGTTTTTGGAGCGTAAGGGGAGCGTCCGGCAAGGTTTTCCGAAAAAGTCGTACATCTCAGGCTAGCAGTCGAAACAATCGCGCTCGTCACCGATTATGTGTAGTTAGATTTTATGTNTGAGAATAAATGTTTCTATGTAACATCCATTCGATATTAATAAATCAAAAACATGGAGTATAATATTATTGAACTTATTTCGATTTCGATTTTTTTTTTCAAACACGCGAATGTCCGGTGTTTAAGCTCAGAAATCCGTGGTGGTTTTTCGTCCGGAATTTGTGATTGATAACAATCTTAGATTTAGCACACTTTCACATATTCTTTTTTGACTATATCTTCATGCAACATGATCTCCGTATCTCTCGTTTTGATCTTTATTCCTTATGTTGTTGACATTCCTCATATTAGCGAATGCTGATGATCGTGTTCTTGGTGATTGTTGCAGCTCCCCGCGGCAGCGCCACCATCCCACCTCCCTCGCCGCCGTGGCCCACGCCGCCCTCGCGCCATGGCGACGGCTGCTGCGGCAGCGCTGATCGCCCCGACGCCGCTGGCGGTGGCTGCGGCTGCAGCGGCGTCGGCCGGGGCGGCGCGGGCGGCGGCCGGGGTGGCAGGGGCGGCCATGGCGGCCACGGCGGCGGCGGAGGCGGCCGCGTTGGCGGCGGGGACCGCGCTCGTGCTGGCGGCGGCGGCCGTTGTCGTCGTGGTGCCCAGTGTCGCCGCCGCCGCCGCCGCTGCCCCCGACTACCGCAGTGATGAAGCCGCCGCGGCGGCGTTCGCCTTCTTGGACTGCAACGCCAGCGTCACGCCGTGTGTCGACAATGCGTCCGCCACAGAGCGCTTCGACGACGTCAATGCGACGGCAATGGGGAACGGGACCACCGCGCTGGCGGAGGATCTGTCGGAAGCCATCGTGATGGGCGTCACTTCCGTCATCTTGGGACTCATCATCCTCATCACGGTCATCGGTGAGTGAGGACGCATTCAATGTACAGTTGGACCAACCTTTTCCGTCCTCGGATCAATCGGTTCTCGGATTAACCGGCCTACCTTGTGAGACAGTTTTTTTCTGCATATAATAGCTGACAGATAGTGGCTCAAACGTTGATTGTCTGACTTGCCTTTTCTTGAAATTCCCTGGAAAGAATAACAGGGTGACGCGACGTTAGGTATGCAAAACGAATGCACTGTATTTGTGTGATTAAGTCGTAGCGAATAGAATAGGTGGGGGAGGGGGAGGGAGTTCGCCAGTTTGATTCCCCTTTTGCTTCCGAGCCTATTTTTCTATGAATTAATAAGTATATGTCTATTTTGCTATGGATCAATTTTTTCGTATTCATTCATGTATATACGCACATAAAATACAATTAAATGAGTTACAACATTGCAAGGGCAGGATCACTTTTCTCTTTCCACACTTGTTTTCCCCACACTTTTAGCTCCTATTCACAAAAATATAATTCAGGTCTGATTTTGGTCTTTAGGGATACATCACTTAACAGAAACAAGGATTTTCACGCCCGAAATTGATAGAAAATCATTATTCTCAATTTTTAAATATTTTCTTACCATAAATACAAGCTCGATATATTTTTTTCCTTAATTTATGTTCTTTAATGTATGTGCACATACATTTTGATGTTGATTCATGAATTATATTCGGAGTTACGAATTTTTGTATTAACTGCGAAGATCTCTACCCGCACTAATGAGAGCAACAATTCTCCAAAAAATTTAAAATTTCAAATCTACTTAATGAATGGAACCTAGGAACCTAAAAATTCATATGATTCGCTAACTTGATCGTATGAAGAAGGTTACCAAATTTCATTGAATTCTGAGATGGTGGGTGTCATTTTCAAAGTTTTTTAGTTGAGTTAACATGGAATGTCCCAATGACGTTTCATTTGCTTGTTTATTTGCGATAATCTGAAGAAATTGTAGCTTCTTTTCGAACGAAAATCGAATTTTGACAAGAACCTCGGATTAACCGGTCAAATGAGTAACCAGGCAAGGTCTCGATCCCAACCAGTCCGGTTAACAGGGGTTAATATAATACTGAATCATTTAAATTAATATATACTGCATAATTGCTTCGAAAAAACCGAATTAACGCTTGAAAATGATCGAACAGGTAAAAGATTAAGTACACCTGAGACGATCAGCCATCTCTTGCTTACAGGTGTGTCTAGCGCGCGCGCAGTTCTGCAAAATTGACATTCCTGTCTTGAAGATATAATATACATTTTCAGTAAGCGATAGGATGCCCCGCCGCTAGCACCAGGCCGAGTCCCAGCTTGCCCCCTGTCGAATTGGGGTAGTTCAATTTACACCACCAGGTTGAGCTAGCGATCAGACCTAGGTTCGCTCTCCCACGCAATAGCAAGCGAGCGAAAGGCAAGGTAGTTCAAAGTTCTATCACAGCGCTGCGCCGAATATTTTTTTTACAGACAAATGAAAAACGTTGCCGACGATTTCATTTGTCAAGTCAAATTCGGCTGTCCAGCAGAGAAAGAGGAAACGACAAAAATATGTATTGTATCTTATCAAATTCGTTTGTTGGTCATTTTTTTCATATTAAAACATTTTATTTAAAATTCACATTATAAAGAGTGTGAATTTTCTTCTTAATTTCAATTCATTATTGGCATAGCTATAAAAAACTTCATGACAATGAAATCTTATTTTTTAGAATTTCAATCAGATTAATACTTCTTCAACAATAGGTAGCGTTCTTTATTGATTCTTCTATTCACTCTTGTGAAAAAACTGGTATGCGGGGAGGCTGCTGGTGCTGTTCGAGTGATGTCTTCTAGCTGATTTTTTTGTGTTGTGTGTTGACATAATAATGGCAAATAATGGAGGAAAACGTACCGTTACTTATAATAGTTTGTATTCATGGCCTGAACCTCGCCAAAAGGCATAAAATGAAATAAAATAATAATAATAAACATACATGCATCATGTGTTTCATGCATTCAACAACTTTTATCTATGCGCTGATAAAGTATTTTTTTAGATACTCATATCAACGGAGTGTTTCTGTATTTTATATTTTGCTGGATTCACTCCAAGTACTTTTCATCCATAAGAATCAAGACTCATGTGAATTCTACGCCAATTAATTTTGGAACTTTTATAGCTTAATTTTAAAATATTAAAATCCTTAATGTTGCAGACATAAATGTAACTTTAATCAGGTTGATTAAGAGGACCGAGAAAGTTTTTCTTTCTTTTCTCTCCAAAAGAGCGGGAAAGATGAATTTCTGGAGGCAGTATAATGCAAAAATTCCCCCGTTTACATGAGTTTCATCTGCATGCCAGCCGAAAGGTTAATGGTGATAAATCTAGAAATATTGATTTAAATGTCGAATTTCAATCTAATAAGTATTTTTAGTTCAGATCAACTCACATTACCGTCGCATATCGGACATCCGACGTCTTCAATATTTTTCAATGGTAGAGAAATAATTTTAGATTTACGATCTTTCGATGGCAGAATATCATTTATTTTGTGTATTTTCAGAACACAACGTTTTGAACAACAACAGAACACTTCAACACGATATTAAAAGTAAAGATAAACTCAAAATATTTTGATAAAGAATCAAAATTCACAAAACACGTTGTAATATTGTATTGTAAATACTCGATGGTTGTTCTGTGTCAGGGCAGAAATTCTAACGATCGACAGTTTCAAATATCTCTGTATCATTGCATTGCAACGGCGACGGCGCTATTTCAGATACAAAAAGTTTTAAAATTGTTTTTACCATCCTCAACGAATAAAACAAAGAACAAAGTGAGTTAGACGAAAAGTTATACTTGTATGCTCCTTTTTAATTGACGTATTTTAACATCTATGTTTCATATCTTTACTTTCGTTATTTGGGGTAACCTTTGGAGAAACTTATACTGTCTCGGACTTAACTGAATATTTTTAAAGATCCATTTCTGATCTATTGAACATTCGCCGTCAAATATATTAATTTACACAAAATATTCACAAGTCGTCCCCGTAAACTTTCGTAGTGAAACTTTTTATTTAATACTGGAATACAATGCGTTCAGTTCATAGTGAACCAATCGTGCTCAGATGACCTGGCGCCCTCAATTAGTTTAATACTATGTAACGATGATTTTACAGTGATGTAATACTACACTCGAATAACACAAAAAGATTTCATATTATTCCCAGATGACTTTTTTTTCGTGATACTTAACTAATATCCTTCATTTTATTCTTAGATTACGTTCTACAAATTGGTATAATACAGAAAAACACCATTGTTAAAGCTCAGTTTATTTTCAATTTGTCAAAATGCTTTTCTTGATTTAATGAGATTTTGCTGTAATTATTGTTTCATGCTTCATTTTTTTAAATTTATCTCATGACATGCTCTCTGCGCATCAAAACAAGTCATGACATGAAAACAACCAATATAACTATAATAAAATAAGTAATTAAAGTCTAATATAAAATAAAATCAAGGCACAAAACATCAAAATCCCGACTGGGCAGGGTCCCTCCATTTCAACACGTCACAACTGCAGATTCAGTTCTCTGATGCATTCTACTGGTGAAGGGAAGTCCTTACGTTTCCCAGAAAATGATCTCAAATTGCAGTGGCACACTAGTTGGTCCATCAATTGACATGTTTAATATATTACTCCAGTAGCAAATTTCTATAATTAATGTATCGGGAAACCATATCATGTTAATTCCTTCATGTTTAAAATTTTCTTAACCTTCTTTTATTGACATAATTTTTTCCTACCAAAATTCCTTCAGCTCCTTTTTCTGAATTTAGTTCTACAAACACGCCTCTCGTTATGAACCATAGAATTTATGCTCCATTAGATCTTTATGAGCATCCACAATTATAAAATGGATTCATTACCCATTTTTTTGCATGACCAGTAAAAAATAAAAAGTTTTAATACGAATTTATTCAGGGAAGGAAGAGAAATTAAATATAATCGAGTTCGAAAAAAAGAAGAGTTGGAGAGAATGAATTTTGAAATAAAAAAGAAGAGTATGAATTCCACATTTTTTCCCATTCAACATTAAATTGAATAATAACGAATGTAAAAGAACATTTTTTTCATTACAGGAACGATATCAACTCACTCTCTGTAACCCAGTTCATAGAAAAATCAGTTCCAAGCTCCATCAAATACATTAAGAGAGAAGTTATAAAACAATTTTACTGCAAAGTCTCGAACAACTTTCATGTTGTTTTTTTTTACTCTTCGCTTGTGGATGCTCGTGAA
This sequence comes from Laupala kohalensis, assembly GCA_002313205.1. Lineage (NCBI taxonomy): Eukaryota > Metazoa > Arthropoda > Insecta > Orthoptera > Trigonidiidae > Laupala > Laupala kohalensis. The sequence goes on from NNCF01127306.1 coordinate 261,950, forward strand.
TATTATTCCCATTCGTTTTTATTACATTTATAACATCCGCAGCGAAATGTTTTGATTTTTAAAATACAATCATTAAACTGCATAATTTGACTGCAATCATTAAACTAATTAATTAAACTGTATAGTTTACAGGTGTTTCGAAATGATCGTGCAGGTAGCGGATTGAAAGCACCTGAAACGATCAGCCAACTCTTGCGAGCAGGTGTGCCATGCGCTTGCGCAGTTCATCAAAATTGACATTCCCGCTTTAAAGATATTGTATATTCTTCAGTAAGCTGTTGCCTGCCGCTGGGACAACAGTGAATCATATCACAGCTGCTACTCCCTCTCAAAGGGGTAGTTTAAACTTACGCCACCAGGACGCGCCAGTGATCGGTCAAGGTTATTCGTTCTCGAAGGAAATATTTCTGAATTCCTTTCACAGAGGGTGCAGTTATCGTCCTTCGCAAACAGTCGAAGGACGATGGCATTCATTTGTTTCGAGGCTGTTTATATTTTTTACGAGAAACGAGAAGAAGACTGAAAAATACGTATTGTATCTTATAAAATCGTTTTTTGGTCATTTTTTAAATATTGAAACATTTATTTAAAATTCACAATATAAATAGTGTGAATTATTTCTTAATTTCAATTTTATTATTGGCATAGCAATAAAAAACTTCACGACAATGAAATCTTATTTTTTATAAGCTCCAATGAGATTAATTCTGCTTCAACAATAGCTGATGTCTTCAGGCTGATTGTCTTTTGGCAGAGTTTTTGTGTTTTGTGTTAAACAACAGGGTTCAAAATAAATATTCGTTGGATCACTAATTTATTCGAAATTAATATCTATAATATTCACTTGTGAAATAAAACTTAGTTATCTAAACAAATATTATTTTAAATACAAAAACTGGGCAAGAAATTGAATCACTGAGATGCAGTAAGGAACTTTGAAATTTCATCCCCAGCCATGCAAATAAAATATTCCAATACTTTTTACCGCACTCGCAATTAAGTTTTCATGAAACGGTATTTCATTTGATTCTGTATCACGTTTCAGTCATACAAATTTGCCTTCGTCTTGTAACTATTCAGTTTTAACGTCTTTATCGATGACTTTCTTTCTAAATTCAATGATTAAATTAATGGACATGCTATTGATTTCTCACAAAGATTTAATATTAACTAACTTCTCATTTTCTACCTCAATAAGAATTAAAGAATCGTGAAGAAAGGTACAAAACACAAGGAATTATCAGTACTTTTATTACTTAACGTAGGGTAAATACTTGTTAAGCAACTTCCCTTTCATCTTTAAATATTGTATTCCGATTGTAGGAAACAGCACTTCAGTTACTTCAAGAATTTACTCATGAAAGTACGACCTAGGAAAGATTTATTTTCACAACTCAACTTTTACATCTAAAGCTAAAAGAAGGAAACTAGAAGTAAAAGAAAAATATTAAACCAACGCTATAGTGAAAGTCGAATCAAAATTACGTTGTTCTCCGAATTTCGAGGGTTTGAGTCACATGAGTAGCGAGCCGTGCATGATTAAGTACCCTCTCATTCTAAAAGCTTCCATGCTAATGGAGTTCCGAGAAATAAACTTGAGTTGGAGTTTCCGTAGTCAAGTGAAGTGTGAAAATTGCGTTTGAAATGAATTTGACCTTCGATATTGAGAATGTATAACCAATCGTTAAAAGTTTTCTGCATTGAAATTTCTGTTATGGTAGTAGAATGTAAGTCAAGGTGAAATTGATAATGCACGCTACTGTTCTCGTCGTGATTTAATTTTTAGAACAACGATGTGTGGTTAAACTTCATACAACAAAAACTCCCATCGCATGTAAAAAATTCAGATATGTAAAATTTAATATTCTGAAGTCGAAATTATCCTCTCATTTGTTTTATAAAAATATTATCTTCGACTTTTGCTTGACGGTTTAAAATTATTCAAAACTTCAAACATCAAATATATTTGAAAGCACATCACGTCAAACAAACAATGCAAACAATGTCCCTTGTATTTTCCGGAAGAAAACAATAGACCATTTCATCAATTAGGATCCAAGAACCCAAAGGAAAAACAGATAGTTTTGATTTTTAAATTCTTTCAATTGGCACAATGAAAGTAACATGCGGGGGGTATCAAAGGACAATGTTCATAAATATTTTGCTTCTACATTTTCAGCTCACTATTTTACTAATTATTATTTATTAATATGCAAGTGAGCAAAGCTTGGTGGCAAATGAGAAAGAAGATTTTTTTCTTGGGGTTTTAGGGCTCGCCAGCGTCAAGGTCATTAGAGCCCTTGGAAAAGAATACGTAAGAGAAGTACACATTATACATAGTGTATAGAAAGTATTGTAATCGAGAAAAAATTCGAAAGCGAGATTTTAACGAAAAAATCCCTTTTGGTTATCCCTTATTCTGAAAAGTGGTTTTCGGCATACCATCTGTCTGCCTGTCTGACTGTCCGTACGTCTGTCCAACTGTCAGTCTGTGCGCAGCGATTCTGAGTAAACGGATGAATAAATTTAAATCTCATTTCATATTTACAGTACAATTTACTTGTTGACGATGAACTTGCTCTTTTATATAATTTTTTACTTTAATATGAAGGGTACTTTACATGAAGGTCAAAGTACTCTTACAAAGTACAATTAGTATGCATTACATCCGCATTAGCGGTATTTCACTTGAATGTTTGGTATAGACGCAGTAAAATAATTTCTTTCTGCTACACTTGCACATTAGTATACCGCTTCAACATGCTTGAATAATATTTAGTAGTGTAAATGCCGCAGACGTAGTAAACCAAGCAGGCATAGAATAAACTTTTCGTAAACTGAAATCATAGATGTGATAATGATAAAATACATAGGAAGACAGCAATCGCACTGCAGATACGAAAGTACATCAATTTGTGTCTACTACGAAATTATATTTATATAACAATTTTACGGTATTTATAAGACTCTGAAGTTACTAAATGTTTTGAAATAATATTCCAAATATTTATTTTACTTTCAAATTTCAACTAAAGTCAGTAATAACTTCATCTAGCGACTTTGAGCCCCACAAAGAAGTTAGTTTTAATTTATTATGTTCTCACATACGTGGTATTGTCCCAAAAATGTCTATTTGGACATGCTAATTAATGTTTTTATTTTTATATTTATGATGATTTCGAGTATAAACATAATTATAAAACCAAGAAGACACTTGACTAGTATGTCAGTAACTGATAGATGTATATAGGAGATGCACCCGCAGCAGTAGTCAGTAGAAGTAGATGAGAAAACCCCGTAACAATTGCGTCGCGTGCATAAATTGAAAAGACGAGAAGTAGGCTAGATTATATTTTACAGTAATATCACGCCTAAACCTTCTTTTAATTACATGTGATTCACAAATATGTATATAGGTAGAATTGTATGCGTTGGAAACTGTTTTTGGAGAAAATTTATCAATTTCTCTGCTCGACTTGGTTATTCTTCGTCTTAAAGCAAACATACCTATATAAGATAAAAGGATCATTAGATACAATATTTTTCTTGAAAGTTTGTGATTATAAATAAAGGTTTGTACTTTTCAGAATTTGTCACAGTTTTGAATCGTATCTGACATTTATTATCTAGAAAAACTTCATTTTTGGAGTTAGAATATGACAATTTGACAAATTCCTTTATAAGAACCGAATACTCCATCACCTTACGTGTCACTGCCCTAAATATGTCGTTGAGATAAGATACCAATTACTTCATTATCTATCAAAATTAGTAGTAATCGGACAATCTCTTTTGTTTAGTCAATGCGTTGCGAAATTTTTGGAGTTCCTACGCGTATTAGCAATGTGTTGTTTGGTAGCATTTCTGATCTAAATGCGGTTCAACACATTGTTTCAGTTCAGAGGTAGAATACATCATTGGGAGAAATATACACTTCCTAATCTCAAGTGATCTTTAATAGTATTTGATACTTTTTGAGGTAGCATTTTTTGCTATTGAATTGTTCGATATATTTAAATTTTGGTCAGTAATAGAAGTATGAATTTCTGAAATACTTAAAATCAATGCAATGCAAATTAATGCAACGCAATATTGACATTGCTATGTAATGGCTTCGTTGTAATAGTAACAAAGAAATAAATAGTTCTGACGATGTGAATATAATACTTTACGCTGCCTTAATCTTGTTATTCGCAAACATAGCATTTCTATTACGCAGTGTGGTAAAGCGAGAATACCCGCTACTTCTCAACATGAATATATACTTTTTGAAATCTCTTGAGCAATCCTTTAATAGTAATAATAATAATAATAAAGTTCTCTAGGCTTTGTCTAGGGGCGTGTTTATTGTAACAATAAATCGTGAACTTAGTGTTTTTCAACTCTTATGATTTTTAAACACTATACTCAGAATAATCTATAGTTCGATAATAACTTGTACATGTAAATTTACAAACATATTTGCGTTAAATTACAAACATATTGACATTATATATGTATTATAACTC
>NNCF01127306.1:266512-349381 GCA_002313205.1 Laupala kohalensis
GATGGTCCCTTGCTTGCTTCCGGAGAGTAAATTAGTTTATTGTCCTCCACGTGGTCATACGCAGTTTGTACTGTTTTTTGACAATAAATTTATTATTCGACCCCAGACGGTGCCGATATCTCCGACGACTTAGATGGCTGGAACGCGAGCAGCGTGGTAGAATGACGAACACGTCGAACTAGTCTGTGAAGTATAACTGCAATTACATTGAATTGCAGTAATTTACATATTGAACTATTGTTAGATGTTCCTATGAGACTTCTAATTAGACAAAGTTGTATATTTTTGTGAAAATATTCAAGAATTTGATCAATGAGTAATTTTCAGCTAGCAATGTGGATGGCACGGTGCCAATGAACTTTATATACTGATTACTTCAAATCATAATACTTCATATTGAAATTTAATAATTATAAATTATTGTTCAGTTAATACAATAAGTGCAAAAAGAATTTACCACGATTTGACGANATGAACTTAAAGGACTTTCATAATCAAGCATGTGGTGAAATTTTAAGTAGTAATGACTATGAATAATTGATTTAAACATTCATTATACTTGCTGTCAATTTACAAATTATTAATTAGTTAATTACATGTGAATTTGTGTTAAAATTTGTGACGGTGAACAGACAGTGCATCTATTGCGCAACATCGTGATGTGGTGTTTCGTAAGAATTTACGTGATAAGAGGATCAATGAAGTCCAGTAGGTTGGCTATATATATATATATATATATATATATATATATATATATATATATATATATATATATATATATATATATANTGAGAATCTTTTGGTGGTGTGAGGTGTGAGGTGTCAGGTGTGAGGAGCTGAGACCCAAGGTCACTAGATCTCCAATAAGCAGTTAATGCTGTGCTCGCGAATACGAATATTTACGTATATTTGATTCAAGAAAACCGTATGTAAAACGAGAATTTATGTTTTTGTTATTTGTTTGATTATGTTATTCAAAAGGCAAGTTTAATATGAGTAACTCAAAGAAAATAATTTTTCAAGTTTGTATTTGATGATAAAGTTCATTCAAGGTTTAAAATTGGTGTAGTTTTTGTTGAATAAATTCATTAAATAAGTTCATAAGTTGAATAAGTTCATTGTTTTCATATATGTATTTCATTGTTCCAACATCGTAATCCCTGTTTTTTATTAGGCCAATAAGTAATAATATTAATATTAAAGTTCTGTTATTAATTAAAGTCACTAGCTTGACAGTAACAGATGGCGCTCAGTGGGTGTTGAAATTAATCATGGTGTTGTGGCTCTTAGCCCAAGCTTACAGTGTATTTATGGAGTACGACATCTTGTGTTCAATTGCTTTCTGGACCGAACTGAGCTAGCACAAATCAATTATGAGGTCTTAGGAGGTTTTCGTAGTACAGTATGTAGTTTTTTTTTTTTTGCGTGCACTCAGTTAACGTGTTTCCTATTCACAGTCTTACACGGAGGCTGATGAATATATACACGAGACATGGGCATATATTTACCAGATACATAAAACATACACATGTTTTTGGCGCCTAGTTTAAATATGTCGAATCACGGGTGTTCAAAGAATATAGTGAAGTAGATATGACATGTATTAATGTGTTCGTCTTAGATGGAGAACTGATTTGTACCTTTCCCTTTCGATATTGTTTTGATAACTTTACGTCCGGTGGTCTTGGTAATTTGACCTTTCTTGCTGAAAAACTTAACGTTTCAGATGTTTGAACTGCATATTTTTGCTGATTGTTGAGGTTGCTACAGTCAGGGAGGCAGTGAGTATTTGTTTCTGAATAGTGGTGAATATTATTTGATGCGTGTGCCGATAGATTCACATGTTCATGCAAATTGGTGTTTTAGGTAATATCTAGAGTTCAATAGAATTTGTTATGTCTTGGACGATACGATTAATAAAACTAATTATTTTACGTCTCATGTGTCAAATTTCTATAATTTATTATGATACATATTGGAACGTTATTAGAAAACTTGAATTGAATGAAATATTCTAATTTCCTATAACGAAATGAAACCAGAAGTATAAAAATTGACTCATAATATAGGGAAACTAAATAAAATCAGTATATTTCTTCAACATAGATGATGGTATATACAATTTATTTTCACTCGACGGAAATTTTCATTTTTCAATTGTAAACAAGTTTCTTTTTGACTTTTATTATAAATTAAATAAATAAATGGATTTTGTGTGTGCTTTAAATTCGCATGGATAATAATAAATATTTTTTATCATATGGAATGAATTATAAAGCCTACCTAACAAACATTCGAAAACCAAACGACTAAATTTGTAAATTGGAGACGGATTATAATTCAATAGTAGTTTCAAAAAAATTTCTTAAATAAAAAATTCGAAAAGAGTGCTGGAAAACGACCAAAATCAAGAAGACCGTGCCAGAAATGACTCTTTCGCTATAGAATTCTTGTCTCTCAATGAGGCAGACGGTATTACGTATATGAGAAAGTATGGCCGATGATTTTGCACCACTAGTTTAACTTTTATTGAGCCATCGGTCTTGTGACCACCTTGCCTATCACATTGTCGTTGCAAGGTTTTTTATCATTATTTTCTCTCGCTTTTACATCTTCATTCACTAACTCCCATGTTCCAATTGTCATTCATGTCTGACCTTTGTTTGTCAGGTACGTCATGTTGTCTCATAAATTGTCTCACTTTTTGTTTTCTTATATTTTCTTCTTCAATTATTTTTCTTCAATCTCTTTCTCTCTTATCGTTCTGATTTCCCTAAACCGTTCAAATCGTTTTTTTCTCTTCTCTTTAGTATCTCATGTGCACCCGTAAATTTCATATCCCTTCATTTCTTCAAGTACTTTATATGGCTTGCGCTTTCTTCTCCAGTTTTCTTGCAATTCCAAAACATACTATGTTAAGCTATCTCGTTACCTTCACCACAATCACATTCTTCTCTCTCTCTCTCTCTCTCTCTCTCAGTAGTCAGTAGTCATACGCTGCCGAGGTCGGACGTGCCTTTGCTTCGCTGTGTTAACGTATGTGGTAATAGTGACGATGCTGGGATTTGCCGAGTACGATGACTGAAGAATACGAAGAGTATCGTTGTTCTACATGCAAAAAAACATCATAAAGTCAAGTTATCTGGTGCAAAGCAAGTAGTTGCATAGAACTATTTTTTCACCCTGGTTGTGTGTAGGAAGAACATAAGAAACACGATGGAAATGGTGATCTGGTGACTTGCAGTGGTCCTTTTGATTCTTTCATTATCACCAAAGAATTTGAAATAAAGAGGGCAACAGGAAAACAAGAAGCGAAGAAAGGATCTGTAGGAGATGTTTTTAGGGAAAGTAGTGTCGGTGGTAGGCGACCTTCATCTGGAAATGTACCATCGAATGTGGAGGTAAAAATTGACTTGTTAGTTAAAACGATAAGAGAAATGAAAGATGAGGAAACGTGTAGAAATTACATTAGAAGAATTATTAAAGAAGTTATATAGGAAGATGGGAGGCGTTAGACAAGAAATTGCGGAATTGAAGAACAGAATACAAAAAGGGGCAGAAGAACTGAAGGAGCAAACGAAACATTTTTCGGAGGTTGTGGATGTGAAAACGAAAGAAAACATAATTGTCGTGAAACCAAACGTGGTTCAAGAAAGTGAAAGAAACTAAAATACTAGTGAAAGAAAAAATTGATATAGCAAATATGGATGTGGGTATCACGAAAGTAAAAAAGGGAGGTAATGGTGTTGTTATCCTTGGATCTGAAACTGGAGAAGAGATTAAAAAAGGAAATACAAGAAAACTTGGGGATGATTTACAAATAGTGGAACCAAAACATGTTACTTCAAAATTAAAGATAATAGATATTGATGAAGAGGAAATAAAAGCAAGTAATACGTAACCGGTGTCTACAATAAGAAACAAAATAGAATGGAAGAAATAAATAAAGATTGACGCGTCTTGAAAAGAATTGTAAAAGACAGAGGAAAAGATGCTAAAAACATAAGGAAATCAACAAAGAATGAAGGATCTATAATTATAGAAGTCGATGTACTTAAACAAGAGATAATGCTGAAATGAGAGAAAATTAATGTTGGTTAGCGTATATGTAAAGTTCACAATTACGCCAGTGTTAAAAGATGATTCTAATGTTGGAGTTATTTTCATATGGCAAGAAACTGTAAGAAGAATGTAGCATGCTACAAATGCGCCGGAAACCAAGAAACGGAGTGGCTACAGTCTAGTTAGATGTGACGGGGAAAAACAGGTATACAGGAGGTGTATTGATATATGTGAGCGAGGACATAAGAAGTGAAGTGTTAATGATAAAGGAGATACCAGTAAACTGGTGGATTATAGGAATGTAAGATAATAAAAATTGGAACAATGGAAAGATAGTAGTGATATACCACTCGCCAAGTGCATCTGATGTGAATTCAATCACTCTTTGGAGGATGTTGTGGAAGAGTGTATGTCTCACAGTAAATGCATAGTGATAGAAGACTTCAATATAGTTTGTGAAACTTCTTTTTATTCAAAGAAACTACAAACCAAAATGCAAAGCTTAGGTATGAAACAATATGATAACAGTGCAACAAGAGTAACCAGGGATAGCCAGACAATTATAGACTTACTATTATCAAATAGTAAAATAGATGTTGAAGTGATCCATCAACCTAAAATTACGGACCATGCATGGATAAAAGTTGAATTGAATTTCTGAAAAGTTGAACTGTAGTGAGACGCATTTTAGAGAGTTGCTTGCTAGGAATTATAAAAGGTTAAATGTTGATAATTTTGTTGAGTAAGTAAAGATAAATTTAGAGCATAATCTTGCGAGTACTAAGACTTGCGAGTAGATAAATTAGTTCATTGTATAGTAAACACCCTAAATGTAGATGCACCTGTAAGAATATTAAAAATTCCAAAAGTATAGGAAAGTAAAAAATGGTTTACAGATGAAATAAGAGTGGCAGCAAATAGGAGGGATGAGGGATTTAGGAAAGCTAAAGAATCTCGTTCTGACTTAGATTGGATGCAATTTAAACAAGAAAAAAGTACAGTCGTTAAATTAGTAAATAAAAAATGAAAAAGGAATTCTATGGAAATCAGATAGATCTCAACAAGGGGAATCAGAAAGCAATGTGGAAAACTTTAAAGGAAATTGTAGACCCGAACGAAGTAAGCAATTCGACGTACACATTTAACCTTTATTCCATAAGATGCATTGAGAATATAATGAAGTGATACAAGGTGATACAAATGGTGGCAATAGAAAGACGACCATTTTTGTTATAGAGAATAAGGGACAAAAAAAATTTGAAATGATAGATATAGAACAATTAGAGCAGATTGTTAAGGAATTACCAAAAATGAAAGGCACTGTTGAAGGAAAAAGTAGTGATATTTTGAAAATAGCTTTTCCTGTAATAAAACAGGAATTCTTAGATGTAATAAACGATTCGTTGGCGGAAGGGTGTTTCCCAGAGGGTTGGAAAACTTGCAGAGTAATGCCTATTCCAAAAGTTGCGAAACACAAAAAAAGTCTAGTGAATTTCGACCTAGTTATTTATTTCCTGTTTATGAGAAAGTGTTGGAAATAATAGTGAAAAGATAATTAGAGACTTTCTTCTAAAATAATGGTATAATAACAGAACATCAATCGGCATTTAGAAAAAACTGCTCATGTGAAGCAGCAATTCAAACAGTAGTCGATGAGTTCAAAGTAAGTATAAGCGAAGGTAAAATGGTACGAGTCAAAACAAGTTTTTGAAACGATGGATAAGGAAAGACTATTAAATAAACTGTGCCACTATAGTATACGGGGTAAAGTCCTTGATTGGTTTAGATCATACCTAACGAACAGAAAACAGCAAGTTCGGATTTAACAATGTATTTTCTAGGTTGACAACTTCAGACTATGGTGTACCACAAGGATCTGTGTTGGGACCATTGTTATTTATAATGTACATCAATGATATAATTAATTTCTGTCCAGAGGGAAGTAGTTTTAAACTATTTTCTGATGATACGCTACTGTATGTGAGAGGGGAAAGTGCTTTAGATATAGAACAGAAGATGACTAATGTATTTATCAGAATAGAAAAATGGATGAATAACAACAAATTAAAAATGAACGCGGATAATAAAATTATGATAATCGGGATTGGTGGAAAAGAAGCGGGAACAAATATTACATTAAAATATTTAAATGGAACTGAAATCGAAAGTGTAGAAAAAATGAAGTACTTAGGAGTTATCATTGATGATAGGCTACGATTCAAAGATCACTGTGATACAATGAATCAGAAAGTAGGAAAAAAAAAAGTTTTCTTAAACAGACTTGGGAACTACTAGCTTACACTAGGTGTATCGTGTATAAGACGATATTATCTCCTCACTTTGAATATTGTTCAACAATATTGATAAATATGGGTGAAACGGAATTAAATGCACTACAAAAAATGCAGAACTGAGCTATGAGAGCAATTCTGCATTGTGATAAGTACACGAAGATAGATGATATGCTCTACACATTACAATTTTTGTCAGTACGACAGCGACTGCATTTAAATGTATGTATAGTTGTCTATAAGGTAGTAAATGATTTTATGCAAAAAAATGAAAACTTTGTTAGAAATTATAGGACAATGAGATGTAATTCAGACTAGACAATTTGGCAATATTGTTGTTTCTTTTAGAAGAGCAACACATGCACAAAAAAGCGTGTTCTCTGAAGGTATGAAAATGTACAATGCATTGCCTAATGAAATAAAAGTATGCCAATCATTGACTTCGTTTAAACGTCTCTTGAAGGAATATGTCAAATCACAGGTATAAAGAATGCCGACGATACCGCATGTTTGTTTTGTTTCAACACTCGCCATCGACGCTGCGACATCCGTCAGCGAAATGATGAAGGGCGTTGACATTCAGCCTTCGACCGAAAATGCAAGGTGTTATTCTTGACCTAAAGAAATAAATATTTTGAGTTAGTGTTACAGTAATAGTAAAAATTTAATAGGTATGTAGATGCATAAATAATACTTTTAAATTAATGTTGTATATATTTATTACTATATAATTTTTATTGTAGGGTACAATTCTTATATTGTGTTATATATTGTATTTCATATGTATGAAAAAAATAGCCGAGAAGTCTAAATAAATAATCAATCAATCTCTCTCCCCGTCCAATCCGTGTCAATACTATTTAAAGTTGCCATGTTCTGTATGAAATTCCATTTTAACGTTTGTCATTTTAAAACATTTTCGATATTTTTTTCCACAAAGTCCCCATACTAAACATAAATACATTTCAGGAATCCAAGAATCTGTGTCTCTATATAGAAGTCAAACACACATTCTATTTTCTGTCACACCATCCACTCGCGGTTAATGAAGAACTAATGGCGGCATTTGACACACGTTCTCATTGCGAAAGGAAAACATTGCATAGTAAGTTCCGAATGTCCTCACTTGCGTTTGGAATGTCGTTTCGGGGAAAAAGTTATACGTTATTTCCATCAAATCGTTTCATGTGCATTTCGATGAAAGCGCAACACGGGTTCGGAAATTTTCCAATGCATAACCGAATATATAGTCTGAATAAAACAGGAATTCTCTCGCGACGGCTCAACGTTTTTCTCATAAACTTGGCAAAGCTGGATGTATGCTATGAAGACCAATCTCCTGTTTATTATTATTGTTCTTTTACTATTTCTTTTAGTTGTTCTTTTACTATTAATTGTTCTTTTACTATTTTAAAAATTAATAAAATATTGTTAAAATATGAATAATTTGTTTGGTTGAAAATAAATAAGTAGGAGACAAAGGGGAAAACTCTCGCGTAGATTTTTTTTTTGTGGGGCTTTAGGGCTCGTCAACATCGAGGTCATTAGAGCCCATTCTCGCGTAGAATTTCGAAATTTAAAGTCTTTTTCGATTTACTTTCTCCAAAGTTTTATTCTGAAAATAACTAGTTTACTTTCCATAAAAGTCGTATTGACAATCCAGGGAAGTGAAATTCGTTTTTAAATCATGCCCGTAGCACTAATAGCTGATAAGCTAACCTATGTGTTAAGCATCTCGTTCCTACCGGTTTCATTCCCTAGATAGAACTGGTGCTCATTTTAAAGCAGACTGAGCGGGTCTGGGAGTCGGTGTTGATGTTCATGTGTGATAAGTTCCACACCTCATTGGGGATCGAATCCTGTACTTCCATCTAACAGCTCAGCACTCCACCCACTTTGCCACGCTCATTCCCCTTCCGTGTTATAGAGCTCCTACAAGAAAGGATTTTTTGAAATTCCAATTTTAAAGGGGTGAATTGTAGTGTAATGAGACTTTTTAATTTTCACTATGTCTCATAAACTAATTGACAACCAACCTCTTTTAAATGTAAACGTTCTATTTTTATGAAATAAATTATACAACACATTATTTTATAAACACACTGAATTATACATAAGTATTAACAGTAGTATAACAATAACAACTACCGTGCGTAATTACTTTTATGGTATTTCGTGTCATAAATGAAATATATTTAAATAGTTACTCCGTACGAAGATTTCGCACACTTTCCCGATAGTGCCCATATCATTAGACCACATATCGTAAAAACAATACTCGTGCATGGTGCATACAACACTTAACCAGTATATAGTTTGTAAGCAAATAAACGTAATAAACTAATAAGAAACGCAGACGTAGAAGATTATTAAGGTCATCAAGCCGTGTATAGAATCACTGAAGATGATCACCTGTGAGGACTTCATTGAACCACTGAGCGCGAAGTCGCGCCGGCTAGGAGACAACTTAGAAAGTACCCACATGTCGAATTCAATTTCTACACTAATAAAAATTATTAAACAAATAGAGTTATACAACCAATTAACTATGTGCTACAACCAGAAAATTGTCTCTGTAATGGTTCCTAATTTTTGCTATGGATGAAGTGTGATGAGAGATAATTCATGTAGAAATAATATATAGTGACGATTGAGAAAACTGCAGAGGTGAGGGGATGCAGAGATAGTACTTACGAGTAATAAAAAATTCAAACCAGGGTTTTAATTTACAAATATCATTGATATTCGATTTAGTTATTTTCTTCTTTGCTGCCGTTGTCAGCAACTGAGACTGATAAAACTGTTTTCTTCCATTTATTTTAGTCAGTGTCAATTGTGACAACCCTGACAACGATACAATCATGGCAGAATTCTTTATGTTCTATGTGGTTCATCTACCATCATCGTTTTCCTTCACGTTCCGTGAGACTGATGAAGCTAAATTTCATGATAAGATTCTTTCGGGAAGCTGACATAAACCTAAATGAATTTTTATATGTGCATTGTGTAACATCGGAAGAGCCTTCCCACATATGAGATTTGTCATGTAATTGAACATTTAATTATATTGAAAAGTCTCGGTGGGAGTTTGAAAAAAATTTATTCACCATATTTAAGTTCACCATTCCTGTTGCGATAATTTTTTCAGGAAGAAAATAAATTAAGGCATAAATCATGAATAATAATTTGGTTTATGACATCAGAGAAGAAAATAGTTAACATGGCCCGGTACAAACTCTGTTAACAAAGTATAACGGTGTTACGAGTAAATACTTTACTGAGTTTGCTAACATTGGTGTAACATCGTGGCTAGTATAGATTTTGAAATAACATTTTCAAGCACTGTGCTCGCCGGAAATTCCAAAGGCGATTAAGAGCCAGGCCCGTCGCCGCCCAAACAAGGAAAGGTGCGCGTTTAAGACCTCTCGTATTGTGAAGAGGCAGAACTCCCTTCTACTTCTGAAAACTGAGATGAACGCCCCGGAGAAGGAAAATGAGTGTGTATGGAATATTTCAGCAGTTGACAGAATTAGTGTTTATCCGAAAAGGCAGTTTTTCTCGGAAGCTGAGGAGTGACCAAGCCGAGGTGGGGTGTTGGGAACGGTGGCGAAGAGATAGTCACGTGACCTCCGCCTCGATATCTATTGGAGGGATTTCAGCTCCTAAGTGACTTTTATACTGGAGGCTTTCAGACTTTGAGACAAGTGCGAAAACGTATAGAAGTACGCAAGTTATTTAATATGTAACTTGGTTAGTTTGGTCGTCAGACCACTGAGAATTGCTGCGGTAATTCTATTACTTGCTATAGGCGCGAATAACATAGCTTGGAACAGTTATTTATTTCGAGATAGCAACTTGGAACTTTTTGAACTTCGGATAATCTGGGTAGATTTCCGAGTTAATTCATAACACCAGTAGTTATAACTGTGTGTAATTATTGCTTTTAGATAGCAATATCAAGTAATAACAAGTTCAAACTTGTATTTATGATTTGCGAGTTTGTCTACATTTGTAAATATTCAGAGCTTTATTTAATTTGAATTAAATGTTTTTTTGTTATTACTCGTGTGTTTGATTGCTTGGGGAAACCAAGCTGGTGGCAGCGAACTCTACCATAAAGGTTGTGGTTTATGGTTGAATCCCGCTTCTCCACCAAAAAGCTTACGCACATCGCATATGGGCTTGTGGTGTGTTGTAACAATTGGTTTCAGTCAAAAGGATTCACTTAAAAGATTGAAGCAAAACTTTATATAACTGACGTTACACATCATTATACAAGCTTGTGCAATTCATTTCTGTCCTTTGCATTCACATCTCCTACACCACAGATCTGCTAAACATCCCGCATACCAAATATTGCCAAATCACAAATGAAAAAAATATACATGTTCGTTTGAATTTCACTCACGTGTCTGTTTGCCAACTGTGTTTCTACATGTATATACAGTTATACATATATTTTTTTTACAAATTAAATATTCCCTCGTCAATGTTACCCTCGATGATGGTATATTACTCGCTCGGAATTTCGTTGACCGCTAAACGTATTTGGAGACGTAAAAGCTGCCGGCTGTTTGCGTTTGTTGTGTTGAAGATGGTGTTTACCCAAAGCAGTGGTGCGCGCCAGGTCCATACTCACTGCGTTTCGTGCGCTAGTGCACGCATTACGTTCCCTCGGGGGTGCATCTCCCGTAATGGGATGGGGATGGATGGAGGGAAGGATTGAAGCAGTGCCTCCGGCGCATACTCTTTTCCAATAGAATAATCTTATCAACATAGAGTAGAATAAACCGGTGTCTTTATTCAATTATTCCCTCAAATTTATTTTACTAAATGATTTGGAATTATTTGAGTAGACGGATATTAGTGGGAGGGCTTTATCTTGCTGGCTTAGCTGGAATAATTTTGGTAATTCGCTCTCTGATACGGGGTTAAGAAGACTTTGTCTCGTTGAGTTGCTACAAGGACGCCAATCTAAAAGGATATACTCAACTAACTAACCGTAATTTAATTAATGCCCTCATTTGCAAGATTTCTCTCTCTAGATTACCTAGGCTTTACTTCTAAAATAAATTTCCGTGTTCGTAACTGGATAATTTAATCCGTAAAATAACTGTTAGCACCTGATATTAACAAACAAATTTACAAAGACGGAACGAAGGAAATAGAAATGAAATCACATTTAAATGTAAAAGCAAGGCCAGAGATGCAAAAAAGAAGGATCAAGTTGTGTAAAAAAATACGATTGACTGTTGTATGAAAATTTTGTTTTCTAAATTCACCTCGTGAAGGCACTTATGTATTACTTGGAATAACATTAGCAATAAATAAATAAGAAATCCATACGATGTACTAACATTGTCTATACATTTGCCCAAAAATTTTTCTCATTTCGACATATTTTATTTCCCTCATGTCTAGTCGTAATCCCATTTTTTGAGATATTTAGTTTTCAAATAATACAACAATTATCTCCGTGCAATTATCTTCGCGCAACTAAGCTATCTATGTTTGTAGGTTTTATTATTTATCAATTCTTTACAGTTCCTAATGTTGTCTCCAAGAAAAGAGGAAAACACATGTCCATGGTTGTAACTTTCTAAAAATGTTTCTAGATGTATGCAGTAAGAGATGTAATTAGTGTTAAATCAGATATTTATGTTTTGTCAAATAATCATTAAAAATTCATGAAATACGAAAAAACAATTACCTAAAATTACGTATATATTTATTTCAAGTTCTGTGTTACGCCCTTTTAATTTGCATTATGTTTAAATTCTACAATAAAATAATTAACATTGAGCTTAGGGTTTTGCATTTTCAACGAAAAGTAGAATAATAAACAAGCAACGTTAGAAATTCGATAATGAAAAGTTTATAATGTAATAGAATATTTATTCAAAGAAAGTAGTTATTTTGTAGATTAATAAGAAGTTCCTGAGGGTTCATCAAGAACTAACGTAATTGTTTAGTTGCCACTACTTACAAGTTGTCAGATCATGGTTGCTACTAAACTTTCGTTACCCCGAAACAACTTCCCTAATATAATAAGCCTTCGCCTTCCAAAGTGACCTTCTAGCGATCCAAGATCATTTTTTTTAACAAATTGAACTGAGCTGAAACTAACTTATAATTGATCATGTCCAAGGGTTCTCCGCTCGCTGATTTATTAATATCTACCTCTCTAAACTCGTCATCTACTGTTCCCGGCAAGTCCCCCTGAGACCCTCAACCAACAAAATTCGGGAATAAAAACGGAACAAGGAATTAAAAAACTACGGGACCGTAGCTGAGATGGAAATTCTTTGAAAATTAAAAATATTTTGTTCCTGCGTATATATCTTTCAATAATCTCTTGTAAATGTTAAAACAAACAACATAACAATTATCACGACTACTCGCCACTGTTAAATAGGCGTGTGGTCTACAAAAAAAATTTAACTGTATTTTTTGGGATTAGGTCACAAATTAAAAAATTACAATTCTCTTCGCACTTTCCAAAGTTTCGACATATATATTATCATCAACGTCGGGGAGAATGTAGTGGTATTCTGTCAATATGTTTGTAGAATGTGTGAAAAATTCTGTACGATCCGTGGTAATATTTATTTTCTGATGCACATCAGAAGTATATATATTTTCTGATGCACATCAGAGCCCTAAATTTCTAGGAAAAGATATCGTAAATTGTGACAAGTTAAATTTGAAAGGAGCGCGTCTGGTTTAGTTCCGAGAAGAGGCGACGTCGAACGGTGCGCGATGACAAATACTTTTGACATTTGAATCTCCGAGTGAGCTGAATGAATGCAGGCCACCGAGGCGTAAAATCAGCGGAGAACATCATTGGGTCTAGAAAGTAAGATGAGAGAGGGAGGAAAATTGGAGTAGGGGAAGTGGCTTTCGTGGGAGGTAGGAAGTAAAGCAGCGCTCTTTTGAGATATCGTCAACGAGAAGAATAGGAGACGTCCCGGTGAATTAGTCTCGGAAGTCACTCGATAAAAGTGTGAGGACAGAGAAAGTTCTATCCCATCGATTGTTAATGATGATACTTAACTTGTACAATGTCAATTGCACGTAATCGCATATGACGGACTTTCATTAGTTATCGGAAAGTTTCAAGTACAAGTCGCGAACGTGGAAACATTTCATACGATACGTGGTTGAAAGAGGCGGAACAGCTGTACGTAGTAAAAGTAATTTTGTTCACGCGGAGAATGGATGTAAGGCGTCGGAGAAGTGAAATACTACGCAACATAGATACGAGAATAGACAATTTTCGACCTAAAGGGCCAACATGAGTGTGGTCAGAGCGCAGCCGTGGTGCAGAATGCAATCTATGCGGAGAACCATTTGGAGGAGGTCAGACTCAGTGATTGTGTTGGTGAGTATTACGTCCGAAAGGGATGTACTTTATGAACTTCTAAATTCTAAATGTCGTTGTGATTTGTTGCTGTGGTTTGCGTACCACTAATTGTATTTGCCGCCGTCGCAGCAACGATCGGGTCAGCTCGGGCTGCCCCGGCCAACGTCGTGCCGGGCGCGCTCAAGCAGAGCGAGCGAAGGAGGAGCCCCTCCTTCCCCACCAAACGGCCTGCGCAGTGAACTCTCCGCGCATGGCCACCGCCCCCATCCGGCCAACAGGACACCACCGCCTCCAGGGCGGTGGATATACAAGGGCGGCGGATATACAAGGGCGGCGGAAAGGCACCACAGATGAAGAGTGAAGCAGAGAGAGTTACGAGTTATCACGATCTACAACCTTATCAACGACAACAACCACGCTGCTATCGTCTTTGGATTCTCTCTCACTGGACACCGGAATACTGGACTGCTAGAACTCTTGGATAATGACACTGCAACGCTTTTGGTATTTTCTGTAGTCCGCTTGGCCCGGACATAATTGTTCACTGTAACAATTACTGCAATAAAACCAGTTGTTGAGTTTTAACTTGTTCTTGTTGATTCGTTCCCTGACGGGACACAACACTTGCTGACTGGAGAATTTTTAAATAGACTGGCCCCGACAAAATGCTATATGATAAAATTATGTAAATGAAAGAAGATGATAAAAAGATTGTCAAATTAATATTCTGCGAAACAATTAATGTTTAATAATAGAAGGAACCATTTCAGTGGTGACATTCACAGCTGGAAATAAAAAGAGAACTTCATGTGCATGTTGTTACACCATTTATGACGTGAACTTAAGTGTAAAGAAAGAAAAGAATGAACATTCAATAAATGTAAAAATCATCTAACTTTAGAATCAGAATTGTTGTGTAAATTAATAATTTTCTTTTATCTGTAATTTTTCTTTCAATGTTGAAATTTGTCAATAATGAAAGGGGAATTTTTTTGTTAGAAGAAATGAAAAAGGGGCAATCCATAAATTGTTTTTTAATAATAATTTTGATGGTAAGAATTTTCATTGAGGTGCCCAGTGTACTGGTGATCCTTACGTATGAGTGATACCAAGAAAGTTAATGTAATCGAGAAGAAGAGAGTATGTCAATCATTTACTGGATGTTAATTATTCCATTTATATCATTTTTTGTGGAAGAAAGGGGACGAGATGTGTGGAAATTTAATTTGAATTTGTATATTTGACCCAACAGTGAATAAACATGTGGAAGTGCGATTTGAGAATCGAAACTACCTTTATTTTTTATTTTAAATCTATGCGATATCTCTGCTTTTCTTTCAGGAAGTATTTAGAGTAGCTGAAGTAGGTTTTAGTAGGGATCGTTAGAATATTTATAGTCGCAACGGATGATAGTATGAGTGCGCAGTAACCCTAAAAACAACACGCGACCGTGTGAAAAGAAAAGAATAGCGTTATTTTTCTCCTGGGTGTCACAAGTTAGCATACAATTGAGTAGTCCCATAATTATTTTGCTTTCTACAATTGTAGAATGATAAACAGTTATTGTTCGGTGGTGCCTTCGCATTTTCGAAACACGGGGGGAAAGGAAAGTTTGGTGGAAGCAAATCAAGGACTAAAGTTTTCCAAGTGATCAATAATTTCAAGTGAATATCGCAGGCGGGTTAATCGTTCCCAAACGTTGCTAAAGTGTAGGAACTCCTAACCAAGGTGTCATGAAAACTGCTACTAGAGATCAGATATTTGTCAATGATGTAAAAGTATCCCTTTCTTAGTGTGAGAGTTACCAGATTCCATTAACAGTGGTGATGACAACTGATTACCCTCGACCTGTAAAATAATCCACCGGTGAGTATGTTCGAACAGGACTATTAATACCATTTATTTACTTAATTGATTTGGTCTTGATACAGTATAATGGAATGTAGACGCTCGAATAGCCCAGCCCACCCCACCTCAACACTTTTGCGCTTTATCGGACAGGTCTGAACAACGTCTATTTACTAGAGTTCATTAGTAGTTCGTTTTCATTCCACCAATTTATCTAATGAGTGATGTCTGTTCCACAGCAGTCCCTTGAACCAGAACTAGTGTCTGAACCCATACTCCACCACTTGCTGTTTTCTCGTTTCGTAAAAGCTTCTAAATTACTCTATATTGGACTGTTACTGGTCTAGAAGGAACAATAATTTTCATTCGTTCCACAAATATAACTACAAAAATATAATCACTAATATAACAACTTGCATTTTTTTTTCACTTAAGAATTTCTAAGAGTTTTCATAGAAATTGCCATCGGTTGTTGAAAGTACTATTTTCTTCAAAAAATATTAATATCATATTAAGAGAAATTAAATCGTGTTCTCACTTTAATAATTCTGTTTTGTCCTCTAGGATGATTTTCAAAGACATCTTTTAAAATATGAATTCTTCTCTAAGAAAATAAAACCTACGGCACATTTTTGCCACAAAATATGCCGCTGAACTTGTGTGTGGAACGTGTGAAATATATCGATATTCAATTATTTACTTCCCTGAAGTGGAGTTTCATTGCTGAACATGAGACGGGGCTGTGGTTTTACACAAAATGGAGTTTTCGTGAATTTTGTGCATACATTTGGGATTTGGAATGCTTGGCGTTGTTGCAGAAGAAAACGTCGTAGTTGTAAAATACGAATAAATGTAAGTTGATTAACAATGCAACAAAGATAGCTTCGAAAGAAAATTTTAGATATATCGCGAAAATGAAACCTGTTTCCTCTTTTACGCAAACACATCAACATAACACCTGTTCCAATTTGTATCAAGGGAATGACACTAGAGTGCTCGGTAAAACATTCTAATGAATGTAGTCTCACTACAGAAACGTGTTCGACGTACGCTTTATCTAATAAGCAAATTAGTGAGTAGATGTTACAATAACATATCCCAATTGATAAAATAATTATGTCTCTGCCGTATTACAGTTCCAGAAAAATGCATTTACATTTGACATGATATACAAGGCGATGGGACCTGATTCGAATCTAGTTTTCCCTGTTGTATCCACATGTTGGTATATGAGGCGGAAGGGTGATTTTAGTAGAGATTTTAAAAGCTTGGGTTCTATTTATGACCCGTCAGCATTTCCACATGGGCAATGATCAGCATCAAAATATACAATTTTAACAATAATATCGGGTTATTGGATTATCAAATTCTCAGAAATTTCTTTGCAGCTGGGAAATGCTAATATAGGTATTTCTTTTATCTGCAGCAATGCAAACACTTTTCATCTATTTTATCCATACTCATACCTACCGAGGTTAATGCTTACCAAATATTATCCAATATTGAGCTTATGTACAACTTCCACTGGAAAGTCAGGAGGTACTTAAATTTTTCTCAACATTACATGCAATGGGTGATATTCCATTCCTCCTAGGCAGTATTTATTTTTCTATACTTAACAAAACGTAAATGCGTCTTTTTCTGTTTTAGCTGAACATAAAATCTTTCTGATTCCGGAACTTTCTTATTGTTAAATATGTTAAAAATGTTTTTCTATAAGTATCTGTAACAAAGCAAATAGTTTGAATGTGTCCAGAGATTGTTTATTAAGTTCATATACTAAGAAATCAATATTTGACAATATTTTTCTTACGAAAATTATTTCAGTGCTTAGTAAATATGTATAAAAATAATTACAATACACTGGAAAACGTTGTATTTCTTTCATTTTTTCTAATAACATGCTTTTGATTGTTTCGTGACTCATAGTCTTGGGAAAGTACAACCTCTTAGAGCGATTTCGATGTTTTCGTGCATGTCATTGTTGTTTGATTTTTTATTTTTTTTTGTGGGGCTTTAGGGCTCGTCAACATCGAGGTCATTAGAGCCCAATTGTTGTTTGACTTCGGATGAATCACGATGAAAACCTCTGCCTTGCTCTCGTCCATTAAAGCAATCTTTAAACCCCCATTTTAGTTAGAAATTATATGTCACACGTGGATATTATGTAGCTCTCAACTGTCCATGAAGAGGAAACTGTTGAGTTTTTCCACTTTCCGTATCCGAAATCCGAGTTCATTTCTTGTACATACATGTTAATATACCCTCGTCCGTGAGGTGGAAGTTTCGCAGTGATAGGCAGCAGTTGAAACTCAAGATCTTCCCGCGTCTCGTCCGCGCTTCTCTTCGATGACAGTGACGGATGGAGATGCATTATTTATAAGCGGATCTTCACCCCCGCGACCGTCTCGTCGCGGTGGCGCCCGAGCTTCATCCGCTCGCCGCTCGAAGCGCTCGAGGTGCTTCATTCCCAGAGGGCGCTGCTGCAGCGACCAATGATCCATCGCATTAAACTGAGCTCGCTGACGCCAGCCGGCGCAGCATCGGTCCAAAGTTTACTCTTCTGCCACCAACGCTTTCGTTAAGCAAACCGGAAACGATGCACAGATATTAATGAGTAATTGTCCACACATTACAATTAATTGAAATGTCATTTTCTCTTCAATTTATGTACATTTATATTCAGAAATGCAAATTATATTGCAGGGATTGAATATTTTGTCTTTAAAAATATGGTGCGTGTTTGACTCATTCCCGATTAATTTAATGTGATCCAAAAAATTAAGTTCAATGGCCAGTTGATGTATCATTCTTGTCATTAATTTGTGCCCCATTCCAATTAACGTTTCATCGATTATGTTATTTTTCTTCTAACTTAATATTATTATCGTTCATATTATAATTTATTGCATTTTTTATTTAATCTATTTTCTATTCACTGTAACATTTTTTTATTTCACTAAATATAAGTTGACTCTACCCCAAGAACAGGGGTTATGAAAATCAATAACCATGAAAATATGAAAACTTTTCAACTATGATTTATAAGCAATAAACATTGATTCTCGTGTAATTGTGTGAACGGAATAGTTTTAACACTCACTTTTTTAATACTTGAATGAGATTACTATGGAAATTAGAAAACAATGGAATGTTATGTTGTAAATCAAATTTAGATATATACGTGCCTGTCTAACCGACACTACGAAGATGTAGTAGTCACACCTTGCCTTATGGAGTATAGTTCAACCAAGTAAAAGGCAAGAAACGCCAGTATCGTGTTAAAACCAAGGAGCGTATTCTCTCTCCACCACTCGTTCTTGCCGCTCAATTTCCTATTTTTAATGTTTTTACGTAATTAACAGGTACATAACTAAAATAGGCGAAAAGGGAGCTTATTTAAATATTAATTTCATGAGGCATTCTCTATGCGTGAGTAATTTTAATTAATACTTATTATATAAAAGCTATAAAAAATCTCTCAAACATTAAAAAAGTTCGCGTTAAAACTATACCTTTCCCATAATAACGTGAAATCAAAGTTTATCACATATAAAACATAGATGAAAGGGTTTTATATTTTCAAGGCAATTTATTTTCATAACCCCTGTCCTTCGGATAAGACTGGGTACTGCCAACGGAGCAAATAAATCATGGATAAGGGATCGTAAAAATTCGAGAGGCGCTAAAGACGATATATACTTTAATTTTGAATATTGTTATTCATAACTATAAACCATATACGTCGTTTACTAGTAAAATTATTTTATTTTTATTTTACCTCATGATTAACCAGTAGGACTAGTCTGGGTGATTTCATTTTCTTATGGAAGAGTATTAATAATAAATAAACGAATGTATTATTTCAGTCATTTACAAGTACTCGTAAGTAATGAGTGAATTTTACACGCTTATTATTGTAGCATCATGTACTAGCTCTTGTTAACCATTAACAACTGTGAAGTCTGAGTTCGATGCCAAACAAATACCCCTCCTTCATGTCCTACTGTTTCCAGGGGAAGTTGACCGCATGATCCATGTAGCGTGTACTGTAGCCTCGTAACATACGAGGTTGCCCTTGAATTACGAACTCATCCTATTACACGCTAAGTCACTGCCCAAAAGACACGACACGACCACTGTACGCAAATTTATGTTCTTTCGCTATACGCAGAATCCGTTCGCAACGCATTCATGACAATGGAGTTGTCAGTAAGGATATACGAGTATGAGACCTTTCGCACGCGAGTTCCAATTCTCTGAAGGGGTCAAAGACTGTTCATGAACTCATAACGAACTCAAATACTGTTGAAATATTTCATGAATGTGTGCACTAAACTAAATACAATAAAAAATCGAATCGAGTTATCAAATACAGGTTTCATTTCCTTCACTTGTTTAAAAAAAATATACTAACTTTCCAAGGTGTGTTTTTGACGAACCCAACTATACTGCAGATTCAAAGTAGCATGTCCGAAATATTATTTAGGGAGGGTCTTGCGTACATTTTTTACCATTTTAATTTATTATTAATTTTTCTGGAATTATATTTATTTATGTATAACAAACAATATTTTCTTTCTTTTCTTGGAAGGAATATTTTTATAATTTCGTTGCAACGAAAATATACAAAGTGTTGACAGGACTGTCATCAACGTGGTAATATGCAGTTTGTTACTGCTTTTTTTGGCAAAAAAATTATATTTTATATTAATCTCCCATTTACTAATTTACAACTAATTATTCCCGTATACCCAGATAAATCAGAATTGTCAAATATATTTCCAAACGTTCTATTTGATAATGCACGCTCAAAAACGTAGGACAAAGTATATATGAGTTTAAAGTACGATATAGTAATTGCATTGTTTAATGAATAAAGCTCTTTGACAATCAAATTTTAACTCTAAACTTGTTCTACTAACAAGAATGAATAAAATATCGCTCTCTATTAGAATATGTCTCTAATCAGCCTGCATATTTTAAGAACCTTAAAAACACACGGTGCACTGAATATTCGACGCCATTATGATTTGTAAATACGATAGAAATGTTATAAATGAGATTTGATGTTTTTGCGTAATCACCTATGTCGTTCCAACATTTCCCGTTTACAATATTAAAGACAATTCTGATTAATTCGGTGGAATCGTGCAATACCTGGCCTACGTATTCAAACACTTTGAATGTTGAATGTTCCAATGGGCTCCCTTCATAAATAATAACGTGACTGTGAGGGACCGAAATCCCATAAAACCAGCACATTTCTCAACATATCTCCCTATTCGGGGATATTTGTTTGTATGAAGTTTCAATTTCATCGGTTTACGTCATTAATGCGCTCATAATTGTTTTTTTCGTTTGTTTGTTTTTTATTTTTATAAACCTACACCTCTCTTTTTGTTTATAAATACTTGACCTTTCCCTGTAGTGGCATGTATCTTAATTCAACTCACACGATGTTTTGTGGTATGCGACACCACGAACTCGAATAATTTGGTTATAATCAGNATGTTTATAAATACTTGACTCCCTGTAGTGGCATGTATCTTAATTCAACTCACACGATGTTTTGTGGTATGCGACACCACGAACTCGAATAATTTGGTTATAATCAGTTTTGAAATCATCCTGTCATCGGCCTTAGACATTTTCTTACCAGATGATCTCCTGAGAAACGGAAATGTGCCCTATCCAAGTTTCACCCATTTCAACAACATTGAGTATCTTTGTAAACCAACATGATATATTTCGCAAGAAAACACTCCTTCATTGTACAGTACTGGAATTATAAATTGGACGTCCAAAAATTTATAACTACCGCGTTCTTAGCAGTTAGGATTTGTTAGGTTAGCAACGCCACTCCCCAGCGACGGGGATGACCTTCCTTCCACCAATCGTAGGCAAAATTGAAACTGCTTCCGTATTTGGCAGACCAATAGAAGACTAGTAGTGGTGAATATATTCCTATTAAGTCGTAAGGAGAGAAAATGTTTTAATACGTCGCTATTAAAGAAATATTTCGTAATTTTTTATTATACACGTCTTGGACTTCCATTACAAAAAATATTCTTTGTTCTTATCTTCAATAAACTTTATTATTCTCCATAAGAAAATGATATCTCAAGTTGTCTCACAACGCCGTCCTAGGGAATAAAAAGCAAATTAAACTTCTCCGTACAAAGATTTGCTTCTCACTGTAAAAAAACATTGTTATTATCATAGAATTTGGATATCATCGCAAGATATCGTATGGGTTTTTTAAAATTCGAATCAAGAATTACATATGAATATTCCTATAATTTCTGAACTTTATACAGCGGCGTAAAGAACACAAAGTTCATCGGCATAGAGTGATGTGTATTGTCTATTGTAATTTCACATAATTTGCAATTCTTTTATACTATTCTTAAATGTCAATCGGAATTCAAGAATTATAGAAAACAATCGTATAAAATATGAATTAAAAACACTAAAGGTTAAATCTAGTGATATTAATAAAGAATAAATAAATTACACTTACTAGAAATATATTGATCCCAGATATAACCTTTTGACTGAAATTGTGCGACATAATACAACATGCCTAGAAAATAATATCACAATTTTTTTATAGATATCAATAAATATGACAAAAGAACAAATCACATTTATTAAGATATTCAAATGAAATTGAGTATTATTCACACAACTTGACTAAGTTAATCACACAATAAAAGTTTGCATTTCAATTAAGTAATTTACCATTACAAGAAAAATATACTTTTATTTGTTTTTTATTTTAAATTTTAACTTAGAAGACTAAACATCTCCTACGCAAAGTCTTCAACGCTCACTAAGTTGTGGGTTTCTTTGATTGTATATTTGAGCCCTTAAAACGTTGTTTTGGTCACTTAATAACGAGACCAATACCCGTCACTGTCTATCACGTCTTGCATTTGTCTAGGGATTGAGGTAACTAAGGTCGACGCATAAGTCATGCTGTTAGCAATTTCCTCCCACGCTTCACATACAACATCCCAGAGCGCATCAGTGGTTATGGGAGGTGGATCAAGCCAATTTTCGGCCATGACACGCTTCATCTCCGCCCACACGATTTTGATTAGGTCGTTGTCAGGGGCATGCGGGGACCAGTGGAGAATTTCCACTTCCTCCTGCTCTGCAATCCATTCCTTCACAAAACGGGACGTGTAAGTGAAGTTCCTTCTCCACAGACAAACACGAGGTCGTCTGATCAGATAGGATAAGGTATTGCAAACATTTCTACTTACAGTCGTAGATGAAAAAAATAATTTCATCAAATAACTATACAAAGAAAAATGCAGAATTTTGTATATAGTTCTAAGGATTGGCGAAATTTACCTTATATACAATGGTTTTTTTACAGTGAGAAGCAAATCTTTGTACGGAGAAGTTTAATTTGCTTTTTATTCCCTAGGACGGCGTTGTGAGACAACTTGAGATATCATTTTCATATGGAGAATAATAAAGTTTATTGAAGATAAGAACATAAAGAATATTTTTTATAATGGAAGTCCAAGACGTGTATAATAAAAACTTACGAAATATTTCTTTAATAGCGACGCATTAAAACATTTTCCCTCCTTACGACTTAGTAGGAATATATTCACCACTACTAGTCTTCTATTGGTCTGCCAAATACGGAAGCAGTTTCAATTTTGCCTACGATTGGTGGAAGGAAGGTCATCCCCGTCGCTGGGGAGTGGCGTTGCTAACCTAACAAACCCTAACTGCTAAGAACGCAGTAGTTATAAATTTTTGGACGTCCGATTTATAATTCCAGTACTGTACGTCATTGCCCATTCTCTTCATGTAACTGTCCTCATATATTATCTTTCTTTTGATGTTTTTAAATAACCTTAATGTATACTCATCATCCAGTAAAATACTGTGACTGTCGAATAAACGAAAAACTGTTTCGTAAATTCTTATTAATATAATTCTTGGAAAGAAGTGTAAGTTCAATCGTACATGCAGAGAAACTAATGGGTGATCTTCATAAGACCCTCCTCACTAATTTCGAAAACACTCGAGTCTTGTTTTCTAAAGCTTTAATTTAGAAAATAATTTTCTAAATGTCATTCTAAGCCAAATTTAACTTTTTTATTATAATTATGTAATAGATAATTTGCTAAAAGTTAATTTTGTATTTATGTCACATATGTGTATGTTCTATGATATATTCATTTCTTTTTATTTTAATACTGTACTATTCACCCATGTAACACTCTTCATGTCTTGCAACAGAATAATTTATTTTTTTATTTTGGCTTAATTTTAAATTTTGTTACTTAGTCTCTATTAATAATGTTGAACCTACTATGCAGTGTAATATTTTTATCTGTTCTTGAAAACTATCTCTACTTAACTGACATTTATAATTTTGTATTAAAGATATTGCTATCTTTATCTAGTCATGATTAGGTTAAAATATAGGTCAACAGATGGCTCAGTGGAAAAGTTTCTTATCAATGTCAGAAGAAACTTTTCCATTTTTTTATTGGATTGATAGTTTATGTGATTGTAATTTTCTTTTGTCTCGCTGCCACACTACTTGACATAGTGGCAGTGATTTTTCCTAGTTTATTAATTATCAAAATATTGTTACTTCTTAAGGAAAATAAATTCATTATTTCATTTTTGTGTAAGAGGTACAAATGCAAATATATGTTATACATCAATACTGCTATATACGAGTATATGTATATGTGAAATTTTGTGATGCTTCAACGTAAAAACTTCAGTACCCGAAATATAATAAATTGTGTTAAAGGAAAGAATGGTTTATAAATAAACACATTGCTGATGGAATAACATTTATGACTTACCTTGGTGCTGAAATTTTAGATAAGATTACTATAACAGCGAATATAAAAGAAGCATTAAATTAGCACTGGGGAGATCTCGGTGTCACTTTTCCCTTTTTCTTCATTTATCGGAGAACTACAAGCACGAATTTTGATTTATTTATCCGAATTGTTGATAATGTACCTTATTTTTGTTGCTACAATGCAATGTAGTTTTGTAATTAATGTAGTTCTTTTTTTATATTTTATTGATCCTTTTGAGTGATTTACTATGTGACTGATGAAGACTGTAAGCTGAAACTTTATTCTAATATGAGAATGACTTTTATGTGTTTCTTTTTTATCTGTTACGTTTTTAATCAATAGAAGACAGCAGTGTGGCTTAATTTAAAGATATCCGTATATTAGTTGAACAAATTGATGCGTAATTCCTCGCATTTTTGTAATAAGTGCATATTTCGCGTATCACTTTTAACATTAAGAAAAAACCTCTTCTGTGTAATCCTTCAATTCACTATGACACGTTTTCAGTAGGTCGAATTGTATATTCAAAAAGAAATAATTTCGTAAAAATTGAAAACTTGATATGGATTCACGGGAACTCAACTATTGCAATTTAATGAATGCCGAAACCACGGGCGGAAACTGTTCTACATACGGGGAAAAATCGTGTAATACTGTACTGTACTTCCTGGAAACATTTTTAGAAACGTTTTGTGAATTTTTTCGTGGGATGTGCAAAATTGCACGAAAATGATTTTACTTTCTTTGATGTGTCGAAGAGTGAATGGAACTCGTACTCGTAGAACTCCCTTAACACCTAGCTGAGGCCTTCAAGTACACATGAGATCCTCCAAACGTAAGTGTGTTGTCGAGAACAGTTTAACCCGTCCATGAACTTTTTCTGCTTTCTAAAGAGTAGGAGTGAGATTCACGATTATACAGGAGCAATTGTCAGAAGGTAAGTTTAAATGTCATTCCAATTGAAGTTTTGAAACTGTTTGCAAGGAAGCACGAACTAGAATACGCATTTTCCATTAATTAACGTGAACTATTGTGCATTAACTATTAAATTTGAAAAAAAAACTATTGTGTACAAATATCACCTATTTTAATTGTGAAAATAAATATAACATTAAAAGTAAAATTTTAATTAATTTTTCTAGACTTTCAGAAAATCAGTAGTACAAAAAGAATAGTTGAATAAAACAAACCTTTTTATCGCCATAAAAACATACTATTTGTCCTCGTAAACCTAATAGACTTAATATTTCACGTATACCAAAATTTAAGGGGTTTTTGTGGTTTTGTTTACAGAACCACTACTGTTTAAGGCAAGATTCATGCTTAGGAAAGCCTTAAATTGCAGTCTGAATTGCAGAAGTTTTCTATCACAAATCTTTACAGTGGTGGAGCCTCAATGCCCCTCAAGGTCTCTCTCTCAAAATCAAACCTCTACCTCATTTGAAATAATTGGTACTGTTATTCAGTGCTGGTTACTTTCTGTTGCCTCCCTGCGTTTTTGCATTTGGGTGGACAATTGAGCAACCCGTTGACGGTTGAACAGCGCGTCTGTTGTGTCCAAGCCCGCATTTACGAGCTGAAGAAACTCACAATTTCAGATGAGCACTAGTTCTTGGCTGCGAGCTCAGTTGAGCATTCTGCTGGGCTCATTAGAAGGAAGTGCTACAACTTGGAAGAACGTTCGGAGACTGCTGGCGAGGGACGAGGTGAGGAATTGGGGATTGGAGTGAAGTAGATGAAAGTGCGACGTGAGAAGAAAGAGAAAATACGAAGGCGATGAGTTGCCTTGGATGGAAGACAGTCGGAAAAGAGTAGTAGGCAGTGTTCGCGAAAACAGGCGAAACTGTTTCTGCTCCTTTTGAGTTGCTTGTTCTCATAAATACATAAAACAGTAATTTAAAAAAATTTATTGTCAAAAAATAGTACACACTGCATATGACCACGTGGAGGACAGCAACTAATTTTAGTATATCCGGAAACAGTAATCTCCGGAAGTAAACAAGGGACCATCCCATCAATTCCGATCAAGGGCCCTAAGGCAGAGGCGGATTCAAAAAATTCAGCAAAAATTCCTAGATAACATAAAAAGTTACCTGCGAGTTATAATACTGATAAAATGTCAATATGCTTGTAATTTAACGCAAAAAATGTACATATACAGATTATTATCGAACTATATATTATTCTGAGTGTAGTGTTTAAAAATCAAAAGAATTGAAATAGCACTAAATTCACGATTTATTGTTACAATAAACATGCCCCTAAGTAAGCCTATAGAACCTGTGTAAGAAATCCGCATCTACCCGAAGGAAAACCGGAGCAATACCCGGGCCAGGATGGTTTGATTGATTTCAATTTTTTTTAAATTGCCACTAGATATAAATTATGTACTTTCAGACTCACTTGAATATACAATAGTCAATTTAAATCATACATGTACGAGTATGTTGTTTGACAAAATGTTAATGCATACTTCCATACTATCCATTCTAATATATAAATGCATAATGCGAAAGCATGTGTCTGTTTGTTACTCAATCATGACTAAACCACTGAGCCGATCGGGATGAAATTTAGCAAGGAGATAGTTAAGATGTTCAGGATGAACTTAGGCTGACTTTTATTTATTAAATCTATGAAAAGATAAAATATGAAGTTGAAGATAAATGTCGATGAAATCAGGACGGAAATCGGCCATATTCACTTACGCTGCGTAAACGGTTAGAGATGGATGACAACTGAGTGGCAATATTGTTCGCCTCAAAGAGTTCTACAAAAACGTCTGCGACAGCATATGTCTATCTGCTAAAGTTAATTTAAATTATCGAAAAACGTTATGAAAAATATAAGTGTTCAAATACTTCAATTTATTTGAGAAATTTAATTAGGAAAAAATCAATCTTCCTCAAATTTAGGTTCTTTGTTTTGTGCATTTGGACGAATTGTTTTAAAAGATTTTTTTATTTTTTTGTGGGGCTTTAGGGCTCGTCAACATCAAAGGTCGTTAGAGCCCTTAAAACTTGTACAGGTAGGGAAAATGCAGTTACGCACTAGGGAGAGCCAACATGACTCTCCCGGCGTGTGGGACTCGCCGAATGACTCAGCCATACCCACTAAAAACCCTCCTGAATTACAACTCAAAACTGAAATCCCAACATATGTCTTTACTAAAAACATTTTTAAAAAAAGAAGAGGAAAGAGGAAAATGAAAGATACCCTAGCCCTAATAGCGTCGGGATCGAAAGGAACAAGAGGTGAGCAAGGAAGGTCAGAAAAGAGAAAGGAAGGAGCATGGCACAAGTAAGTGGAAGTAATGCCAGACTCAGCTCGGGGCCCCGTGATCGCCAAACACGTACTTACTCGATGTAAGTCCCCTGGGGGGTGTTTTAAAAGAGTTTTAATGAAATATTGCAACCGGGCTGCCGCAGTTGTATCTTGCATCGGAAACAAAATTTCGACCTGCGAAGCTTCCGGTGAGTGGGTTCGTTGGTCTAACGTGTTAAAAAATTTCCAGTCAATGCCGGGTTATCACCTACTATTTTCATAAAGCTATGTGTATATGTTAGACACATTTCCATGGACGTTTATAAATAAAGTGAGACACCCAACAAATGTAAAAATTGATAAATTTTTCAATTATTAAGTAAAAATATATTAACCCTATCTTCAATTATTCTGCATTTGACATATTATAAAACAAAAGGTTTAACGAAAATTCGATTTATGAAGTGATAAGTTATGAAATTTTGAATTATGAAAGTGATAAAACTGCAAACCAATCGCAGCTTCAAATTAAATATTGTAATATTTACAACCCATAAACGTTTGAAAAATCCTCATTTACACCAGTATTTACTTCATTTTGCTTTGCAATATCAGCCTTTTGCATCGAAAGATATATTGTATACGAACCCTGCGCTAATCGTGTAATGATCATTCGTACACCTCTTCCTCCGGCCATTTAACCGCGATGCATGCTGGCAGTATTATATAAAAAATCACTTGAATATGAGTGTATATCATATTCCCTACTACATAATTTAATCAAAAGGGGATTATTTTAGGAAATATGACGATAATTGGAGAAACATGTAGTGTGCGAAGACAAGTGATAAATTGTTATCTCCATAAGAAAATTGGGGACATATGTGGTATACTATATTTATCAGAATTCTTCTTCATTCACTACACGAGTTATTTTAATCAAATCTTAAAATAGTAGACAATAGTGTAGTACGACGCAAATAAATCTTAAAACCCCCTTTGATATCTACTGAAAGTGGTCATCATATTCAATAGAAATATTTTAAAAAAGCAAATTACTTAAGATATTTACATTTTGGCAACATAAAAATACTCACATGTTCCTCATGCAAAGCAGTGTCCATGGGAAGATATTAGTGATGTTTACGTCTGTTATCATTATTATATGATTATTAGATTTCTCGGCCTTCTATTCACATATTTCGCTTCATCCAAGACCTTCATTTGGCGTTAACATAAATAGTGCAGAATAATTTAATAGCATGAAAGTAAAATTCTCCGCTTCTAACACTATGAAACGATTACAAACATATTGACATAATATATGTATTATTACTCGCAGCTAACTTTTTATCTTATCTAGGAACTTTTGCTGAAATTTTTGAATCCACCTCTGCCTTAGGGCCCTTGATCGGAATTGATGGGATGGTCCCTTGCTTGCTTCCGGAGAGTAAATTAGTTTTTTTCCCTCCACGTGGTCATATGCAGTTTGTACTGTTTTTTGACAATAAATTTATTATTATTATTATTTAATCTTTAGGACACTCTTGTCATGTCTTATTCTCAGGCAGAGTTAGATTTCTATTTCATTATTCTTAAAATGATGTGAGAAATATAATACAAGTACTGACCTTTTGGAACCTAGTGGTTTCATACAAATACCACTTTTTGAATATCATGTTTGTACCGCTCAACACATTTCTTTCCATGACTTCTATGTTCCTATATTCTCCTGATATATGAGCACAACAGAGGTAGATAAATTTATTCCTGAAATATTGTGTTCAACTGCACACTAACTAATATTGATTTATTATTGTGACGTATAGCTTTCCCGTGCATCAGAAAGCTCTGCTTTGTAGTATTTTTATAATATTCCTACATCTGAAATTTAATATTATATTTTTGTGATGTGTTTAGTGAATATGGTTTGTAAACAACAAAAAAAACATATTAGTGTCTCATTTACATGTCACATGAAAATACTTTGGTGATTTCATTCGAAAGTACCGTGTAAGTAGGGCTTTTAGGGTCATAAACAACCTACTAGACTTAATAGTATTTAGATCGTGTACTTATTAGGCCTAACATTGTTGTGCCTATTTATACTGTACTAAATACTAAAATGTGAAATATATGCTCGTCAAAAGATATCGAATTGCTGTTTTTCTAATATAGGCCGAAAAATGGAGTATGGCTAACAATTTTGATACACTCTCAAGATATTAAGACTTTCATGGTTTTTGTGGAACTATGTATTTCTTACATTGCTACCTTTTGCGCCTTCGACATTTCAACATTTTCTCAAATCATGAATTGGAAAAGAATGATCCATCCTCGAACCGAGATGGGTTTTCTGGTACTTCGATAACACTTTCTCTTCTTTTTTCATTATCATAAAATATGTAAATGTTGGTGACCCTGTTACGCTGCTGCTGAATACTGAAATTCAATGTCATATCTATGTTATCCGGGCATTCAAAATAGCATTGAAAAAATACACGATCCCGGAACTAGAGAGCTATAGAGGTGGTTTCATTGCGGTGCTGTAATATTCCACTGTGGTCCCAAATATCTACGCGAGAATAAAACGAAGCACAGCGAACAAGGTCGACAGTGTCGCGACTTGCGGTGAACGGAGTAACTTCCATCGAAAGTCGGTATGAGCGAATCGCGAAAAGGAACCGTAATAACCCGGCTAATGAAGTACTTTGGAAAGTTCAGGCTTCGCAGGATCGTATGAGGGGTAATTACTAGGCCCGAGGGATTATCGGACGCTGCAACGACAGATCAGAGCAATTCGACGCAGCCAATCGTTGCAACCGAACAGCGGAGGTAGCCCACTGTGTGTTTTGTACTATGACTGCTTTTAAATGTCATCATTACAAAAAAGTGTTCCCTTTTCGGGTTTCTCGTATACCTGTGTACTAAGATTTATGTAAAATTTTGAAGCCACCCTAACAAACACAAACTTGATGGGGAAACCGTGAAGTTTTTTTCACTTATTGGATTTATAGTGGTACCCCTGAATTATTCAAGCTGCACAGCGTTGCCACTTTACCAATTGGAAATTATTGCAATGCACTAACCATGCAGACATGTTATACCCTATGTTTCCAGCTATTTCGAGAAATTTTTATTTGAATTTGACTTTCATTTGTAACATGCTCCTCACATTGCTCGATGAGATATTCGTGTGCCAAGTGATTTTCATCTTGATTTCTTGGCTATTCATAATGACATTAACCTCACAAAAAAATAATCTGAACACAGATTGCAGAGCCATTCCAGAAATTGCAGTTTCGCCATGCGTTCGAGGTTCATCTCAATGAAGTTGGCATTTTTTTTTCCTTCCGTTGACAGCCATATTGAATTTTTACATCCACTTTTATATGAATCGTAGTATTCAAAGTTTTATACGAAAAGTAAACTCATTCCAGAGAAAGAGATAATATCGCGTTCGTTTGATTCTACCATCCATTTTAAACATGATGCTATAGATAAAACATAAATCTAAGAAAAAACATTTCTTCTCCGTATGGACATACAATGTGGATTTGTATTTTTTTTCTCAAAAATACTAGGTAAAAATTCGTTAGTATTTTATGCAAACAAAATTGTGAAACTGTACAATAAAATACGTTGTAGTTTACTATTTAAAAAATCTAATACCGATGTATCCACATAAACTAATTTACTCAAGATTATGTAGTAGTAAATAATTCGTATATTTAATGTAATTATCATTTAAATATTATCTTCATAATAAATGAGATCCAAAAAATTTCACTACTATCGACTCCGCTTTGAGTCAAACACCTTATGATTGACCTTGAATGGAGTCAAAACGTAGATAAATTACAATAATACAAATCATCTTACACATTAATACGCAAATCCTCCAGAAAATTTGCGTTCCTTTTCTACGTAACCGGGCGTAGCAAATCACACAAATGAAGTATCGTACTTCGGAGTATTAAAAGGTGTGGTGATTTCTAATTGTTTCATCTTTCAACGAATTCGAATTTTCAGTGTTTAAAAATTACATCAAAAAAGAATCTACTTGACTCATTTATTTAAAAAAGATTCTCCTTTATTACTTGAATCCTCCGAACAAATGTCAATCTTCACGCGCCTGGTGTGTACATATATATATATATATATATATATATATATATATATATATATATATATATATATATATATATATATATATNAAATGATCTTCCTAAATAAAGGTAAACGTTCAGATTATCATACAGAATGTTATATTAGTTATATTCGATATTCAGTGCGATTTTTCACAGGTTTAGCTAGTGTATTATGATACAATAAAAGATGAGAGAACACGTGGAAAAAATTTACCCACGAAAAATGAAAGGGGAGGAAACGGAATAAATGAGGAAATTGATTTTCCAACAGCCTCAATATGAGGGAGAGAGAATTTGCTGGGAATAGGAAATTCCTCTCAGTCTTTAAAACGAGGTCGACCGAAGTTGAAGAGCAGCGCTTTCGCAAACAAAACTGAACCAGACCCCCTCCAACTTCATTCCCCTTGTTTGTTAGACATACCGTAACTTCATACTGCCCTACGTTTCCTCGCTCCCAGTGAAAGCTCCACCAAATCTTAATTCTACCAGTACTTCTACTACGCGTCCTCTTTCTTTTAATTTCGAAGAACTTATTCCCGGTTCGTGGTTCCTTAAATGCGCTTAGTAAGAAATAGAAATTATTTTGTAATAACTCGTGCTAGACGAGTTTAACAAAAGAAGCCACTCTTTTGTGCTCTCCATTTTTGTTTCTTTACAGTTTATTTTACGAGTGAGGAGAAAAATCAAAGTGGTTTCCCGCTTTTGTCCGTTTTGAAGTATTTATTTTGGTAGCTTTGTTCCGTGTTTGCTTTGATACGGCTAGATGAGTTTATTACTTCACCGCAAGCAGCGTAGCGAGTTTTCTCGCTTTTGTGGTTGCCATGGCGATCACTCCTATGTTGTTTTTAGTTTAAATCTGAGGCACATTTAAAAGAAAAATGATAATATTTTCTGGCCGCCCGTTTGCGATTTATTGATTTCCTGCTGTCTTTTTTGCCATTTATTCTAATAAAATCTCCAACGGTTTACAAGATTAAAACTTTACGTTTAATGGTAATATAATGAATTTTTATGAGTAATAAAACAGGAGTACACATGTTTTACATTTATTTATAGTAAGTTAACATGATACGATTGTTATAGTTGGTATTGAAATATTTCGCAACCATAGGAACCATTAGGACACTAAATAATGTGATTCATTTGAACGAATTTTTTTTTTTTAACTCATTCGAACTATAAGCTTCCTAGATACTTTCTCTCGAAGATATCACCACCTCTGTCGATGTTGTGAAACGTGTTTACGACGCGTTAGATGTTTTTATATTCAGATCAGAATTTTTTTCTTTATTTTTATATTGACAAACACCACTATTAGATATAATGTTCTCGTACGAGTATATACAAATTCACTAATCATTAGAGAAATAATAGTTTCTCCCCAAGTTTTCTCTTACAATGTTGAATACCTAAGCAAGCTATTGTAAAAAGAAATAATCAGACGAGATGGACAATCCGAAATAGTTTATTTAATTTTTTAAAACTAAATAACCAATTGTGTCGCGATTTGAAATACGTTGGTTTGATGACTCCAAATGTATGGTTTGAAGACTCAAAGTTTACTTAAATTTAAGGAAGAAAATTTCTTTAGTTTCTCGCATATAAAATAAAAATTAATTAATCAATGGTTTTACTTGATTAAGAAAAATTGCAGAGAATTCCAAATCCTTTAAGACAAGTTGAATTCTAAATCCTTTGAATTTTCTCGAAGGGTTCTTTTGTAACAGAGACGAACAAGAAAACTAAGAAAACAGTTTTCTTTTTTCATTCCTAACTCCACCAATTTACAAGATGTAGCATTGATTCCTTCTGCATTTGCTTTTTTAATTGGATTTTAAATTGGCTAACTAAATTTCTTTTGGTATTTCAATAAAATATTAAGTGATAACATAAATAATTCTTGTTTCCATATATTCTGTTACTTTGAATCTTTTCCAGAACAAGTGGAAAGGGATTTTCCGGAAAAAATTATGCAAATTGTCAGAAATCTCACTAAGAAAAACAGATTTTTGCACAAAACAAGGCAGCTGCGAACTTCACATATTGGAACTCAGCTCTCTGCCAAACAATGAATCAGAACGAAATAATGAATGCTTAAGAAATTATATACCTTATTGTCGAAGTATGAGATATGATTGGATGTTAAATTTGCTTAATTGTAAAGATAATTTTCCATTGTTTGAAGGGAAAGAAACACTGAATTTGCAATACGAAATGCACCAGTATTTAATAATGTAATGTAAGAGAAATTCCCTTTCAGCAATTTTGGACGATTTCAAACACAATAAATATTATACTTCTCAACTATTTCACTCCTCTCTGCTTCCACCACCCCACGACTGTCGATTGTTTGCTGGGTCTTCTGCTCACAAAACTTGGACTTGAGACACAGAGATTGCGCTCTGTTAGAAACAATCGGAACCTCGCTTACGACAGCTGACATTTAAGGAAATTTCTGCAATGTGAAGTACAGTGATTAGAATATAATATACTATATCTTTAAAGTGCCAACATCATGTTAATTGTAGTCCGCATGTCCTATACCACACTGAAAAGCACACATACCTGTTCGATCCACAGACATTTTCCCAATTTCCACCTGTTCGTTTAAGCAATAAATTTCTATATTTTTTAACCAAGAGCCAAAACTCTTCCTGCGGCCATAGGGAGCCTCCAAGAAGTTAAAAACGCTTGCTATCTGGAGCGACAAAAACGGTCTTTGCCTAAAAGCAAAAACACAGGCAATCATTTTCAAAAGGAAGAGAAAAGACTTCTCCAACATCCCTGAAGTCACTATCAACTCAATGCCAATACCATGGCAAAACATAGTGAAATATCTAGGTCTCATCCTTGACCGAAGACTAACGTGGAAACCCCACATACTAGACCTTAGAAAGAAGCTTCTCCAAAGATTGGCTCGCCTGTCCCCTCTCCTCCGCAGCAAAGTCATTCAAATGAAAACAAAACTAAGGATCTAAAAGACCTGTATCCATAGTCTTGCTCTCTATGACTGTGAAACGTGGGCCACGGCAATGAAAACACTTCATGACAAGCTCCTGCGCTAAGAATGGCAGTCCACCCGCCGAGAGGCACGACAAACCACTGTGAGACAAATCACAAAAATAGAGCCTTTACATATCATTCTACATACATGAGCCAGAACGACATTAGAATCCGCCTTCACCCATGCCTCCAGAAATCTCTTTTACCACTTCCGACAGCACCTCCTCCGCCCCTGTCCCACAGGAGCAAAACGTTATCCCAGTGACTTCCTAAAATTGCCCCCTCTATACATTCCTCCCTAATCTACATTCTTATTCAAAGACCTTTAGCCTTCGTTCTTCAAATCTCATTTCCTACTCCACGTTCTACTTGCATCGCAGTCCTCTTTTTTCAATTATGATACAGCATCTCCATAACGCCACCTTATGCGGCATGCATAACTACTTCTTGAGATCAGCTGCCCAATCTTTCAATAAACAAACTCCATTCCAACCTCCAACGAGCTTCCGCGATTATGAATAGCCAAACCTCATTCTTCTCCCCAAATCTGGGGCAACAACTTCTTCCCTTCTAATTACAAAGTAGCACTGTATGGTAGTGGCTCGAGGAACTAAGGTTCTGTCAAATCCCACTCGTTAAAAAGTCACCGGTGCGCCGACGGACATTTAACGACATCAAAAACAAATAAAAGTGAAAGTGCGCGAGTGAACATTACTCCATTGTACAAAAGCACGAAGAGCATGCTAGCGTGCAGGTGTGACTGACAAAATTTATGTCTCTGAAGGTTCATTTACATCTTACAGCAGCGTTCCTGGTTGTCATGGTTGTAGAAGCAAATATGTTGGATGAGGTGATCAACTACCTTTCCCTGCTGGGAAGATTTAATTATTGTTTTTATACATTTTAGATGTTCAAACATCTGGAATTTAAAAATCATCGTCGTAAGAACGGGGTTAAAATATACGTTATATTTAAAATAATTGTTTATACCAAATTTACTGTATTAAAAGTTTTAAAACGAAACAAAAAATCTTATTTCAAGTTTAAGAAATAATGTGTATGTCTTAGATTTTTTATTTCATAAATGGAAGCGAATAAAACAATCAATTTAAGTTAATTTAATAAGTTAAAGACATTATTTGCGATGGAGACTATTTTCTTTTTAAATTTGTTGGTAGCACGTAATCTAATTTTATTATATTATACTATAAGCTTATTATAATTATTGTTGTTATTATTTGTAGTACATTCAAGAATAACACTATCAGTCAATTCTTTCACCAGAATTTGAGAATTTTTGCATTACAAGATATATTACCACATTTTTATTTTTTAAATGGAATAAGATTCCTAAGCAAAATAGATAATTTTGTTGGAACTAATACTTATTTCATGGGATAACTTTTTACGAGATAATTTTTCAAATTAATGTTTGACAGATTTATTAAATTTTACGATAATTTTACAGATACCAAAAGACTTAATATGGAATATTAGTATAATTTTATTATTAAATTTGATGAGATTTTATATAACTGAAAATGTTCCAAAAAATCTTCAATGTAACTTTATTTATAGTATCTGTATCTTCCAAATCTTACAGAAATGACGCATCATTTCACAGAACTGTAAAGTCGAAAATATATCCCATATAAGGAGTGATTTTGCTTCGGAAAAACACATGAATTCGTATGCTTAGCTCACATATCGCCTTAGGATAGTGCTGAATCTTGGATAGATTTCTCAGGAAGCCCTCAAGGCTCCCTTCTTGACTCTCTTATCTCCCAGGCAGTCCGTCCCTTCTAGTGCCCCCAGTGGAACCAGGCCTCCTCGAAATGTCCTTAGCCATTCTCCACCGCACCCTCGTTCATATGTGCTCCCATCATGACGTTTTCTTCCTCATACGCATGCTTTTAACCTGCAGCGCAATGTCCTCCCGCGCTTTTGTGCGCAACATTTCTATAGAATCGCGAATATCAACCTTTACACACAGGGACAACGGTCACTGAGCCATGTCTACCAAGCGTACGCAGCAACCACCAAGTCAGATACAATAGGTCTCTGCTATATTTCTGTTTTGTGCCGGTTGAAAATAGATATGATAGCGGTGGTTTAGTATAAAATCGTAGTACTATGCGATATTTTGCGGTGAAGCAATTGAGGACCACTGAATGCAGATGCCATCGAATGGGTTGAGTAATCAATTCAAAATTGTGCGTGGTATTTCATCAAAAATACGACAAACGGATTCGCTGAAAAAGTTCTCTCATTTTATTATCAGATTCATTCCGCAAAAAAAGCATAAAATATTTTTCTTCAATGAGCCATTGCTTTATGATTCTAGAAAAGAAGGAAATACAAAAACGTTACTTTGACTTACTCAAAATTCTTGAACGCAATATCAGACCTCATATTTTTTTTAATCCTTTACTTAAAATTATATTTCGCATCGCTCTTTATAATGTGTATACTTTTCTTTATATCATATACTTTTTTGCCTCCAAATATCTTTTTATTTTGATGTATATTTATGTTCATAAACTGTCTCGTTGCGTCATTATTATAGAAGGAAAGATAGCTATCTATGTATACATTCATTGTAACGAGAAAATTGATCAACTAACCATTGTATTAATTTGGATTGTATTTTCAAAATAAAGTAGTACGTATTCTTCATTTCTCTTTTGAAACAAAAATTGTGTTTTCTGTGGACTGTAAAGTACATAGAACTCACAACTAACTTACATTAAACACAACCTCAGACAATCTCTATAGGTGCTGCAGTTCTCAATATTTCTTTAAAAGCTAATAAGTTTACCTGAGAAAGTTTCATCCTTTCATCTTTCTTCATCTGTGATTGTACGGAACTCATCATATGTCCCAAAACTCCACGTGAGAAATTGGAGGTGATAGAGCACATTAATAGGAGCAAAAAGTGCGCGGATTGGAGAATATGTTCTACATGGCGTCTCGTCATTCCTCACGACGTCAGTGTAAGGGGTGTGTCGCTGTTAATAGGCAGAATTTTGAACATCTGTTGTAATTTATTGTTGAACTTTTAATCCCTTCTCTCTTTCTCGATTCCCCACACCAAACTTTACAAACTATTATGTCTTATTTTCTTTCTCTGTCTTCGTGTAATTATATCTCCTCCTGGTGACAGATATGTTCATGTGTATTTTTGTTCTTGTCACGCTTTCGGTGCCCCTCTTTATCTAGTTGGCCGAACAATGGGGCCCGCAGGTAACCTCCAGGCGTGGGAGATGCCTGGATGAGAAGGAGCTCCTTATGGGAGCGGGTTGCCCTAAGAGGGAGGAAAGGATGGAAGGTTTGAACACAGTGAGACTCTGTCCTTTCATTTATTATTTATTTATTTAATGCCCTTTGCCGAGATTCGGGTCATAAGGCCTGTCTTCCACCTAACCATTGGACTTGAGCAAGGCAATTGGGAAGGAGAGATGTTGAATTATTGGGGAACTTGTGGTACCGATCAGACATTTGTCTGGAGTTGGTAAGGGAAACCTCAGCTGAAAACCTCACCTAGTTCGGCCTAGCAGAGTTTGAACCCACGCTCTACCAATCAGCGGGATAGCGGAAGCAATGACATTACCACTAGACCTCCGCTGTCAGTTTAATGACTACTCACTCAAAAAAACGCGGGCGGCGAAGAAAAGGCCACGTCAGAGTGTCTCCAGAAGTTGTCATCGTCATCCTTCAGTCGACTCTAAACGGCAGAGAGAACGACAAAAGTGGGGTCTGAACCAAGGTGTCGGTAACAGAATTGGGAAATAAACTGATCGGGAGTCACCGCAGTGCCTCTGTGGAAGTGGTGCGTCCCCTGTGGGGGTCTGATGCTGGGTGCTCAGGTAGCGCTCAGTCTCTGCCCCCGGCGTCTACGAACTGTCTCCTTGAATACGCTCTAGTATGGTGGATCAACACTGTCACCTGACATCGTTACCCAGTTCCTGCGGTGCGAACCGCTTCGCATTCATAACATTCCTATATTTTATGGTTAATGTGCTCCATCATCCCTTCAATATTGTTTCGTGAATTTCTGGGACATCCTGTATATAGAACAGAGACTTTGTGTGCATGTCTTCACCGCATAGCGTAAAGACAGATAGATCAAAATCTTCGACAAATTTTCACACGCGTTCTGCAAAAGGGATCCATAAAGATGACATAATTTTATTTGAATTTCACTTTTTTTAACTTTGAAGCGTTTTCTAGAAAAAGTCGCGATGCTCAAAAAGATAACGAAAATGTACTCCAGCTTCGTAATTCCACACATGCCTTCTCTCCAGAGGACCTAAGTGCATCACAAAGACAATTTGAAATTCGACTTTGATAATTTTGTATCGAACGTTAAATGTTTATTTTTATTTTCTCGCCTAACACTAAGGCACTAAGGATCAGAACTCTGAAATTTTGCTCACATTTTCTCCAGGGTCGGTTTTTATGGGTCCTCGAACAAATTCGAAATTGATTTATAAATTAATTTAATTTTACCGTTTGTGTGTGTGTGTGTGTTAGCCGCATAACGAAGAG
The DNA here is from genome assembly GCA_002313205.1 of Laupala kohalensis. Taxonomy (NCBI): domain Eukaryota; kingdom Metazoa; phylum Arthropoda; class Insecta; order Orthoptera; family Trigonidiidae; genus Laupala; species Laupala kohalensis. The sequence goes on from NNCF01127306.1 coordinate 305,895, forward strand.
GCCGAAAGACTTCAGAGCATCAAAATTTGATACAGGAGTTCCTCGGGATGGTTTCAAGTGCACAAAGCAACAATTGTCTCAAAATTCGATTTAGATATTTCTTTATTGAATTTTTTTTTCGCGAGCGTAGTGATTTTACGGCCCAAATATATGAAATTTGGCTGTTTTACAAGAATAGTTCCTGTGAACTAGGGAAACTTTTTTTCGAAAGATATTTTCGGTTTTCAATATTTAATCTTTTTTGTCAGACGCGGAGCGATGAGACCGAAAGAATGCCTAAGCTCAAAGCTTCGAAAATTGATACAGACGCTCTTCAGGGTGGGTCCAAGTACACAACGTACCGATTTTTTCAAAATTATATTTAGATGTTTCTTACACGCATCAGTGACTATTATAACAGAATAAATGAACAACAATTTGTAATTTCACGGTATAGAAGCAGCGTGTTGTGGTGTTGGGGTCACAAAATAAACACAATAAGACGTAATATTCATGTTGTCCCATTAAGTTGATTACAAAAGCAGTTAATACATTTCATAAATGCTATGGTCAAAGTAGGAGTCCAGGATTCTATTCCCGTCTCGTCACCATTTTCACCCGGCTGAAAGTTATCTTTAATTCTTGTGTTACGACGCGACAATATTTCATATTGTAAATAAATCGTGATTTGAGAGTGATTTACAAGTATGTTGCTTATCTTAATAATAATATTTTGTGCCTCTACTATCGTTTTGATCACTGTTCGTGTTGGTCGCTTTAAAATGTCAGCTTGGAATGAGCAAAATGAAGAATAAAATGTTCCTATAAACGTTATATGGAAAACAAATTTAAATATGAAACGAAAAGCATGTTACGAGAGTTTGCTTAGAAAAGTATAATAATAAAGATGAAATGGATCATTTAAGCTTTAATGAAATACAACTAAACATGAAAGACGTAAAATTGATGTACATCTGAATAAATAAGGAAAAATGTGCGCACTGAAATATCAATTGAAAAGTAGACACTATTAATTGACAACTGTGATTCACCCAAATCATATTTCAGTGCCAGTCTTCTTGTCAGGTTACAACACCTCTTATTATTTCAGATACTTATTATTAGTTAGTAACTGTCTGCTACTGCTGAAGTTACGAAGGAACATTTATGTCAAACTACTTTCAAATCTCATTGTATCTCAGTGGTAGTGGAAGGAACTAATGTATTTCAGGAGTATTAAACAAATTAATTCCTGCCCATAAAGCACATATCAGTAACTGAATATACGAGTTGGCAGAGATGGATGATGAAATAACATCATACGTGTTCTATATCTTGAATATTGTTATGTAATGTAAAATGACTCGGGTTCAGAGTAAATAAAATCTTAATAACGAAGAGTCAGAAAAGCTCGCTTTATTTTTCCAGCCCATTCTCTTCACCTTCCACTTCCCAATCTCACTGACCAACTTTTTACATTTCTACTAAAATTAACTAGTATCAGAACAGTATCTATGAAGTACTTGCCATTAACATAATTTATTTCTAGTAATAAATTATTGTATGCACCTGATATTTGCTATATTATTTCTACATCACCATTACACGCAACTTAGCGTAAAGAATTACGAAAATAAATGGTGCAGTGGGAATGGGATTATTGAAGTTAGGTGGGAATAAATATTTAAAAAATATTTCATAACTCTAATGTTTCGGCTGTTATTTCAATCATACTCGGGGCTACAAATAGAACATGAATATCTGTTATAAATATCGATCTAAATATTTCCATGGAGATAAATGAACATCGTACGTAAAAAGGAGCTTTACGACCTGCATTACTCAATTCAAAGAATTTTCCATGAAAGGCACTCAGATGTAAATAAATTTTACTAGTTTCATGTTTAGTTGTAGTTCATAAAACATTACTATAGCGTATACTTTGTTTCATTGACTGACTTAAATTCTCCATTTTAGATTTTATTATTATAACTCGTTGACTATCCGGGGATTTTCCTTAGACTAATCTTCTTTTACTCAGGAAAAAATAAAATTTATCTATGTTGCAAGATCAAAATTATTTTATTTGCTCGTTTTTTTAATATGTGCAGCGTCCTAATTTTTCAGATGCATAATAATACAAATTTATTTCAAAACTTGACTGTATACATTACGCCATCTCGCGCTAACCGCGTCGGTCGAATTTTCGCTTCCGTGACATGACGCGGCTGCACTGTTTCAGTAAAATTGTCGTAAAATGAAAACTATTCGTCATGTTTCACAATTTAAAGATGTTTATTTCATTATTGTTGCAATCAATAATTTAGGTTAATTTTTGTAGATAGGCATGTACTGTCGCGATCATTTTTGTAGAACTCTTTGAGATGAACAATATTGCCATGCGTAGTTATCACCTAACTTTAACCGTTTAGGCAGCGTAGGCGAATATAACTGTTATTTTCCGATTTTATCGGCATTTTTGCCCAAAACAATTTCTATCTTTCTTTTCACACATTTTAAAAATAAAAGTTAGCCTATGTTCATCCTGGTCATCTAAACTATCTCCAAGCCAAATTTCATCACGATCGGTTCTGTGGTATGGTCGAGATCAGGTAGCAAACTAGCAGACACGCTTTCGAATTGCACATTTATATATGAGTATGGATTATAATATTTTTCTAATCAAACTGTCGTAACATGCTTTTCATTATATAATAAAATTATTTTTCCTTCGTAATATGCTCATTCTTTTATTGGGAATTTTTCTAAATGTTTGCTCATTCCCAGCTGGTATTACTCATGATGATGCAGAGTGTAGACCGTCATTTAATGTACGATGTGTATTTATCTCTATTGAGTTAGTTCGGTCCATGTGTGTGTGTTCTCATTTTATCCCTGAGGATGACTGAAATGAACATTGGAGTAATTAACTATTTTTATTTATTCTGACCGAACTGCAAGAAACCTATCCCCATATTACTATTATGGCCAATAACCCTCCTAGTATGTAAATGGTGAAGACAATAATTCAACTTTTAGTATGGATTTTATTACCACTAATATCCGACCCATGAATATTTAACGACGTCTACCGTTTTTGTAGATGGCCATACAACTTGTATTCTGTAAACGTAATATTTTCAGACATGTGATTTAAGATATAAAAATTTCATAATATAATTAAAATTTCATGTAAACTTATTAAAGCTGTGACTGACACTACATGAAACTGCTTCTGGAATGACACATATTGATTGTGAGATGGGTTTGGGATGAAATAATTGATAGGAGAATCTCATTGTAACAGTCTGTGGAGGTAAAATAAATGAGAATTGATTATTCAGTTATTAATTTCTCAACCCTTGAAAGCATTTTAAAATTCTATCTGGAATAAAGAACTCTACCTCACTAGGTTCCCAACGTACTTTAACTATTACGGTGGCAAATATAGTTCCCCAATTTCTCAAATTTGATTCCCGTCTCACTCATTGACTCACTTATATTAATGATTTACCTTGGTCTCAGACAAAACCTGTTTATATGCAACATCACCTCTGGTTTCTTTTCTGGATTTTCACTGTGGTATTGAAAAGAACGATTTGCAGAATACAAATAACACAAACAAATGGGCAAAACGTCTGAATGATTTTTTTTTAAATTCCAGCCCACTGATCACTAATTTTATATATATATTTTTTTATCTAATGTCTTATGGTGAGGTTAAGGCTATTTGGCCCGCTCTTCCACCTAACCGAGACTTGGGTAAGGGAATTGGGAAGGAGAGATATGGGATTGCTAGAGAACGTATGGTACCGAATCGATATTTATGTGGAGTAGGTGAGGAAAACCCCAACTGAAAACCTCAGCAAGTTCGGACGAACAAGGTATGAACCCACGTGTTACCGCTGAACGATATCGAGTTAGCGAAGACACCACCACTAGAACACCGTTGTCGTTAAATAAGCCATTGAGACATCCATTCGTCAGTGTTGTGTCTGATTCTCAGCATCTTGTTCGTTCCTCTATTAAAAAATGGTTTCAAAAGGAATATAAGGATACAGCTGAAGCCGAGCGAATATGCATACATCGTTAAAACGAAAATATTAGGAGAAATTTATTTCTACCAAACTGGCTAGTAAACGTTTTGCTCCAATTCTCTTCAGACTTTCAGTAATGTTTGGCAAAAACCACAACATTGGTTTTGGATATTCACAGGTATTTAGAAGGTCCAGCTTTACTTCGGTGGTGATCATCGTCATTCGACTTACAAATTGCATAGTGATGGCGTTGAAGAGTAAAAACGTAGGTTTAAGATGATCGATAACATGAACACACTCTTGCATTTCTCTAACGCAAAATTGACGACAATTCAATTATACCTTAGATTTTTAACAAATTTAAAAATCGCTTAAACTTTTTTAGTTTTAAGGTTCCTTTACAATTTAAAATATAATGTGTCTAATGATACTTCATTTTTTGTTATGAGTTAAGTATGGCGGGGGAAAAGAGATTTACAAAACTTTTCCCTTTATAAACAAGGTAACGCGTTTAGAATGTAGAAAATGACCTGCATTTAATTTGACAGTTCATTTGTTTAGTGCAATATATTAATTTTGAACACATGAATGTTCTGATTTGTCTTTATTTTCCATTGACTATAACACGGTTGTATATTTGTTAATTTGATCATTATTTCATTATTCAAGTTCAGTTATGCATTATATGAATAATTTTCGTATATACGATATTTCCAGCTTCTCACAGGACCACTTTTACACATTTACTCCAATTGAATACTAAAATTATACTTTTTAGTCAGCATATTTTCTACTCTTTTCTTATCTTCAATTTATAGTACCTTTTAAATAAACAATTCCTTAATATTCATAGTGTTAAAGACACACAACAAAACCTTTCGGTCAGATCTTTGAACGTTTAAATATAAATATAATAATTTAGTTTCATATCAACGTGACTAATTTCAAATATTTCCATCAATCAAACAATGTCAAGAAGTATGCTTCAGTTGTTATAGAAATTCATCTCCATAATATTTAGTCCTATATTATTTTCTACCCGTTGGCTTTCCGTGGTTCCCAACGGTGCTCTATGAACGAAATAGTCACTCAAGTATATATAACAATAATTGAGATTAAAATAAAGAATAGTCATGTCGGTATATAATTTCCTATTTAATACATTTGATTTTCTTTTGCCGCTACTGATATTAGTTACTGCCAAATAACCGTAACCATTTAATATTTTTATTTTTAGTTACCGTTTCAGTTCATTGAAAGTGAATACTAGGGTTTAGTATTCAACCTTTAGGGCTTCTTTAAGGCGCACGGGCCTTAAGCCCCGCCATATATTGTATAAATTTTTATGTTCAAATAAAAACATTGAATTGAATAGAATTAAAATATTATTTTCGTCTAACATCATTTATCTATTTATTGGGCTATATTATGGGGCTCTTCGCCCACGAATATTGCATGGATTACAAGGAGGAAGCAATGTCATACAGACATGAAATTCAGAAGTGTGCAAAGGAGATGTTTATTGTCGTGGAGTACTATGTACAGAAGTACATCATATAAAACTATGCAAGTGCTGTTAGGAGTAACACCGATTGGTTTGGAGATTGACAAATACTACTTGCCTGGCAAGATTAGAAGGGGGGATGTGATACAATTAGGAAACTGGCACTTGGATCGAACAACGAAAGGTTGGAAAGGTATAATTAGTAAGGAGCTGGTTGAGTGTTGGAATATAAGATGGGAAAAGGTAAAAGAAGGACGGGTAACGTATAAATTTATAACAGATGTAAAATACGGATATAAGAATAAGAAATGGCTCAAACCAACATCACCAGTGTATCAGATCTTAACTGGTCATGGGAAATTTAATGGATATCTGTATAAAGACCAGGCTGTGAGCAAATTGTGTGCTTGCGGAGAAGAGATAGATACAGTCGACCACGTATTGCGTAACTGTCAGCTATTGGATGCAGAAAGAGGAATCTGGATAGGCAAGATAAAGAGACACGGTATATTTAGTGATAAGGGCTTGAGTATATCGCAGCCGAGGAACTGTACAAGATTTTTGAGGATTATGTTAATACGATAATGGAAATTCGAATTATTTATAACAAGTGGTAAGTTCCCCACATCCTCGTGGGAGGAACGGTGAACGCATATGCCGAAGAAGTAGATGGGCCAAACGGGAACAGTCACACAGATAAGACGGCTGAATAAGACGACCCAGGAGGAAAGAAAAGAAAAAGAGAGCAATAGGAAAGAGACAGCAAGCAAAAAGGATAAGCTGTAAGAATATTGAGTAAGAAAAAGAGATAGAAGAAGCCCAAGTAATGACCGAAAGGTCGGCAGGTCGGGTTGATGGAACAATTAAAATGAAAAAAAAAAAAGAAATGAAAACATCATTCATAATAATAATATTAAATTTATTGTCAAAAAAAGAAGTACAAACTGCGTATGATTACGTGGAGGACAATAAACTAATTTACTCTCCGGAAGGAAGCAAGGGACCATCCCATCACTTCCGATCAAGGGCCCGAAGGCAGAGGCGAATTCAAATATTTCAGCAAAAATTCGTAGATAAGATGAAAAGTTAGCTGCGAGTTATAATAGTAATAGAATGTAATTTAACGCAAAAAATTTACATGTACAAATTATTATCGAACATTATCTGAATAATACAAATCTTACAAATATTATCTTAAATATTTTCACATTATATTACTTTTCACTAGTAGAACACGTTTTAGAATTCTTGTGTCATAAAAGACTTTATATTTACTCTCCCAATTCATGCATGTTTATTTTCCTTCTTCTCATGTTCTGTCTCTCCATCCTTCGCTCAGTATCCCGAATTGCCTAGGGATCATTCTCCCTTCGGCGTTCAAGGGGCGTTTCGATCCTTCGTGCGCTCCCTCGCTCTACCGCCCGTCCGTCCGCCCACGCACGCTCCGCAGATTTCCCCGGCGAGCAAAAGTAATACAAATATGATTGATTAAAATACACGGTCGACGTTATGTATTTCGAATTTGAAATTATGAGCTCAGCGTAGACGGAACGCGAGATGACAAGAATCGTTGCGAAACTGAAATCTCGTTAGGTTTCACATTTCGTTGCTCTCTTCCGTCGCCGAGTGAGGGAATTATGGAAAATGAGAAGGTTTCAAAAGTTACTTAGCGAAAAGAAATTTAATCTTAAGATAAAAGATGCATAGGTAAGAGTAATGGATAGATTTCTGAAAACAAAATTTGAAAGATGTTTGTTCTAAGTTATCTAGATGTCTGTGAAAAATAGAACATTGCGGAATAATCCATATTCAAAAAATCGGTTTTGACATGTAGTTTGTACAGAAAAATAATAATTATTTTTATAATAATTGGCCCTTAAAATCCGAGGTAACAATAATTATTTTCCAATGATTCACATCGCATAATAACTGCAAATCTGAAAAACGATGTTAGAAGAAATATAGCAATAATAAAAATTTAAGTTAATAAGCATAAATAATATGATTTAATATTAATTGGGTGCATTTATATGTCATCAACACTGTCGTAAATCAAATCATTCATTCTATTTCAATGAGCTTTGGTATGACTAGAGCAAGCATCCATATTGCCATCTCCTAAACTTTGTTTTATATGCCTGGAATTTCAATTTCATTTCTCCTTTCCTTCCCATTATTGTGGGTTTATTTAATATTTATTATGGTGTACGAAAGCAATATCATTTTTTCGTTTCCTTATTTTCACAAATAACATTGTGCTGTGAACCGAGCTTATACCACTCACGAATCATTAAATTGCCAATTTCAAAATTAATGTTGTAAGTAATCTTATGTTTACTAACAACCTAATTAAAATCTATAACCTAATTCCCTCCATCGTTTTTCAACAGAATTTTTAGTGGTACGAAGTATTAATCTTAAATATGTAAAACAACTTACATGAATTTTGCATTCTGATTCACATGAACTGCCGGAGAGAACGAATAATGCCCAAAATTAGTTGAAGGTAACAATCAACATTTTTCAGTTCTATCCAATTTTTTTTAATACGTCGAGAGATGTGAGATGGGATGATCAACGTTTTAAAGCAAAATACTATTGATATAGTGGACTAACGTATGTAGGATAATGTCATTCAAATCATTCAAACGTCAAATTATCTTTTCCCATAATGCAATTACTTTGTGTATAATTTTATGATCAGTGGTATCTTGTAATAAATATCTAATAGTAATACAAATGATATCAAAAGGAACGTTCTGACTCCGTTCGTAGGTAGCATTGTGTGTCGTTAACATTGTAAGCATTGTATACCTATGACGTACGTGACCATGTCGGAAAGAATGAAATTCGTGAACTCCGGTGAACTCCATACAAATTTGTTGATTATTAATGTAGGTCTCTGACAATAATTTTACCCATTTCAAAAATTCGGGAAATATTTATTTTCATGAATCAATTCTTTTATTCTAAGAGGCAATGTATTTATTCCAAATACAAAGAATTAATCTGTATAAACATATAAAGAGGATTTGTTTATTGTATAAAAATCACAAACAAGTGGAACAAACAAGTCTACTGCAATGTAAATTATATTGTTTAATATCAGGTTAAAGACAAAAATATAGTAATCGCCACAAATACTTAATAGTCAATATATTATTTCAATGGCTGCTAAGGTGTATTTTAAAAGCTAAAATCTATATACTATTGAAATCGTTTATACAAATATAAAAGGTCTAAAAATATTTATACAAATAGAAGACTTTTAAAATAATGAAAGTTCAACAACCCTAATTATTATGAATCCAATATTTTCTTTCTTTTTGCCACATCTGGACACCATATCTATAACCAACAATTCATTAGTCAAGTGTGACTCATGGGTTATAACTTATTTTACACACTCCTCGAATATTTTAAATCGTGCATGCATTGTGTATGTATTAATTTAATAGTCCTTTATTGATTTTTAGAGTAATTCTTTTTAAGTAATTTTCTCAACAGAACCACCACAATAGTAGATATTTAGTTCTGCCGTATTGTTTTCTCTTCAATTCATGTGAAATATTAAGTGCGAGAAACTGTCTTTTGACGCAGTAGGGCATTCATTGACTCCTTGTTTATGGGGATATGAAAATGCAATACACGACAAGAACCCGTATCAAGTCCGAGATTCGTCCAAATTTATGAAACTCTCCCGTCAGAATTCCTTCAACAACTATCCAACTATATTTACTCACCACAAAACACATGAGGCTTTGATCTTCTTTGACGTAGAGCCACCAAAGCAGACGAAAGCGTCTCTAAGCTCCCGTTAAGTAAAAGAAGGGTTATTAGTTTGAAAGTCTGTTAACGATGTCGTTTTTGCGTCGTCCCTCACTCCTTTTGTTGTAATTATGACTTTCTTCCTCATTTGCACAGACGGGGAGAGAGGGACAGGGGATTCCCGATGCTGTCGCAAGTAGTTCCATCTTCCTTCCGCAGAGTGCGGTGTCGGCGGAAGACGCGTCTCTTGAGAACGCGATATTGCGTTACCTGTAGGCGGAACACGATTACTCCTTGAATTCATCTCATGGTGCACGTCACAAACGGACTCATTTCTCACTCAAGATAAACATCGTTCCATCACTTCAAAGACTTTCCTCGCAACCGTATTGAGTTATTTTGGTGAAGCATCTTGCCTTAATTTTCTTTCGCTGGAAAGCGATGCTGTCCTGGGCGTGGGGAAAGAAAACAGCGCGTTGCGGAGGGGTACCTACTGCTCCGGAGAAGTGTACACTGTACATCTCTCCCCATGGAACTATTTTTACTTTCCTGGAAAGGAATGAAGACGATATAAGTCGACGTTTTGAGGCGCGTTTGTGCTGAGGGAACGACACTGCAGTTTGCGATGACGGAAGAAGAGACAAAGAAAACAAATTTGAGAATAAGAGAGTGTAGTTAAAGAAAGTGATCTAGTACAGAGTGTATTAATGATTCTTGAGGGGGCTCCTAATTAATTGACGCCGCAAAAAACTTTTAACGTACAATAAATTAAATTACTATCTTCCTTTGATGCTTGCGTAGAAAATTGTCGTTTGCTTTGCTGGAAAGATATGATATTTTTTTCCAGCACTTTCACCAGTCAAAATGTGATATACAATCAGATTATTATACTATCTAATTATTACATATAAATTCCTCAACTTTGTTACCAGTCATAGATATGAACGTCGTACCGTCTGAATTAGGAATTTTAAAGAGAAGTGGCATAATAACATCGGAAGAAATCACGTTATGAACACCTTTTTTTAAAATTATGAAATTCAGTAAAGAGTAGATCTAACTTTACAGTTGATCTTGAAATGAATGCTTTCACGACCGCAGTCTTCGTTAGACGAGAATGGAAAAAATCTATTATCAGTGTAGTATTGATTCTGGGAATATTAATATCAAAGATGTGCTATAAAATGTTTGAAATTTTAACTAATATGAATACTACTCGTTTCTTACTATTATTCGTTTCGTAAGAAAATTTCATTGTTTTGTTTCTTTTTTTCATTCTGTCTGTTTTAATTTATCATAAAATATTTGTTTTTCCATACCGTTTTATGCTGTTTATTTATAATGGAAATAAGCTTAACTACTAAACATTGTTTTGATAGATTGGTAAGATACAATAATTTCCATTTCAAGAATGTTCTTTATTTATAATATATTGCATATCATATATTCAGAAATACGGATGGTTCAATTGGAGTTCATTCTCGGAAAGAAAAAATACATTTTTGTAGTAATGCCCACTCACAAGCCAATTACGGTTACCCGAAAGTCAATTATAAGAGACTTTTGGGATTAAAATTATTATTAAAGTCATTTACCAGTGATCTCCTATTCATAAGTCGAACAAATGGAGTCTCTTTTTTTTAATCGCTTAATATTGTAATTTTTCATTAATTTAATGGAATTTGCTGTTTACATTCTTTCACTTCTGCTTAATGAGAAATATGCTATACAAAAAATGTTATTGGAGATGATAAAACACCTCAGACTTTTTGTGCTGATTGTATATCAATACACTTCATTTGTAGTCTTGGTAGTATATTTCATAAGTATTTGATAAATTCTAGAAAAAAATATTTCCATATGTCGTATATCTTTCCAAATGAGCCACCTTTAAGATCAGGGGGAATCCGAACATCGAGTATAAAGTTTTAAGAAAAAAATCTATAGTGTGTCCCACTTAAATTTCCAGTTTTAATCCTAACAACAGATAAACAATAGTAAATTGTTATGAGTAATCCATTGGGGATAGTTCACTTAAAAACTAAAGATGCAAATAATTACATAAACGAATATTTTCATAAACGTATAAATATTAACACTATATATTTTAACAATGGCACGAACAGAAACGTAGTTTTAAAATCTGTTCGCAGATTTAAATGTATATTGAGCATAATTACATTTTTTTATTTTTAGAAACCGAATGCGGAAGAAAAATCAGAAACAGAGCTCTATTCGAAATGACCTTCCAAAAGAAATTTCGTAACATTTTATTGTTTAATACTCGAATAAATGCATACTTGGAACAATTTTTGCTTGTAACATTTGCATTTTTAAGCATGCTCCAAACGAGTTATGAAAAATAAATCAGTTTCGCTATTTCTCTCAAATATAATTTTTCCTACGTAAGAGAATGTCGACAGTGTAACGTGACATAAACGATAATACTGCGAGAACAATATACGAGGAAAGCGAATATTTTTTATTTCTTTAACATCCTCCGCTTCGCTTTTATTTCCCAAGAAAACACTGTTTGCAAAGACGCTAGCGCTGTCTCACGGCCCATCATGGCACGACGAACTACCCACCATTTGCAGAAAAGGCTCCCATAACCCACACACGGCTTTCGCGTCCACAGGCAACCACTCTCTGATGACGTCATCAACTCTCGTTTCCTCTACTTCTTTTAGCGTTTACTCTCCCCTGCTCTCCCCTATCTAGCGGAGTTGTTTGCGGGTAAATTATTCTAAAGCGGGTCTTTCATTGCGCTCCATTTTCATCTCCGTCCTCCGGACTCCTGAAATTATTCACCCATTATGCAGCCAGTGCACAGGTTTCATTCCGTCATCTGCATATGATATTAATTGAATAATAAGTCTCTTAAAATTCCTGCGAAAGCACGTTGCTCATGTGGAATTTGCGTTAACAGTGGACAACTGGGTAATTGAGGGTTGCTGTATATTTCCGCTCGTTTGGAGAAGAGGTATGAGAAATTAATAATATTTAAGAGAAAATGTTCTAATTGCGATTTCATGCTATTCCATGGAACATTCGCTTAGACCGGTAGTACTCCCTAGAGAAAAGAAATAATATATTAATTTAATAAATGGTGTATGTTTCTCGTAATAATACGTTGTACGAAAACATAATTCATAAGAAGTGAAAACTTCATAATTATAAAGACACATGACCTGTTTTGACGTAATGTATATTATATGTGTAAAATCATTTTATGTGTATCACATTACTAATATTACACATTATTAAATAAAACTCAACAAGCCTTTGAGTTGCAAGTTCTTTCGTTATGGTATGCTTCATGACATTTCCAGAAAAACACGTTATGTTTATTATTTTTTAGGATTAATGTGTGACACTTTCATGTGAATACCAATTATAAAAAATGTGTGTTTGACTAATTAACTTGTACATATAAAAGGTAGCAGCGTATTTTGATACCACGTTATTCAATTTGATTTCCATATTTTTAATCTATATTATCATGTTTTTTATGAAAAAGTTAATTGAAAATCGAATGAATGTGACCTTTATTATTTCATCATCAATAGCACTATTAATTGCGAAGTTGTAAACAGGTGGGGTCTTCGTATGCTTTTCAACTTGCTATCTCCGACGGAGAGGAGGAGGAATCACGGGATTTTCACTTCCTTGTTTACCACATGCTATTATCAATTCCGTGGATGTCATGAACATTTAAAAAATGATGTCAAGTTTTACGCTCATTTTCTATGTTTGTGATTACCACAAATAAAATTTAAGTTGTAAAGCAACAATTTCATATATTATTGAAATAAATTATTTTTAGGGGCGACCCGTGGCGCAGTGTGTAACGCGCTCGCCTTCTACCTCTACGCCGGTTCAAACCCGGTCCGATCCAAGTAGGATCCGAGGTGGTGGACGGAGCGGAGTTCGCGGCAGGTTTTCTCGGGGTTCTCCCGTTTCCCCTGCCTATCATTCCACCACAACATTCACTCATAATCATTCACACCCATTTCATTTCATAAATCACCGCTTCAGGGGAGGTGCGTTAGGAAGGGCATCCGGCACCATGAGTATTCCCCAGCCAAATCCTAAGAAGCATCATATCCATCCCCATTTGCGCCGACCCCACATTAAGTGGGAAAAGGCTTAAAGTGAAAGAAGAAGAAGATTGAAATAAATTATTTTTAACTTTAAACGTTCATTTTTTAAATAATATAAAAGTAATTGGTAGAGTAGAATAGTCAATACTGAATTGTCTTCAAGATTCCTTTCAACGTATTAATGTATTCGTTAACATTGACTGAAATCTATGTATTCAAATAACTTGTTCGACGTTTCATATTAGCTGAACAAAAACCAGCGTCGCCAAGGGGTCCGAATTCATCTCTTCCCAGATGCTTTACATAATTTCGCATTGTTAGATGAATAGATGACAACAGAAACACCCTACCCACCCTCCAAACTTGATGATGCACAGTGGTCCAGATTTTTGAAAGATGGACATATCAAAAGTACAAAATTTGCTCAGCATAAAAGTGTTTTCGACAGAAGATTGAGTACTAATTAACATTTATCATGTACAATTTTTCATAAAAAAGAGTCCTTTCCACATAAAATATTTAAGAAAAATGTGTATGGGAGAAAATCGATTTTCTTTTTGTCTGTTCAGTAACAAAGTGTAAAGTCAAACCTTACATACTGGTAGTACCTATCGTTCTGAACACCACGACATAACGTCTTGTGTATCATTGTCGCACCAGTGCCTAAAATACTTGAAATTTTAAAATTTCAATCTTAGATTCTTCTTAAATATTTTTCGAGTTTTTGCATTAAAATGAATTTAGAACATAATATTCTTCTCTGACAAACATAAAAAACACACTTTTTGTATATATTGTTGTAATCAATTTGTTGATCATTGAAAGAAATGGTTCAGACTTGTGCAATTAGAGGTACGCGTCCGTGCGCATTGCTTCATTGTCTAGAACAACTATTCCAAATTGCTAATTAGCTTCTCCATACCCTCTCCACTGATGAGTCATCGATGCCGCTGAGTGGCTTCACTATTAGCATTATTCAGTTGGAAGTCTGACTACTGAACGGCGCCTACGCATCATTAACTGATTCTACCCGCAGTGTTTCAAGAAAATGTGTAAAATTCCATTCGGGAGAGTGGGGAAAAGTTTAAATATATTTGAACGTAAAGGTATTTTACAAATCGAATAAACTTCTAAACATAAAAACAAACCTTTTATACATTCAAAAACACATAAATTGAGCTATAAAGTAAAGGAAAATGTAGAAAATGAAACTATAGAAAATAGTCAATACATTTTTAAATACCCATAAATATCTTAAATTGCTGTTAACCACACCGCCAGGTATAAGAATAATCATGTTGTACTGAATGGAAATGGGTAACGGGACCGCGAACCGAACCAAGGACCCAAGTATCACGCGCTGGAGAGCTAACACTGCACTATTCCATTCGTTCTCCGGCCTCCTCTACCATTGTCATTCAACTAGTGTTGACCCACGGACCTGAGAGGTGATCTCAATTCTGAGATACTATCTTTTTGAAGCGACTCCCTTAGGGAGTACTTCAATGTGGGTCGATATTCAACTATTCTGCCATTCGCAAACATACATAAGTGTTAAATTGCTGTTAACCACGTCGCCAGGTAATAGATTAATCATGTTATGTTGAATGAAAATGAGCGATGAAACCGAGAGACGAGAACGCCTCTCAGGTCCGTGGGTCAATTCAAGATGTATGACAATGGAGGACGAGGCCGGAGAAAATAAATTGGAAAATATGTCAAATTGCATTTGTTGCTAAGATATTTCAGATTTACTATGAGATATGTTTCTTTTGCCGCGTGATGGTGTCCTCGGTAATATTTGTTTTACTCACATGTAATTCTTCTTCTCTGATCTGGTTGCAGGCAACGTCTTCGTGATAGCGGCCATTTTGTTGGAGCGCAACTTGCAAAATGTGGCGAACTACTTGATCGTTTCCCTCGCCGTGGCGGATCTGATGGTCGCTTGTCTCGTGATGCCACTGGGAGCCGTGTACGAGGTAAGGGAACAATTTTTCACGAATTTTCGCCCCTCCCTTCTTGCACACCATGGAACATACCTCCATAAAGACGTTCTTCCATACCTTTTTTAATATTTTATCTCATATTAACTGTCGTTTCTATTAAGAGCAAAAATTATGATACTGATAAATCTTGTATTTTCGTTTCCTAATTTAAACTATTTGTTAATCGGAATATTACTTCGTAACTGAATCAATTGGATGGAAGTTATTAGTTATTAGTCTCTTCACTAAACAGGGGAATCGGAACCTACTATCAGCGTCGAGATGCTACTATAATAATTTTCGCGGTCAATTTCAGTGTTTTGTATGGAATAAGAAAACGACATGAGATATTAGGGATTTATACTAATATAAAAAATGAACAGCCGTGAAGAAAAAAATATTACGATTCCAACTCTTTGGACTCTTATAATTGAACGAGATTCTCAAAATGATTGCAAAATTTTAAATAGTAAATATTTAAATTACCAATTTTAAACCCCTTTCCATCTGAAATCAACGTAAATTCAATGCATTATTTAAATTTTATAGCCTTATCATCACGTGATGCTTTTAGTTCGTTTAGGTACACTGAACATCTTAAGGTTCAAGAACAATGAAACATCGTCAGATTTTTTTCTTAATGATTCTTTGTCAGATTTTTAACAGGGTAATAATATTTTCCCACGGTGTTAAAAGCGTAATTTTTGGTTAAATGTGACATCTTTCACCATTTGGGCAATTTAATTCCGAATAAAGATCTATATATTTAGTTTTAAATTAAAACTTTTGATAATTATGTTATATTGAATGAATATGTGTAAAGGGACCGGGATTCGAACCTCATACCATCAACTAAGCGCGCTGAAAACTAGAAAAGATTAAGATAACATAATTAATCTGTTACCTGGAGGTGTGGTTAACCTCAATTTAAGAAGAAACTTTTGTTTTAATTTTTTTCTCATACATCTATCACATTTTTTATCCTAAAAATAAATATTTCTGAACTCTTCGTAAGAACAAGTCTGGCATAAATTCTTAAATAATAAACGGGAATGCCTTTTTCTTTCAGCTTAATTATGTGATCGACAGCTCTAAATATACTGTACCTTCCTTGATCGGTATTTCTTTGAACTTTCTTAATTCACTTCAGTCTACATCGTATCACGGCGGCACTTCTTTAATTAAATAAGTCAGTGTCCTTGTCAGATGCAGATCTCTGTAATGAGATGGATAGCGTTTCTTCTTAAAGTCTGCGAGTTAATCTCCAAAGGATATGGATCTCCGACAGCGTGAGATTTCCAACTTGCCAGTAGAGCGCTCTGGATCCCATGGGAGAGCTCGAGAAAGATTAGAATTGCCTGTAAAAGTCAATGGAACACGGAGACCTACTAAATCTTCACTTGTGATGAATTACCAGTATGCAATGTATCTGACAGTATGTGTTCCTGTGTTTAACTGTAACCTCGTGAGGTGAATTTTTTAAATAGGGATTTAAAACAGAATATGTCTCACAGATCAATGTAATTTAATTTTATGCTTTGCCACTGCGCAAACATATATAGACGGATAAGCCATTTTCAATGGAGGAGTTTTTTTTATTTGCTTATCGCAAAAACATTACGAACATTTAATCTGCGGATATAACGACATATATCAGAAATTTAAACGTGTAATACTACAAGCGTGTAATAATACATAATTTAAACGTGTAATGCCACAAAACATTGTAAATAAGTACATTTATTAATCATTTCGTAATTTTTTTTTCTTTCGAAAAACTAGTTTCACATGAACATGGTTTAGAATGCTTCTATACGTTTACATACAGGGCAAATTATTGATTCCTTTTAAGTAATGTAAGGTACCGCAGGCAATTAACGCTCACCTAATTTTAAATCCTTTTTTTCTGTAAATACTCTTTAAATGGAAAACACAATTTGATAGAAAACATAATTTTAAACTGTGAAAAATACTAGTAGTGAAGTGTAATTATTTACAATATCCATGTCATAACAACTCTTTAAAAACTTGGTATTCGGCGTTATTAAAATAGTGTCTTTATTACCGACCGTTCGATAAATAAGGATCTGGGGACAATAATATATTCATAAGAATTATAACCCTTACGAAATATGAAAGTCACGTAGAGAAATGTTATTATATGAAATTTTATTATAATATTGTTTCTATATTATAATTCAAAGAATTTAACAAATCAAAATTTAAATTTAAAAAACTGTTGGAAATGATTACAAGGTAAGTTACTTGTGTTAAGAAATTTGATTTTTTAGTTTTGGAATTTGAATTTGTAAAAAAAACTGTATTTCCGTTTTACAAAGAAAAAGCCGTGTTGTCTAAACCTACAATGGGCTTCATTAAACGGCATTGGGTAATAAAGCCCAAAACCTACCATTGATGAGAATACTTAAGAAAGGATTTTCTTTTAATAAAATGAGTTCAGGCAATTTATTGTTAAGTTTTTGTTTCATCTTATAGCTAAAATAATATGTTATTTAATTTTATTATTTTATAATTATGATTTGCTTGAAGAATAAAACGCCCGCGTGTAGGCCGATAGACTCAAGACTCGTATTGCGTCCAACTATGATTTTTCTGGGTTTTCATTCCCGAGTGGGCGTTATTGTACATTTCGAACGTTGACATACTAAATTGAAATACGAACGGATTATGAGGAGGAATAACCTACATTATAACTAACTACGAAATTTTACGAAAAATACAGCAAAACAAGTACATAATTAACAGTTTTCTCGGAACGATATTTAAAGTTTCGGTGTCCGTGACTGTGGTCTTTCAGACATGGCACATCACTGGGTGTGCGAGTGACGTGCATTCGGGCTAGTGTGTTCCTGTAAGTGTACACTGTATCTACGTGAAACGTGACGCAAATCACATAAGTAAACGTATGTTTTCTGTGTGAGGGGCGTTATTTAACAGAGGACATTTTTTGCCCCCTGTACCTTATTTGTTTATACTTTACCGATACCAGTCAATTATATACAATTCAAAAATTAACAAGAAAGATGTAAATAAGGGCGAGCCGGTAATGGCACCTGGAATCTCCTGCCTTCAAAGCGGTATATGGTTCCGGGTTCGATTCTCCGCTCGTTTAAATTTTCATCTGGATGCCATTTTTTAACACATTCTCTACGTGTCGGTACAAGGAATAAATATACCCAAAGTGGATCCATAGATTGTGACTGGTGTGGGGTAAATAAAATAATTCTACATTTTTCTTCTTATATTTATATTCAAAAAAATTAAAATAGTTCGATCGAAAAACTCATATTTATTTTTCACAAGTTTATATTAACTAAGAAAGTGGTACTAATACTTGTACGGTCCTGGAATAATAAAGGGCCCACGGAATATTCTAAGTTACGCGCTCTTAGCAGTTTGGATTTGTTAGGTTTGCAACGCCACTCCCCTGCGACAGGGAAGAAGCTCTTCACCTTCGTTCGATCAATCCTAGGAAAACATAAAACTGCTTCCATATTTGGCAGACCAATAGAAAACTAGTACCCATTAAATCGTAACAAGAGAAAATGTTTTATTACGCCACTATTATAGAAATATTTTGTAAATTTATATTATACACGTCTTGGACTTCCATAACAAAAATATCCTTTGTGTTTTTAACTTCAATAAACTTTATTATTCTCTACATTTAAATGATATCTCAAGTTTTGTTGTCTCACAACGCCGTCGTAAGGAATTACACTTCTCCATGAAAGGATTTGCTTCTTACTGCAAATTAATATTGTTTAATCACAGATTTGAATACCATTGCAAGATACGCATTCGTGAGATACGCATTCAAAAATTACTTATTAATATTTTTATAACCTCTGAATTTTATTCAGTGGCGCAAAGAACATAAGGTCATTGGCATCAATTATTGTTTTATTTATTTTAATTTCAAATGATATGCAGCTCTTTTGTACTATTTTTAGATAATCGAAAAAAAAGCATTATAGAGAGGAATTTGGTAAAAAATGAATGAAAAACACTAAATGTTAATTCTAATGATATCTTCAATAATTTTAAACCATTAAATAAAATACTTCTGTAAGAAATGTATTGATGCAAGATACAACACATAGCTGTAATCGTGTAACATATAAAACAATATGTTCAGAGAGTAACATTACAAAAAAGTTTATTTTTGTTCTCATAAAATATAACAGAAGGAACATATCACTTTTATTTAGACTTCAAAATACAATTGACTTGCATTAATTCACATTATGTAAGATTATCAGACAATAAAGCATCGCAATTAATATTGCTTTTTATTAATTATCTTACATTGTCCCAGATATCATTTCATTATTTTATCCACTTTCTTTCGTTACTATCGACATGCCGTAGAATTAATTTATTTCAATAGCAGGGGGCAAACGAGACAATTCTGAAGCATTCTTTATGTAACTTTTTACGAATCAACTTGATTGTTCATATTCGTGAAGATAAATATATTGATTAAACATGGTTTTAAGAATAAGGATAAAAAATCAGCGAAGCAATTGATGAGATAACATTACAAAAGTAAATACAAAGTTATTGTGACTAGTAGTTTCCAGCATTCCAGATTCAGGGTCATTTTTTAAGAAGTTGTTATTTTAACGAACGAACAAAAACGTGAAAGAAATGGGTATCAAAACAATCCGTAAATTTGAAACAAAAACTAATTAAAATATAACACTTTGACTTATTTAACTTATGAAAAACCTGCTCTCAAACTCATGAATGTTACTAAATGTAGATTTAATCTGAGCAAACAAAATTAAACAACCACATCAATAGTATTTAAATTTCAGAATATTTCGTTGTTGGATTTATGCTGGTCTTCGTAGATGAACCTTTCGTTATTTAATAAGAATTAGTAAGATTTCATGACCCGAATTAATACCACTTTAGAATGCATCGTTCTAGAAGACAAAAATAATTTTGGAGAGCGATCGCAACATCAAATTTGTCATCAGCCATCCATTTAACTCTTTTACTACGCGTGCAGAGGAAGTAAACTAGAATAATGGTAATACGTTATTGAAAGCACAATACATTTTACACTTAATAAAGTGTTAAAATCACAAGATTTTGCTTACACGCATTCACAGTGACCTGAAATATTTTTTTTCTCGATATTTTTGACTTGTCATCTCTACGTATTTCTATGGTCTCAAAGATACGTTGTCTTAGTGCGACAATATCACTTACCAGAATATTTTTTCTTTAGTCCTGTTATTTTTTTTTCATAAGAGAAGAAGAAATGATACCTACAGGAAAACCACAAAAATAAGTATATCGAGTTACCAAAATACTTCTGTGGTTCTGGATTTGTTATACGCTTCCGACGTTAATTTTTATAGATAGAATGTTTCTTCCTTATGACTATATTTTCTTGTAAGTGAAGTTACAGACCCCCATATATACGTAATTATAGCCTTAAGGAAATCTGACTAAAAGTCGAAACTTTGGCAGTCCGACTAATATTTCAATATTTATAAATTATAAATGTTTATATTTTGGACATCACTCATTGCTTCTCAGATTGTGTGCTATCTCAGGGTACATTGGTCTCTACGCTATTCGAGTGTTCTACGGGAAGGAGAGATGGGAGTGTGACTAGCGTATTTAAAGGGAATTGAAAAATAGAATTTTACAAGAAAACACAACCACAGACAGAAATCGAAACACAAACAGAACAATTAAAAATGTCAATAAATTCATACTTAAATCATTTATCTACATCTTAATGAAACAATAACAAATTTGTTTAATTCTATAAAGTTAATGTAATTATTGAATTTTCTACGATAGAAAAATACATGTTTATTATTAAGAAGTATTTTTATATTTTGTTCGTTATGAGGAACGTGCTGAAACTGAAGGTTGTGAATAAGGAATTCTAAAAAATACCATTTATCTTCATCATAGGTTTCACTGTGTGGAAATAGCTCACTTCTTTTTTGTTTATCGACTTGGAAACCGAAAAAAAGGTGTAAATAAACAGTCTCCATCGTCCAAAAACGTACTTCAAGAATCTAGGTTGTTTCTTACAACGAACATCTTACAAAAATTGTTTTGTGTTTCAAATAAGTTTTATAAAATACCCACCTAATTTCAATTCGTAGCAAGACATAACGAAAGTGCATATAACATTTTTCTGCACAGAACATTGTGCTACAAAAGTACGTTAAGATAAATTTAAGATGCTGCATTAATATATTTTTATTGAAACTATTGTGTGGTTATAAATTACACAATTTAAAGCATATTAATTTTCTACTCAATATCTTTATGAAAATGGAGTTTGCTTTTACATATTTCTTAACTTTTTTAGACTTCAATAAACAGTGATCTGGTGCACAATCATATCACCCGTATTTCTTTTAACTACAATACAACAAAATATATTGCATAATTGTCATAGAAATTAGAAACTCTAGACTTATTTTCTTTACTTTTATCGTGATTCTCTGTAATTTTTTGTATATTGTTTTCTTCTTAACGGAATAATTAATAATGTAGTCATAGGGTAATTTCAATTTCGAGAACTAAACATAATTTCGTCATCAAATAAATTATTGTATACTATCATTCAGAAATGAACATACTAGAAATACCGTAACTTGCGACTTCATGTAAAGAAATTATTTTATAGAAATGTTGATAAAAAGTATTAAAGTGTACAAAGACGTCGTATACTTAAGATATGTATCAGCGCAATGCAGGTTGAACTTCGAAACTGTTCCAACTTTATCACCTTCAGTTGCTAGCCACATTGCCAGATTGGTCGTAATGCTACGTTGCCGCATTGCCAATAGCTCAGCGAATGTTTCAAGATTTTCCTAAGCAATGTGAGAGCATGAATTAAGGTTTCGTTTATTACAGCTCCCAGACAGATATTTCCCAGCTGATTTGTGGTATAAACCATTTTCAAAAATCAGCGCGCAAATGTCACCGGGGATCGAACCAGCGGCGTAGCGACAGTAGAATTACAGTAGAGCTTTATTTCTCTCAGCCAAATGTATTTTTACCCAGATGAGGTTTAATGTTTGTTGAAAACCTCGTCGTCTCTATCAATCACAGAAATAGGCACCCAATTTAACGTGTTTTGAATCGTTGATTTCGGTCAGTGTAATTTAAAAGTGGCACTTTTTGTCAATCGAACCATTGACATTCAAGTTGCGAGTCCCACAGACCTCTCAGGAGAACTAATAAAGATTAGTATTCTCATAGGTGGGGACTCCCTTGGGAAGTACTTTAATGTTGATCGATATTTTCCCAATTTTTGAGTTCAAAAACATACAGAAATCTATTGAATTGCGATGAACCACACCGCCAGGTATCATATTAAATACATAGAGTGTGTAAGTTAACATTAGCTGAGAAAATCATGAATCAGAATTGATGAAATGTGATTTTCTCAGTCGAGAGTGATATGATATGATATTCACTACAAATGTCGATCCACAAGGGAGTCCCGTCATATTCCCTTCAAGTACTTCCTATTCATATCAACGATGCAAAATTCAAAATATTTCTTTAATAACCGCATAATAAAACATTTTCTCTCGTTACGATTTAATAGGGGTAAGTTCGCTAGTACTAGTCTTCTATTGGTCCGCCAAATATGGAATCAAGTTTGCCTACGATTGGTCGAACGAAAAGTGAGGAGCTTTTCTCTCATCGCAGAGACGTGGCGTTGCAAATCTTTAAGCGCGCGGGACTTAGAATATTTTCCTGAGCCCTTTTATATTTTCAGGAGTATACAAATGAAAAAGAAGTTTCAAAGTATTAAATATTTCAGTAAATTTTTGCTTTTATAATAAATTACATTGGCTGCGTAAGATTTTTATTGCTCTTTTACCCGACTTGTAAAATCATTTGCCCATCCTCCCCTTCGAAAGAATTAACATTCTCAACAGTACTGACCATTTAAGAACATTTTCTTCACCTTAAACCGCTGGATAACGTAACTAGTATATCCGACGTGGCATGCAGATGAAGATATCGCGTGAAGAAGTGGAAAACGTATTCATTTGATGCCACATGAATTTTAAATTATATCGTGTATTTGGATTCATCTTCATGAATGCCTATATTATGAAATGAAACGGAGGAGTAAAAAGCTTTGGGCTGTTTATTCCAAAAATTAAATATCTCATTCCCAATATTGGTAAAAATATTGCAGTGGCAAATGTGGCGAAAAAATAATCTTCACAATTGGATAAAAGAATAGCAGTGATGAGTAAAGTGTATAAAAGTATTGAAAACAAAATATTGAAAATAATTCACATAAAAATCTTACATACTTTCTCTGCTTTCGTAAACTCTGAACAAACACTTTTTTCGGAGATAAATACATACCTTCAAATAACCTTCCAATAAAATATTTCTAGATTAAAATTTTTATGCTATTCGTTTCCTTGTATTATTAAACGTTTGGGAAAAAAAACTTTTCAATAATTGGTGTCGCAAATCAACAGGATCATTGAATCCTCGGTGAAACGAATTCCATTTTTCTTTTCTTCTTGTTCGATGTACTCTCCATTTCTATGCAAGAAGTCCCCGAAGCAACTTCGTCACTCAACCTCTCTCTCCGAATGACAACCTTCTAAAGTGTGACAGCGTAGTCATAGGTAGAATCTTCCGCCGCATCCGCGGTGGAGCGTCGACGCCAGCGGGTTTGACGTAGTGGCAGGAGTAAGTCCCTGCCGCGCTACTCTCGCCCTATTAGGGCCAGCGGTGTGCGAACCATGTCAGCCGCGATGCCATCGCCCAGTCTGACACTTTCCTGCGATCGAGAGGCAGTGAACGGCGTCGCTTCCGGAGGGGTAAGGGAAGTATGAGGGACTAATCGTGTTTACCCTAACGAGCCTCCGGGGTGTTACGAGGCTTCGCGGTGGGTTATGTCTCACGCGCCTCTTCGCAACGCCGAGATGGATCAGAAACCGATATTTTATCAAAAATACGGAAGAAAATACAATCTGGGAATACCAAGATGTGCCTAGCGTTGAATTATTTAACAGTGACGTGTTTTTTTTCATCGGATTGCTTTCCTTCGAAGAAGGTCGAAGAATGTTTGTCAAATAATTCCCATTGTTATTTTTACTTCCCAATTATAGAGAATGTATAAGAAAAGTAAAATATTAGATGTAGTCGTGTATTCCGAATTGGCTTGAAGAGGGTGTATTTTCACATTTTGGTGATGTTCCATGTCGTTAGCGTTTAGAATTTTGTTCTCACGATCACTCGCTAACAAATTGATGCATCGAAAAGAAAATAGATGTTTGAGTTTGAATGCATTGGGAGTGAAGCCTATTTCTGGACAGCTCTTATCGACTTTATTTATACACCGCGCTCCACTTCCCTTTTTTTATTCAAATTTTTGAAAATATGCGTAGAAGCGTTTTGGTCAGTAAATTTAACGTATCGCATACGAAACTGTATTATTGTACGTTGCATCGTTTTCGTGATAAATTTGCTTAATAAATTTTCGCTGTGACTTGCCTTTAAGGAGCCTTTTTTAGGTCAGCCTATAATATCAGTTTATTTTTCAAATTAAAAACCACGTAAATGCATTTTTTAGTGTATATATTACAATAGCATCCTCCAATATACGGTGTAAATTTAATACACACAAAGTTTTGAACATAAAGATATTAAATATAATATTCAAAAGATATAAATACACAATATGAGAGATAATAATATTCGTAAACTGACATTTAAGCACAATTTAGAAGTGATATATACTCAAATGTTCAAAGACGGGAGGGAAGGAAGAAAGGAGTTGGCTTGAGAAACGAACAATGAAGCCACCCAAAACATGATGCAACCCGAACAACCGAAGAGATAAGCGGGTTGCATGCACGACACATTGTTCAACTGAAAGAAACCTATTCGTCTGACCTGAGAGCGGGCGGAAATCTATGATACGATAAATTTTTCATTCGGTCAGTGTGACATGAGAAAGAACTATTATTTCGTTTCAAGATAGCGTTTAAACGTTCAAGTTAGCTTTGAAAATAGTGCAAAAGGAAGTGTTCCACAAATAAATGCAGCTGTAAAAGCAAGGGACTCTTGTGCAATTCAAAATGTCATAATAGTTTAAGTTGTTGCAATAAATAAGATTTGACACATAATTAAATAAATTTTTATTACTATTATTTTCTTTTCCCATTTAGAATGTACTGTGTGTTTTAAATTCTTGGTAAGAAAATATAAATCTCCGACATGTTTAACATTCACCATTAGTGCATGGTGAATGTCGACATTTACCAGTGTAAGTCAGAAATAAAGGTACTTAGCAAATATTTCGGACATACACCGAGTGACTATGTGAATGTTGACATTAACCGGTGAAAGTCGACATCTCCAATTTCGGTCTTTCACGGTAACATATTGGTTAAATTGCTGTGTAGAAGATTGTACCTAGTAAAATTAATCTGTAGTTTGAAATGTTTGAGAAACGCTGCCTTGAATCGTATTGATATTTCTAGAAGGTAAATAAAGTTTTTGTATTTTAATCATATATTCCACTACTATACGGTGTCAAATGTAATTTTCTATAGGAATCCGTTTGTTATCTTATTGTAGGCACTATAGGACACCCCGAGATTTCATGCCATCAATTTTCAAAGGTTCGAGAACGTATTAAGAGACAATACGTCATCTTTCTTCATTCAACAAAATACTGTAATTATTCAAGATTTTCTCTAAACTATCACATTTATTCATTAATTATGACACGTAGAGATGAAGAAAGAGCGGTTCATGCTATCCGGTTGGTAGCACGTATCCAAACTCACGTACAAAATTTAAGTTCAAGTACCTCTACGTGATATCGTTTTCTATCGACCTCCACGCACGCACGCACGCACGCACTGGATGCAACTCGCGAATAAATGCATTTTTATGCATGAACTATAACTAGTATTAGTAACAAGTATTAGTAACAAGTATTAGTAACAAGTATTGCGACGGTAATCACAAACATTGTCGTAGTGCTTCTTTTTGTTCGTACCGAACAAGATGTTTTAACGTGAGATAATTGTATGTAAATGGACACGTTCTGGTGCCCCCCAAAAAAATGTTATACAAGTGACTTAAAAATGATTAAGCGGAATAATTGACTATGAAAAATTATTTAAAAAATATCCAAACATTACTAGTTTAATGTTGCAACAAGTTGTGTTTTCGAAAATGAAATTTTATCCAAATTTAAGGTGTTGCTGTAAATGCCAAATTATTAAAATATGAATATGCGTTCTGATAAAACCGTTGTTAGTGCCACATAATGAAAATTTGGACACCTGAAAAATGACTCCTGAGATATTTAAAAAGCAAATATCACGGAAGCATCCAAAAGAGTGCGTGTGCTACGTCCGATATATCCATCAATTTATCTCACGTTACGACAAATTATTAAAACAATATTCAAAAATGTATTATAATGTGTTATAATATCATTTCCCCGTCTGTTATTGCGCTAAGTTAGCGTCGCGACGATATATTGTGGCAGAACGAATATTTCGCTTTAATAATTTTGCATATAATTACAGCATTTACGAATTTAATAAAAAATACACCTCGGCTAGCTCTCCTCAGGGGTCCACAATAAATTTAACGGGGTTCGATTTATATCCAAAGGAAAGGGGCCATACAATGGTTCCAATCAAGGAAAACACCAAACAAATAAATCCATTTATGAAAGTACATTTATTCCTTCAAAATCTTCCCTTGGTTACACATCCCCCCCAAAAAAACACAAATATAACTTGTGGTCTTGGGACCATACTCTTCAACGTCTACTTTGACGTTATCCCAAAAGAGCTACACCACGAATTCCAACCTTTGACTTATTAGATCAATGCCCAAGCGACATGATAGTGATTGAAATACCATTAGAACTTCCCCCAAAAAACAACACAAATTACAACCCCTGAACTATTAGCTCCATGCCCAAGCGACAGGATTATTATTAAAATACAATTTAGAACTTCCCCCAAAAGACAACACAAATTACATGCTCAAATTACACTGAATTTAAATTGATTCACAAAGATCTCTTTAATTGTTTCTTATTAATCAAAACACTGATTCTATCCGTGGCAGGATTTATTTAAAGTTTCAGTCACTCTGGGCACTAAGTTCATTAAAGTTCGTGCCACTTTTACTTGATCCTCGCCAGGACGCGCAAGCGCAGAATACGGGGTCGGGTGATACGATCACCGCCACCCACACCATACCTTCAAGATGTCAACGACCGCCGCCAAGAGGTCCTCCCTGAGATCAGCCCCAATTGTTCGCGAGAGCCGTCAGCTGTCCGCTAGCAGCCTCCCAAAATGGATGCGTCAGCAGCGTCAACTTTTACGCGCACTTTGATGCGAGGACGCTACCACCTGAGCTCGTCCAACAGTCTCGTCGATATGCAGAATGCTGGTTATTTGATACCCGGGCATTTGCACATCGCCGAAAAATCGAAATTGTCTTGGATGTGAGCGAACTTCGTCAACTCCACAAAAAATGCTAGCGAGCTAGTGAGCGATTGAGCTAGTGAGTTTCTGAGCTACTGAGATATTGGGCGAACTATGAGCGTGAACTGTGAGATATCTGAGATTCCCACGAAACGTCTATATGAGCACATCGCCGAAAAATCTATATGAGCACATCGCCGAAACATCTATATGAGATAACGCATCTGATCGCTTCCGAAAAATCTTTATGTGAGCTCATCGCCGAAAAGTCTATATGTGAGCACATCGCTTAAAAATCTATATGTGAGAGCTACTCTCTGAAAATCTGAGTTGTGAGCAAACACATCTAGCGCATCTGATCTCCTCCGAGAAACTGAGTTGTGAGCAACTCTGACAAAAATCTGAAGTGTGAGCTACTCTCCGAAAATCTGAAATGTGTGAGCTACTCTCCGAAAATCTGAAATGTGTGAGCTGCTCTCCGAAAATCTGAAATGTGTGAGCATCTGAGCCCTACACCGCCGAAAATCTGAAATGTGTGAGGACGAAAAATCTCTGCATCCCCGTTAAATGCACCTTCTCCCTTCTCTTCTCTCAAAAATTTCCAAATTTTGAATATCACGTGGTCCGAAATCTCCCAATCCAAAATACTTTCCCCCTCCTATGCCTGGGTTCTCATTGGCCCCTTTAACGATACTTCCAGAACCTCCTGGAACCTTCGAGAACATTTTTCCCGAAAAAACGTTTAAAGTCCAACGTCTTTTTTTGACCCAGTTGAAACTTGTGCGAGCATCTAGCGGCCAGATGTTGCTCCTACGGGTGGTCTGACCTCCTCCCTCGCCTAGATTTCTAAAAGGTCGTAAATTTTGATTGAAGTCAAAAGAGCCGCCGACAACCCTCTAGTACCGCGTCCCGTCTGCGGTCGCCCACTTCTCCAAACCGTCGTTCGTTTAAATTTCTCACTCTG
This sequence comes from Laupala kohalensis, assembly GCA_002313205.1. Taxonomy (NCBI): domain Eukaryota; kingdom Metazoa; phylum Arthropoda; class Insecta; order Orthoptera; family Trigonidiidae; genus Laupala; species Laupala kohalensis. Next base: position 334,744 of record NNCF01127306.1, read on the forward strand.
CGTCCGTCCAAAATTTCGCAACAGAATAATTAAATTGTTCTTAATTAGAGGATTATTCAAATCTCACAATATACACATAAGCTATCTTCTGACCGACAAAACAATTAAACTATCAATTGAAGGCACTTAGACCAATTACAGCAATGACGTAATCATGAAATATTGACGAACTCCTAGTAGTAGCTTTTCAAGATGTTGGCTGCAAATACCAACAAAACGTTGAGTTTTAATAAAATGAAAACGCGGCTTAATACCCTGAAAGAGTTTTTAAATTTTAAACCAATCATTGTGCGGTGCATTAAATTTCAATTTCATTCCTAACCATAAAAGAGTTTAGCTATAAATAAGTTATAGAATTAAACCAATAAAGTTAAAAAGGGCAGTTTGTTAAGAGATTGCTGTTATTATAAAAATGTGAATTATATTACAATTTATATGTGCCGTGTGTCTGGGTACGGCGGTCTTGGCACTGTTTCTCGACACCCTGGTGCACGTTTTGCGACCCATGCCATGGTTTTGCACCACTAGTTCTCAGGTTTTCTTCTACAAATTGACAACGTCTGTCCTACGAAGTAATTAATTTAAGGAATGTTTCGTTTAATTTATGTCAATTGTTATATTAATACGTTTGCATTATTAATTGGTACAAATTGTGGTCAAAGTTGTTCGTGATGTATGAATTAAGCATGTAATTACCACGCCGTCATTCTACTGAAAGGAACAAAATCTTTTGTTTCCTGTAATTGAACTATGAATCAAATTGTGTTGTAGCATTAACTCATTGATAAATTTAATTACAATATTACGAATGTTATTACTGCGACACAAATATGCCTCTCATGTATTCAGGAGTAGCATGAAATTCTCAAAAATATTTCTATGATACAATTGAATGCGTCGCTGTGTTGGTACATACTGGTGAAATAATGAGAACCAGATGGTTATCACACAGTTATACAATATAATTGATTTTTAGTGAACGTGATAATGTGTAATTATAATCCAGATTTTCTTGAGGAAACGGGGAAATTGTGTCATTTAACTCACCCAAAGGGCAAAAAAATATTGTGTCATTGGAATATAATATCCATGAACGGGGGTTGGGAATATAAAAATCCAGATACTATTTGTGCCTTTTTGTGCCGTTGCCAGTTTTAATACAGTAATCGTTAAAATACTTCAAAAGATTGTTAGTGTTTGGGATCATAGCGCTGAGCGAGTGAGTGGAGCGTCTAGTTCTACGTTTTGGTGAGGTTGGGGGGGTCGCGGTATCACAGCGTCTAGGACAGGACCGTTCACATAGACCCATTGTGAGCAACGAACTCCATGGTGTACGAGATCAAACGACTGGAGCTTCAAAAATGAATGAAAGGAACGAATTTTTTTTAGTTTGTGGACATAAATCAATAAAGAGGCTTTTAAATGTCTCAGTGTTCATAGAATAAATATTTTGTATGTACATAACAATCTTGTAATACAAAAATAGACAGTAGTTCAACTGTATGAACATACATCATGTCATATACTCAAGGTATATTATACCAATGTTTTTTTTTAGATTTGTATGTATGAATAATATAAAGGTTTTTATCATCAATATGGAATGTATTTTTAGCTTTGATACTCTGTAGGGTCTCTTATTCTGAATACCTGAATGTTTGGTGAAAAAATACTAGAAGTAATATCCCGAGTTATTTTGTCAATCTAGAACCTTCGTTTGATTCCACTAAGCTCAAAGAAAAAGAGTTGATGTGGGAGCTGGTGAAGTTCACGTCTGATCCCACGAAGCATTGCAGTAGGAGCAAATGGACTCGTGGGATCCACAAAGGAACTTCCGATACACTGGGACGAATTACTTGTCTAACTGAACAAAAAGTTTTCTTTTCGCTTATCATACAATATTGTACATGTAATTTCACTACATTGCTAGATATCAATATATGCAAATGTATTGCAATAAAAAGAATCTTTGTTCTTCTGCTTCGCAGTTCTAATCATTTAATATGTATTTTTCATTGTCGACCAACTAAAATAAGACCTCTTCAGTGGCTCAGGTGGTAGAGTTCTAGATCATCACCTAGTCATCCCGGCTTCAATTCCCAGTGAGGCCAGAAAAAACTTGTAGCTTCGCACATGAATGTCCCAGTTCATATGACTGTGGCTACTGAGAAGTGAACCTGCCTTCCTCTATCCACCTCTTCCTAGTATCAATTACTCTAACTATCTCTAACAACTGCTACTAAACCCTCCACGTGAACCACCAAGTTGTTGGTAAACCTAGCTACGCGGTATACCTTCTAACAATAGCCTTCTACCCAACTCCTCCCTCCTATCGCTCCATGTAGATAAGCTTCAATAGCACACGACATTTCCCATTTAAAAATACTGCAATAAAAAAAATAAACATACCCAGCGCCGCTCATTTGTTTGTATTGGTCTCATCCCAATCGCTTCACACAATTTCACGTAGTTTGTCACATAGATTTAGACAACTTTTTAAAGAGTCTTGTTGTTACCTGCACTGGTGCACAGAAATATGTGGTTTCATGAGCAAAGTGTAACCTTTGCATTATTACGTCATTTAAAATATTTTTGCCCAATACTTGGGTAAAAATACCAGATCCACAAAGCAAAACGGAAATCGTCATAACAAATAAGATGCACATTAAATTTTCGGAAAAGTTTGGAACAGTGCTAGGTCAGGAATTCAGAATCAGTTGATGCTTGTGGTTTTGACTGAGGAAATTCCAGGGTTCCTGATCAAAGTCCTTCCTCCAGGTGCCCTTCCTCACCAAACATCTCGCGGTGGGTGATATCTGAATGACGTGAGAACTGTTGATGAGTGATCGTTGTGGAAAATGAAAGGGGAGTACACAGCAGACCCACTTTTTCCACCTCTACTTCACGCGAGGTCTCAACCGCGACCCCAGAAGTAGAAGGCTAATTCACAAACCACTACACCACGGGTAACGTCGGTTGGTGAAATCTATATCGCAGGAAATTAAATATAAACTGAAAAAAAGGACAAAAGTCATATCAAGAATGCTTACTTGTTATGTGAAATCATGACATTGTAACACTCTTATACAAAAACTGACGTTTTTCAAGTCTGTTATTAAGAAAAACGGTCTTTAACAACATATGGAAATTTTTAGATCTGTCTCTTAATTTTATTTAATTCGTTAACAGGTGAATTCTTCACATCCCTGCGATAGGGTATTGTTTCGCCTGACTGTGATTCCTTTGGTAATATTATTCAGACACTTCCACTAAACGAAATGAATCAAATATTAACGAGATAATCAACTGAAAAATAACATCCTTAGTATACCACAAAAATTAATGAGTATGTACATTCAGTTTTCCATAATTCATGGCATATACATTTCAATAAAATGTATATTTCATTTTACGTCATAATTTTTTTTCTTGGGGCTTTAGGGCTCGTCAAGATCCTTAGAGACCATTTTACATATTCAGTATTTTTTAATTTAAAAATATGTTAATTAATTAATTTAGATCTAAAACACATACATATTTTATGAACAAGTGATTTTATTTTAGATACATTACTTAGGTATAATTTTCCTTTAATTTTTTTAATTCGGTTTGTATTCGTGTGCCATGAATTTCTGAAATATATTTTTACTTTTTTTTTTGATAGCGTTAGAAAATGGGTACTATATCGAGTTATTATTATTTCACCGATAGATATCACTGTAAAATAGAGAGTTACTAATGCTTCACAAATCATGACTCTACCAATGAATGAAACAATAAATAAATGCATAATTCCTATGTACGAAATTGAACGACCAAAAACTTGGTCCTGAAGTAAACATATGTATATGTTTTAAAGAATATGATTAGACTAAATTCAGTAGGAAAAAATGATTGATAATGGTACATCTACCCCCTCCATTTCATTCTCTGCACATAAAATGCGCTTTTAAAAGAAAACTTAAAATTAACCGAATTCTTTAAATGTAAATCATTAATATACAAAGTAATGAGGTAACAATAAATGAATTTTACAAACAAATAAAAGAATTTTTTCAAATATAATTTTACCTAGTGTAGATATGCGTTTCCAAACTTCTATAACTGTCCTTTGATCTCTTAAAATTTTATCAACCAGCTTTTATTTAAACCCGACACACTCAAAAAACATACGAAAAACCTGATATTTGGTGAGGGCTTTCTCTTAAATAGTCAAAGATTTATTTCACTTCTAAAACGAACAAAAACGTGTCTTGTTGAATCTGAATTATTCCGATTCCTTGTAGATCGTCTGTTGTAGTCTTTTTTTCTTTCGAGCATCTCGTCCATCCATCTCTCCACATATTCAACTCTCGTCCTCTCTCTATCCCTATTCACTTCCCACAACCACTTATGTCCTCGGACATTGACTTCCCAGCACCACAATCTGTTCTCCTATCGACAGAGAGAATTTGCACTATTCGCACACTTCCAGGTGACAACCGCAAGCGATATAAACCCAGATCCGATAGAATGTTTGCCGCAAGTGCACCATCGATTTTACCCCACAACCGCACACACCCGAGGAAGAACTTTCTCGAATCCTTTCTCATGGTCTTTTTCTTCTCCGCTTTCTACTTCTTGTTCCTCCTCCTCTCATGCTAGCAACGTCGATCCCACAAGTTCCCGTCTTCTCATCCTTTGACCTGCCTCTTGTTTTATTTACTTCTACTCACGCAATGTTCAATCGCCTCTAAAACAGCGCGAGGCAATTTCGTTGATGGGATAACCTCTCCGTGACCTCCCACTTGCGCGGCCACATTCGCCTTCATACTACCTCTCACCCCCCCACCCACCCCCACACACACTAACACACTCCCCTCCCCCATCACCCGGTGACGTCAGTGGTGTTGGGGTCCCTCGGCACATAGATGTGGCAACCTTCTACTCTCAGACACGCTGCACGGAATATTCGCCTCAATCTACACATTTATCGCTCACGGCAACCATTTCTGTGACGCGAAGATGTACGTTTACCCACAAGATGGGAAGAATCTTGACTCGAAGGAAATTTGTAATTTCTGGCAGATTTCCCCGGAGGGTGGGGGACGAAGGAAGGAAGATGGTCTAAGACTTTTAAAACATGAATATCATTCTACGCATCTCTTTCGTAACTCGATCAAAATAAACTGTAAAATTGTACGTATATATTTCTTCCGAGTACTCTACACGTGGAGAAGATATGTGATAACTTTCGGTCAGGTGAAAATGGCGACGAGCCAGGAATCGAACGCAGGACTCGTGCTTTGATCGCAGCGGTGTTAACGACTACACCACCCTTTCGTCTTCCACAATTGTACACCATTTCAGCAGCGATCAAAGCAGGAGTCCTGCGTTCGATTCCAGACTCGTTACCATTTTCACCAGTGAAATTGTACATTTTATATGTGTGAGCATAACTGGCATATATTAGTGCAATTGACTATGATGGTATCGTGAAAGTATATCGTCGAAACAAAAAAAAAATTTAAACTATAAAATTCATAAACTATTTTTTTTAACTTCCGATTTTTTTTCTTTGGAATATTCCCTTTTGAGTTTTTGAGAGATTGTCTTTCACCATCCAGATTCAATTGGAATCTCTTCTCCATTCTGGGAAAAGCAGACGAAAAAAATCGATACCATACGTGAACAAAGTTTCGAGGTTCAAAGTGCGAGCCCTGTGGAACGCCCCTCAACACACTTCACTTTCTAAGAGAACACTGGCGGATATTACGTTCGAAGAGAAAAGAGAACGGCAGTGCGCATCGAAATCGCTTCACACTTCTACATACAAAGTTTTCTTTCTTGGTGCTTCCAATGATACAGGAAATGAATTGGTTCAGAAGTTTCCAAATATTTTCCTGCAAAATTTTATTAGTTTCATTATTTTCACCTTCCGATTCCATGTTATTTGAAACGAATTCAGAATTGATAAATTTAAGACTTTTCAGCTTTACTTGTTTGGATTTCAAAATACTCTACTCTACGAAAGTAAGAGTCATGGTTTGTTGGTAGAAAACACATTTCGTTCTCCCAAGAACATATTAAAATATTAAAATTAAATTCGATAATAGAGCGCGTTATTACTTAAAATGGTATTTTCTACTTAAGACACAAACGATAAAATGTATATATTGCTAAGAATGTTTTCTTTTTTATCAGCACAAATTTTACCTGACTGCGAATGGGGTTGCATTTCTGGACTGTCAATGCGATATTCTTTGCTTTAAATGCCCCTCTTAGTCGCACTAGAAACGCGTTTTACTTTGTTAATTTTGAACCTTCAATTGTTTGCAAATTTAAATATGTAAAAGAAATAGAGATACTTGAAATTTTTTCATCTCGTTGTTGAATAAATGTTAAAAACAAGAAGACAAAAATGCGTATTATCATAAGAATAGAGATAAATAATTTCATCGACGTTCAAAATAGATTAAGTACATAAAGTATAGATAAATATTATATAGAAACGAAATCCTCACATCTATTCAAATGCGATACCATGTAACAAAAAAATGTTACAAGAGAAAAAGTATTTACAAACAAACTATACAATCTCGAATTTCTCGTATGAGTATATTGCAGAGATTCTATTGACGTTACAATGCTATTCGTGAATGACACGTGCAAAAATATAATTAGATATGAGAAGGTAAAACTAAGAAATTATGTACACGTAGATTCAATTTAAAAGGCGTTTTAATGTGCTCAGACTGAGAACGAGAAAGGTACATAACAAGGTACACGAAATAATATACATGGTCATTCTGTCATAATATACAGTATTGCCGATGAAATGCGATTTAAATGCACGTTGCCTTATGTTACTAGCAATTTCACTAAAATATCAACTCGGATATAATTTGCAGTCAATATTATATGCTCTGCTGCTCCGGCCGTTATGCAATCACAACAGGACATAAACGGTTGATTTCGTAAAAGTTGACTTCATTTCTTGTACTTATCGGTACGCCAGAATTTTTTTATATATATTTTAAAGTGGCCTCTATTTTAGTAGAACTTCCCAACGAAATAGTATAAGATTCTCACATCTCATTTTTATTCCTGGATTCCTTCATTAAATTGTGACAATGAGGGAATACAATAACAAATATCCCAATATGTCTTAAGAAGTGTTATCTCGCAATTATAATAATTTCTCTAAACTATCCAAGAAAAAAAATTCATATCTCAACGAATAAATGAAATCTTAAATTAAAAATTACCACTATGATCTCCGGGCGTATCATATATTTTCCTGTCTGTGTTTTATATTATTCCGTGAGATATAAACAATTCTTCCTTATATTCAATATTCTCAACTCTATTTATTGAATAAATAATATATACATTCTAAGATGCATAGAATGGGTGTTTATTTTTGTTTATATTCTATATACAAAATATGAATCTTTTTTTTAATTTTATAAACACGTCCGTAGTGAACACAGCATTTTGGTCAACCATGTGTGTTCTCTGAAGGCAGAGTGTAGTGGAATTCTGCTTGCCTGCCTGCCTGCCTTCAGCAGTTGCTCTTCTGTCCCAATTCCACATACCGCACTTTGCGAATCCGGTTTGCGAACGTCGGTGAGGGTTGGGGGAAACAGGCCACGGCACGCCAGTCCATCGACGCTGAAGGAGAGCTGAAGGCTCACAAGAAACCTACTGCCCCCACACGAAAAAGAATGTGGAGTCGTGTTAACGAGAAAATGGATATATCAAGATTTCAATACGACGGATGTAGCGACACACTACAGAGTGACATTTATTAACAGTCACCAAAGCCAACTCCCACGGACATGACTCCCATCATGACAAGGAGACTTGGTCGACTGTTAGAACCTAGCAACGGGACTTGTTGATTTAGAAACGAGAAAATCAGTCTACTGCGCACTTCACTACGAGTGACATCAGTCCATCGCTCTTCCTCACGGGAGTGACATCGCGTTCTAGTATCGGTTCGGAATGCCCACGTACAGTATCAACGTTAAAAATCAGTTCTCAGTTCAACTCGACATCAGAACTATTTACTCGCCGAATTATTATTCGAGCCAAGTGTTATTATTCAGTGACTTTCTCAGATTACCATGGACTTTATGTATGTACTGAATGCGAGTAATCTACATTGATTTATGACCTATCAGGAATTGCTTTAATCTCATTTAACAGTTTCAATCATCACTAGGAGACCTATGACAGAATGACCATGTATATTATTTCGTGTACCTTGTTATGTACCTTTCTCGTTCTCAGTCCGCGCACATTAAAACGCCTTTTAAATTGTATCTACGTGTACATAATTTGTTATAGTGTATTTAGTTTTACCTTCTCATATCTAATTATATTTTGTGGGGAATTCACCCTCGAACAAACGTGCTACATTTAAATATTAATACCAATCAAGCACTTACTCTGATGAATAACTCCCCGACAAACTCTTTTTTTTTTTACATTGGAATCCGTATAATTCAAATTACTGAAGTTTCTAGAAGGAAACGACATCACAATATGAAATGAATTAAAGTCAGAGTACATTGAGTTATTTTATATATTACGGCAATCTTGAAAATAAAGCTACTGTCTTCTATAAATTAAAATGTTTTCATGTTAATAAAAAATAGAGAGTAAAATATAAAATCACTAATAAATTGGACTAAACGTTTCGGTGGTCACCGTTATCAGTCACTTAGCTTATGGTGACGATAGCCGAAACGTTTCGTCTACACACACACACTAAATACTTCCTGAAAGATATCGTATAGATTTCAAATAAAAAATAAAGGTATTCTCAATGCCACTGCCACATGTTTGTACATATTTCTTCTGTATACCCTACACGTTAATATGTGATAACTTTCGATCAGGTGAAAATGGCGACGAACCGGGAATCGAACCCGGGACGCCTGCTTTGGGTGTTAACCACTACACCACCCGTTCACCTTCCGCAACTGTACACCACTTCCACCCTGACCTAAACCCAGTATTTAACATCCAGTAAAAAAAGACATACTCTCTTCTTCTCAATTACATTAACTTTCTTGGTATCACTCGTACCTGAGGATCACCAGTGCACCTCAATGAAAATTCTTATCACGAAAATTATTCAAACAAAAAAACAATTTATGGATTGCCCCATTTTTTATTTCTTCAAACAAACAAAATAAAATGAAATTCCTCTTTCATAACTGACAAATTTCAACGTTGAAAGAAAATTTACAAAAGAAAATTAAAAATAAAAAGAAAATTTAATTTAAAAGGAAAATTAAATTTAAAAAGAAAATTAAATTTAAAAAGAAAATTAAATTTAAAAAGAAAATTTTTAAAGGCGACCCGTGGCATAGTGCCTAACGCACTCGCCTTCTACCTCTGGGTTCAAAATTGGTCTGATCCAAGTAGAATTCGAGGTGGTGGACGAAGCGGTGTTCGCGGCAGGTTTTCTCGGGAAAGGTTTTTACTTCTAACATTGAGAAATAAAGAGTAAATTCGGTTCAAATGTTCTCTAAAGTCGTTCAGGGTGAAACGTTGACGAATTTTTCGAAATTCGATGTAGATTTTTCATCACTCAAATTCTAACAGTCACGGAACAACGAAACCGAAATTTATCTAAATTTGGGACATGTAAACCTACTTCTATACTTCATTTCTTTCTAGCTAACATGTTTGTTAATTAGCTAGCTTTCTTGTTAACATGTTTGATACTTGGATTAGTCTATTTTAACAGATATATTTTTGGTATTTTTACATGCCACTTTTCGTAACTGCTTTTAATGTAAGCTAACTATTAGTAGCGCGTGTAACGGAAATGATACAATACAAAAGTCGAAGAGTTGAGGGTTTTAAAATATAAAATGTATACTGTTCGCCTTAAAGTCGTAAGTCTTTAACTATTTATTGAACATTTCATTTTCAGTAATTATGCTGAATAATCTATGAAAAAGATTTATATATCCATTACCAATAAATTGAATTTTAACTCTCTTTTTTCACTCGTAGGATAACAACACAACAGTTCCAAAGCGACACATGGAAAAGTAGTCGTTGACAGAGAAGGATTTCTTCCTTGGTTCAACCTCTACACTTTTTCCGCCGTTGTAATGCTCTCACGCAATTCTGTAATTTGCCACCGTGCCGTTTCCACTCCTTCATCGTCCTCATACCTCACCAAAAAATGTTTCAGACTTATATTCTAACTAAAAAATATTCAAAATGACAAGTTGGGATTATGCTAGGCAACACGCATTATTGAATATTGTTTTATGTAACTGTTCCAGTATTTTCTGTCATTCACGAAGACGTGTTCAATAGTTGAAATAAATTAAGGGAGTTTTAAGCTCTGTCTTCACTGGAACACTTCGTAGATTATGGTTTATTTTATGAGCGCGATCAGTTGTAATGAATGTTTTTTTTCCATTTTAGATCAGTGTTTTTTACTCTTTCGGAGATACTGTAAAGTGTTATGTTTTTATACTTCCACTTACTTGTGCCATGCTCCTTCCTTTCTCTTTTCTGACCTCCCTTGGTCACCTCTTGTTCTTTTCGATCCCGACGCTATTAGGGCTAGGGTATCTTTCATTTTCCTCTTTCCTCTTCTTCTTTTTTTAAAAGTGTTTTTTAGTAAAAGGCATGAGATATGTTGGAATTTGTGTTTTGAGTTGTAATGCAGGAGGGTTTTTAGTGGGTATGGCTGAGTCTTTCGGCGAGTCCCACACGCGGGGAGAGTCATGTTGGCTCTCCCTAGTGCGTAACTGCATTTTCCCTACCTGTACAAGTTTTAAGGGCTCTAATGACCTCGCTGTTGACGAGCCCTAAAGCCCCACAAAAAAAAAGTTATGTTTTTACGTCAAATACCACGTTATGACACCGAAAAATTGGGACGACCTCGACGATTTTGAGGTGATATAGAAGCAAGCTTTAAACGAGACTAGAATTTATGCGAGTTTTCTTCGTATTAAAAGTCATTGAATGTCAATTTAAAACGTTAGGGGAGACGCTTCTTTGGACGATCATCCATCGTAAGTGAAATTGTCAGCGTACCAAAGCTAAGCGCACAATGTATTGAAGTCACAAAAATTGAGAAAGTTTAGTGTTTCCTCCAAATATCAAATGGCATTAGTTTCACACCAACGGAATTACCAGATTTGTGTCCCAACGACTTTTTCGTGTCTACGAATGTAAAGACTGTGCACGTACGAGTTCTTAATTTGTAGAAGATATGAAACCATATTTGATATCTTTAAATCTAATAAATTCAAAAATGTTTCAAACAATGGAATATTAGTTATCAATGTTTCTAATAGGAACTTTTTAACGTGATATAAGTTTTTTTAATCTAACATGTAAAATTTTTTTGAATAAAATAATTCTTTTTATTTTCAGAAGTACTATCGCATTGGTATGGGTTTAATATGAACCTTTACATCGATTCTAGTGAAGGTGGTGTAAATCCGACAGGTCTGTGAATCGCCCTCTCAGTATTCCGATATCCATTGAAGCCGTCCGCCCGATAACTACAATGGTCTGTCGAAAAGGATTCAGTTTGGAAGAACCTTATTTTCATTAGTCTTCACGAAAAACACGTAAGACTTAACTTATTGCTTCTCTAAAATGGAAGTGTCATGACCTTTGCTTGCTTTTTGTTTCGTGCTTCTTTTCCTTGTTTTATAACACATCATAGAGCAGAAGAAGTCGAATTATTTTTTGAGTTGTGTGTTGGGTTTAAGTATATCTTTCTGGGAAATGACTAACTTAATTTTCTTTTCACTTTCGGAAAGTTTCATCGCTTCTAATAAAAGTATTCCATCTTACTATACTGAACGAGAGTACTCAATTAACGCGGTAGCTCTTTAATCCAACATATTTTACTTATTACGATAGCTATACGAATAAAACTTTATGTTGAAATTTGTTAAACTTTATGGTGAAATTACTTTTGTTACGTATTAATACCTTTATTATTCTCATGTTATGAACAAAAGATTATTTCTTTGGTGTGTCATCATTGTTAATTTATTTGACGGCAATTTGAGTAAATTTTAAGATTTTATAAAAACGATAAATAAATATAAATTTATTGTCAAAAAACAGTACAAACTGCGTATGACCACGTGGAGGAAAAAAAACTAATTTACTCTCCGGAAGCAAGCAAGGGACCATCCCATCAATTCCGATCAAGGGCCCTAAGGCAGAGGCGGATTCAAAAATTTCAGCAAAAGTTCCTAGATAAGATAAAAAGTTGGCTGCGATAAGCAGAACATATTTATTTCAATTATTTATTTATTTCAGTTATTATTTTTTTCTTTCAAATTAGATGTCTCATTAAATTAGAAATTGGTGAACTATAAACAGTAAAATGAGAATTGAAACTGCTATGTCATTCTGATTACATTAAATATCTAAAATCGTTCCCAATAGCATCATTTTTAATTCTCTCCTACAATGTAATTCTTTAAATTACTTGTACTTTTCCCTTCCCGTTTTCTGAACTACTAAAATAATTGATTTCGTGCCCAAACCACTTTCTCATCGGAATCATATTAACTTTTCACTTTCCGAAGTTTCAGCCGACATGAAACCGATATCAATATGAAAATTGTGAAGTTCTTCATTCAATCTTTCCTCGAAATGTATTCTAAGAAATCGTATATTAAGTGTTTGAAGTTTGTTTTTTCTTAACTATTATGCTATTTTATAAATCTTAGATGTTAGCTACCCGTTTGTTCATTAATAAGTAAGAATATATTCATTCAAATGATTTTTGAAGTTTCTAAGTCGCCGAGTTTGAGTCTTTGTGAAAAACTATATATATTTTTACGGTTTTTCAATAATTATTTTTTTAAGAATTTTCCCCCTCGTGTGCAGTAATTGTCAAATTATTTCACCTACATAACATTATTTTCTTTCGTAAACATTTTCATGATACATTTTGTAAAAATCAAATATTTAATCTTCACAGTATTAACCTATTCCTATATCAAGATTTAGAAAAAATTTTAAACATTTTTTTTCATTCTTCTGATATTGTGTATTAGGATATTTGTACAGTTTCTTAAAAGTTCTACATCAACAAATTCATTTTGTTCGTGTTAAATAAGATATACAATGTTCGTTTAAACTGGAAAAATTTTACGATAAGTACATAACATTACATTACTTTATAATATTTATAAGTAACAAACTAACTTAGTTAATATAATAAATACGACTTCCATAAAGAACGCTGATTTAAAAAATATATAGTAGGGGTTGCTACCGAGTGTTAAATATTTTTAATTTACGTAAAACAAAATTGGAGGGCTTTCGTCGAAATTCCAAAAGTTGATTTTTAAGAAACACCCTATTTACCCTTAATATGACAGTCTGGAACGCATACCAGCTACTTTCTTAGGGAACACGCTTTTTTTAGGAACTCACCCAATGTCGATCGGAGGTTTGAATTGTTCTCTTCCCAAACGTTTTCATACAACTTCACGTAGTTCGAAAAATACCCCGTCTTGCCTCAATAGCTCACTCTCCGTAAACTGGAATTACTCGTGGAAGGTTTCAACGAAACACGCTGAATTTCCGTTGAAAACAGATGATGGTAAACATTTTAAATATTGCACGGTCTCATCTAGATTATTTCCGTCAGTTTCACCAAGTTTGGTTGCGGTATAGATTTATATTCTGGAAATCAAAGGTATGAACATCCAAACAAAAATAATTTATAAAGTATACTACAATTAATGTCCATTATATAGTTTAATTAAATTAAATAAATAAAAATGCAAAATATACATTGTTACATTTTGAACTCTTCACGAAATATATATTATACGTCCATAAATGGTCAAAAACTGGTTAACGCAACATTCAAACAAAACGAGCATATACATTCCAGGAAGGAAAAGAATACAAGTACTGTATTTTCATTAAAGTTCGCTGTGATGTAACGTTATTTTAAGCGTAACGAGTCTCGAACCATACGAAGTAAAAAATACTGGCACATGTGTTCAGTAGATACGTGTTCTTACAACATACTAGCCCAGAATGTTGGAGATTGTGTGAACTCACCATCTGCTACTTCCACCACTGTCTCATATACAAGAGCCACATGTAACAAGACAGAAACAGGCCCTTGCAAGTGAGCATGTGTTGCGTGTATGCTAACGGACGCGGGTAACATCTCTCTCGAATGACGCCACTGACTTGCAGAACAGTTTTGTGAAATGCTGTCGTTGCACCGTCAGGTGTTTCCTGGGTGGAAGTCTTGTAAATGTCCACGAGTTGCTCCCAACGTCACTAAGAGCTTGTAATCAACGCCAGCTCGCTTTGACATCTTAGCATTCGACTCAGGCGCCATATGGTCGAGTATTGTACTAATTGTTGAGCATTCTGGTTTTACTCAGTTTCTTGTTGTAAAATCATTTCACTGTGAAATTATGAATAAAATATACAAAAATATATCAATAAAAAGAGCCTCATCGTTATCTCATAGAATCAAATGCTCCGATGTCTATTAAATATATCCGTTAAAAAATTGAATATTCATGACTGGTACAGTAATTACGTTTTCAGTTAATAATCTACTATTTACTAACGTGTAATTAGAATTTAATACGTTTGTATATATATATATATA